>OZ023172.1:28136781-28324281 GCA_963678695.2 Diplodus puntazzo
CATGGTGGCAGCAGCACCTTAATGAGCTCCACACGTCAACACAAGGTTTGTTATCAGTGGCATGAAGTGAGTTCTGTTGGTGACCAGCTGGTGGCAGTAGCGAGCCGTCAGTCTGCTTCACTGGTTCAGAGTCCTCATGAAGTAATGTTCACCTCTAGGGTGTGTGTGTGTGTTATAACAGAACACAACACACACACACACACACACACACACACACACACACACGCTGCCTTCACTCAAACCTTCGGACTCAAAGCTTTACTGACGATCTGTTCAGATTAAAAAGAATAAAGCTGTAAGAAGCTCTTTAACAGCCCCCCTCCTGTCCTCTGTGAGCCCTCGTCTGACTTCAGCTGGATGTTAAACTTCATTAATAGAAGGCTTACAGGTCCCTCAACCTAAAAACACACACAGGAACAAAAACATCCATTAAGACGTTCATGAAAGAACCTACGAACTGACGCTTTTCCCCTGATAGCTGCACATAAAAGCCCCTTTTTTCTTACAAGCAAATTTTTTTGTCCAAATGAAACCAAAATTAGACAAATCGATGGAAACTATGTGCATGTGGGACTGATGTTCTCCAGAGAATCTGCTTATTATCATGTGAAACACAATCACAAGAAAATAATGTTAGCAATCAATCAAGCCCTGAGGAAACCCCACCTGAGCTGACCTGAGGGATTCTCCCTGAGTCAGACCAAAGCAATCAAACGTTTCCAACCTTTCCTGTGAAGGAAGCAGCTGTTTGTACTTCCTGGTGTTGGGATCAACACGTCAGCAGCGCTGTGACCAGCTCTCTCACTCTGATCTCCCTTCAGTGTAAAAGTCTCTCAGCAGCTCCCTGTCTGCACCTTCTGTGATCTCCTTTCAAAATAAAAGTTCCCAGGAGTAAGCTGAGGTTAAAAGGCTGTCTGATGCTCTTTTCAAAGTAAAAGTCCCCCTGGATTCAGTAACATGTCTGCTGGTGACGCTGTTCTGTTCTCCTCTTCTTCTTCTCACTGTCATTCATTCTTTCATCATTAACTCTTTTTATCTTCATTTTTTCTCTCACAATCGTTCTCTTCTCTCCCACCTTTTATTTTCTCAGTCACTTTATCTTACTCAGTCTTTCAGCTTCTCCTCTGTACTTCTCATAATCTCTGTACCATTACACCACCATATTTAGTTTTCTTTAGTTTCCTCTCTTCTTTTCACCTATTCTTCCTGCATTTCTTAATTTTGTTGTCTTACTTTTACGTTTTCCGTCCTTTTTCCTCCAATCTGTTCTTCCTTTCCCACAGTAGTCCTTCCTTTTCATCTCTTTTTTTCCTTCCTTTCTTTCTTCTCTTAATCTGTTTTAATTCTCTTAATTTTCTTTGCTTCCTTCCCTCTGTCCTTTCTGCTTCTCCTCTTTCCCTCTTTTCTGTCTCATTACATTTCTCTGCTTCTTCCCTTCTTCCTTATTTCCTTTCTCTCTTCCTCCCTTCTTCCTTCCTTCCTTCCATTTTTTTCTTCCTTCCTTCCTACCTCCCTTTCCTTCTTCCTTCCTCTCACTTCCTATTTCTTCTTTGATTCCTCCTCTCTAACATTTTATTCTTTCTCTCACCGCTCCCTCTGTACTTCATAATTTCTTTCTTTCCACCATCCTTCTCTTCTCCTCTCTTCTCTTCTCTTCTCTTCTCTTCCTTTGTCCTTTGACTGGTCCCATCAGAAACATCCTCCTTTTCATCTTCCTCCTCCATTACCTCCTGTGTGTCATCTCTAGGAGGAATGATGGGATGTGATGTGACTCTGCAGTCGAGTCTCTGTGATAATGCACAGATTTATTATTTTTCTTCACCTCTTTTCCACCTCTCACGTTGAGCATGAAGGTGGAAAACGTGGAGATTCAGATATTCCGTCTGCTGAGGATATAACATGTTTTGGTCACATGTCGACTCTTGCTGTGTTTCCTGCTCACCAACACGTCGTCGTCATCATCATCAGTGCAGCCAACGAACGCTCCCAGTCAGACTTGTGTTGTGTTTCTCTCCAGAGAGCCATCGACCCGTCCGTTCACATCATCAGCCCGTCTTCCACAAGCTTTATGATCCAATAAGTTTCTCTAACAGAGATTTTTTCTGGGCCTTTTCTGTTTGTGTCCAAGATGAAAAGAAAATCCCACCGTGGCTCCAAACCTCACGTCTCCATTCAAACAGCTCTGGTGTTGTGTTCACTGTCAGCTGTTCTGCTGGTCGGAGAAACAACCGAGCCGATCGAAACTGCTGGTGGGACGAAAGAGTTGAGCTGCACGAGATGTTTGCAGCTGTGCAGGTTTTTATAAGACGACTTATAAATGGTGTTAACATGTTGCCTGCTCCCAAACTCATGCTGCCGTTTCTACGGTGACTGAAAATGGCGTCGGCAGGACAGAACCTGTTCGGGCACAATGACCTCTGAACATTCAGTCTCGCTGCAAGTGAGACAACCAGAACACCAGATGGGTTTTGTACCCACACGTGTCACACAACAGAGACGGAACCAAGGCCTCAAACCTTTATTTGAGCTTCAGGTCTATTTGTTTGACTTTATGCACAATAAGACAAAACACTGAATAAACATTTTTGTCTACGTATTGCAACCTCGGCTAAACTAGTTGCCTCAGAGCAAAAGTTCTTCTGTTTGCAGGTGTTTCTGGAAACAATGTTACCAGCTGACATCTCTATGAACCACAGACGCATTCAAGGTTGACATTTGTACCAGACATGACGTATCACATTCACATTATATGCTTATTAGCCACCTCTCACATCAGCAGGTGGAGGGGAAGGAGGAGGCGTTATGTAATAATCCTGAGAGCCAAACGGGCGATCACACCGCTGGATATGTTTACAGACACCTGTGGAGATCTGTGGACATTTCCAGAAGCTCTGTGGTGACCAAAACCAGCTGCTTTTCATGGGATTTTGGATCAACTCAAAATGTAAAGCCAAACCAAGATGTGTTCCTCACCCTGACCATAACATCATGACCAAACGGAGCCGGTCCGACCAAATTTCACCTGTTTTCAACACTAACGAGGCTACAAGCTGCCAGATGGCCGACTGCATTTAAGTAACGTACATTTACATGTCAGAGCATCTCCAGACCTTGTTTGTGGCGACCAAAGCACTAAGCAAGTGTTTCTGTGCCTGAATCCAAGCAGACACACAACAGCTCTGTGACCAGAGACACATAGAAAGTTCAACCTCAACAAACTTAAAGTTGCGACGTAATAAAAGAAATGTTTTTTGCAGAAACGTGCTTGGAGCCCGCTGCCACCTGCAGGACAGACTTTTCTCTCTCCATCGTCAGCAGTGAGCAGCGAAGAAAAGCAAGTTTATCCATCCGACAGTTTTCCTTTCAGCGAGCCGCACCGACTCGTTTAGGCTGTTTGGTCGTCTCTTGATTTTCTGTCTCATCCCGTCTCTAATTCTCTTCACTTTTATTCTTCTCTCAATATTCTTAATGATGTTCTGTGATTGAACGCCTCTCAGACGCCTCGTTTGTCTCATACTCGTTCCGGCTAATAAAAGGATCTATTATCAGTTTGCAGCACGTGTGTGTGTGTGTGTGTCTGTGTGTGTGTGTGTGTGTGTGTGTCCTGTGTTCATGCATGGAATCTGAATGAGTCGGTCTGCACATTTGAAGCAGTGCGACATCTTTCGATGGTCCTGCAGTGCAGCACGGTGTGAAACACCACCGAGCTGCCTCGTAGTGAAGACGAAGATACTGAGAGAGAGAAGCACCCAGAGTCACAGAGAGAGCGTGAAGAGAAGCGAGACAAAGACTCGAGCAGGAATTAACTCTGAGAAGAACACGTTCATGAAACGTTCCGTGAAACCTCAACAAAAATACAGCTACAGGCCCGGATCCGACATGTTGTCCGACCGGAACGTGTTCTTCTCTTTGTGTCTGGATGCTGAGGGATCCTCTCCTGTTTGTGCAGTAAACAAGGTTCTGCTCTGGTTCTGACCTCCTCCACTCGCAGGTTTTCATCTAACTTAGTTTGAATTCTTCTCCACACAATCCCTCAGCGGATCCTCGTCTGCAGCTGGTACAGAAAACAAAGCGGCCTTGAGAGAGAATTTCCATCTTTATTAATCGGGCCTCACTGTAACATCTCATCATTAAACTCACTGCTGCTGAGTTTACACACATCAGCTGGAGCTCACCGTCTGAACGACATTGTTGCTGCTTTTGGCCAAATGAGCTGAAGTAAATGAGAAAGCACCTGAGAGTTTAAATAACTAACAACACTTCATCTGACTTTATATATAAATCTGCCTAGAAATCCTCATAAAAGACTTCTTACATGTGCAGAACTTGCCTGAGAAACATCGTGTTTTAAAGGTTTCTTCAGTGTCGCAGTGAACCAGTGATAGTTGTCTGTACAGTCATTAGCTCACCGCAAACAGGAAGTGCTAACAGCTGATTCTGCAAGAGTTTTGGAGTATTTTTATGGGGGATAGTTTTTTCCATTGTGAAACAGGTCAATGCTGATGCACCGTGTCTTTAACTTTACCGTACCTACAGCTTATTTATTAAAAATCATAAAATTACCCTAACACTAAACCATGTTTGGACATTAAAAAGTCACAGGAAGGAGACAGATGACCAACAAGCAAACGAGAGAGAGAGATGTGAAGAGACGGAGAGTGAAGTGAGAAACGACAAGAGAAAAGATGAAGTGAACGTGTTTTAGATGGAAGCAGGCCGTGAGAGAGAACGACGGGGTGGACCAGCTGAGAGAGAATGAATGATGAGGGAGATCGAGGACGTGTCATCTTCAGAGGGCCGAGCCAGAACCATCTAATCAGCAGGAATACCATCTGACCCATTCAGTGCTTTGATTAAGGAGCCATTTACAGAAGCAATCAAAGAAAAGCAGCAGCGTGGATGATCCTCCATTGCTCTCCTGACTTCACTTCAATGATTGATTATTTTAACATCGGCCTGATGACACTTTCCTCGGGAGATATTCAGAACCATGAGCAGACAGAATAAAGGTGGGAGGACGGGCTGCACTAGTGTCGACGGACACGCCTATGATCTTTATTCAATGAGAACCAAACTCAGAGAACAACATGAGCACTAACATCAGCAGGACGGCTGTGTGAAGTGTTACTGAACCACGACATGTTGAAGTTAATGTTTCTGCAAACCATTGACGGGTTCAAATTGGCATCACAGGCTACGTACGGTATTTAAATTCTACAATATGCGTCACATCACATTCACATTACCGGGCTGTTCTGTCGGGGGTGGAGTCGGAGGAACAAGTCAGCTCGAGTCTGCGTTTCCACATATGTCAACGTGACACCGCTGGACGTGTTTCGGGAGATGCTGGGACGATTTCCAGCCGTGTTTTTGGTGATATTTCTGACAGGAAGTTCATCTGCAATCGAGATTATTCCGACACAACCTGGTGTTTTTAACGAGACATTTCCAGCCGTGTTTGTGACGACCAAGTCAGGTGTTTTATGTCATGAGGTGATATTTTTGTAACCCTGACCGAGTGGTTTCTGTGCCTAAACCTGAACATACTGAACTAACATGAATGAAGTTGCAATTTAGAGACACGTGAAGGTTCAGAAACATACTGTGCTAACATGTATTCTGGTGATTGGGTTGATGTGCAGTTAAAGGGTTCGGTGTTTAAGCTTTGGATCGAAGTTTGTCGGCTGATTAACTGAAGGGAAGTTTTAAAATCATCCTGCCATCGGTGGAATTCCCTCTGGATCCGTTTAAGCTGAATGACTCATCTGTATGCACATGTCATTAGATCACTCTGCCCGTACCGAACAGACTGTATCCTCTGAACAACTTTTCTTCTTTTTATGCAAATATCCCAGAACCTGAAGCACTTTATAATTGGACTGTGTGTTGTTATTCACTACGGCAGAAAGACAAAGCAGGCCGTCTGAAGAGAGGGAAGCGAACAGAGCAGCTCCTCCTGTTTCTCTCCTTCAGCTCCTCCTGTTACTCTCCTTCAGCTCCTCCTGTTTCTCTCCTTCAGCTCCTCCTGTTACTCTCCTTCAGCTCCTCCTGTTTCTCTCCTTCAGCTCCTCCTGTTGCTCTCCTTCAGCTCCTCCTGTTTCTCCTTCAGCTCCTCCTGTTTCTCTCCTTCAGCTCCTCCTGTTGCTCTCCTTCAGCTCCTCCTGTTGCTCTCCTTCAGCTCCTCCTGTTACTCTCCTTCAGCTCCTCCTGTTGCTCTCCTTCAGCTCCTCCTGTTTCTCTCCTTCAGCTCCTCCTGTTACTCTCCTTCACTTCCTCCTGTTGCTCTCCTTCAGCTCCTCCTGTTTCTCTCCTTCAGCTCCTCCTGTTACTCTCCTTCAGCTCCTCCTGTTTCTCTCCTTCAGCTCCTCCTGTTTCTCTCCTTCAGCTCCTCCTGTTTCTCTCCTTCAGCTCCTCCTGTTTCTCTCCTTCAGCTCCTCCTGTTACTCTCCTTCAGCTCCTCCTGTTTCTCTCCTTCAGCTCCTCCTGTTTCTCTCCTTCAGCTCCTCCTGTTACTCTCCTTCAGCTCCTCCTGTTTCTCTCCTTCAGCTCCTCCTGTTTCTCTCCTTCAGCTCCTCCTGTTACTCTCCTTCAGCTCCTCCTGTTTCTCTCCTTCAGCTCCTCCTGTTTCTCTCCTTCAGCTCCTCCTGTTGCTCTCCTTCAGCTCCTCCTGTTGCTCTCCTTCAGCTCCTCCTGTTTCTCTCCTTCAGCTCCTCCTGTTGCTCTCCTTCAGCTCCTCCTGTTACTCTCCTTCAGCTCCTCCTGTTGCTCTCCTTCAGCTCCTCCTGTTACTCTCCTTCAGCTCCTCCTGTTGCTCTCCTTCAGCTCCTCCTGTTACTCTCCTTCAGCTCCTCCTGTTGCTCTCCTTCAGCTCCTCCTGTTTCTCTCCTTCAGCTCCTCCTGTTACTCTCCTTCAGCTCCTCCTGTTGCTCTCCTTCAGCTCCTCCTGTTGCTCTCCTTCAGCTCCTCCTGTTTCTCTCCTTCAGCTCCTCCTGTTTCTCTCCTTCAGCTCCTCCTGTTTCTCTCCTTCAGCTCCTCCTGTTTCTCTCCTTCAGCTCCTCCTGTTTCTCTCCTTCAGCTCCTCCTGTTACTCTCCTTCAGCTCCTCCTGTTTCTCTCCTTCAGCTCCTCCTGTTTCTCTCCTTCAGCTCCTCCTGTTTCTCTCCTTCAGTCCTCCTGTTACTCTCCTTCAGCTCCTCCTGTTTCTCCTTCAGCTCCTCCTGTTGCTCTCCTTCAGCTCCTCCTGTTTCTCTCCTTCAGCTCCTCCTGTTTCTCCTTCAGCTCCTCCTGTTGCTCTCCTTCAGCTCCTCCTGTTACTCTCCTTCAGCTCCTCCTGTTGCTCTCCTTCAGCTCCTCCTGTTACTCTCCTTCAGCTCCTCCTGTTTCTCTCCTTCAGCTCCTCCTGTTTCTCTCCTTCAGCTCCTCCTGTTACTCTCCTTCAGCTCCTCCTGTTTCTCTCCTTCAGCTCCTCCTGTTACTCTCCTTCAGCTCCTCCTGTTTCTCTCCTTCAGCTCCTCCTGTTTCTCTCCTTCAGCTCCTCCTGTTACTCTCCTTCAGCTCCTCCTGTTTCTCTCCTTCAGCTCCTCCTGTTACTCTCCTTCAGCTCCTCCTGTTACTCTCCTTCATTCCTCCTGTTTCTCTCCTTCAGCTCCTCCTGTTACTCTCCTTCAGCTCCTCCTGTTTCTCCTTCAGCTCCTCCTGTTGCTCTCCTTCAGCTCCTCCTGTTTCTCTCCTTCAGCTCCTCCTGTTCTCTCCTTCAGCTCCTCCTGTTACTCTCCTTCAGCTCCTCCTGTTTCTCTCCTTCAGCTCCTCCTGTTCTCTCCTTCAGCTCCTCCTGTTACTCTCCTTCAGCTCCTCCTGTTTCTCTCCTTCAGCTCCTCCTGTTGCTCTCCTTCAGCTCCTCCTGTTACTCTCCTTCAGCTCCTCCTGTTACTCTCCTTCAGCTCCTCCTGTTACTCTCCTTCAGCTCCTCCTGTTTCTCTCCTTCAGCTCCTCCTGTTACTCTCCTTCAGCTCCTCCTGTTGCTCTCCTTCAGCTCCTCCTGTTACTCTCCTTCAGCTCCTCCTGTTACTCTCCTTCAGCTCCTCCTGTTTCTCTCCTTCAGCTCCTCCTGTTTCTCTCCTTCAGCTCCTCCTGTTTCTCTCCTTCAGCTCCTCCTGTTTCTCTCCTTCAGCTCCTCCTGTTACTCTCCTTCAGCTCCTCCTGTTGCTCTCCTTCAGCTCCTCCTGTTACTCTCCTTCAGCTCCTCCTGTTTCTCTCCTTCAGCTCCTCCTGTTTCTCTCCTTCAGCTCCTCCTGTTACTCTCCTTCATTCCTCCTGTTACTCTCCTTCAGCTCCTCCTGTTTCTCTCCTTCAGCTCCTCCTGTTCTCTCCTTCAGCTCCTCCTGTTACTCTCCTTCAGCTCCTCCTGTTTCTCTCCTTCAGCTCCTCCTGTTACTCTCCTTCAGCTCCTCCTGTTTCTCTCCTTCAGCTCCTCCTGTTTCTCTCCTTCAGCTCCTCCTGTTTCTCCTTCAGCTCCTCCTGTTTCTCTCCTTCAGCTCCTCCTGTTTCTCCTTCAGCTCCTCCTGTTGCTCTCCTTCAGCTCCTCCTGTTTCTCTCCTTCAGCTCCTCCTGTTTCTCTCCTTCAGCTCCTCCTGTTTCTCCTTCAGCTCCTCCTGTTTCTCTCCTTCAGCTCCTCCTGTTTCTCCTTCAGCTCCTCCTGTTTCTCCTTCAGCTCCTCCTGTTTCTCTCCTTCAGCTCCTCCTGTTACTCTCCTTCAGCTCCTCCTGTTTCTCTCCTTCAGCTCCTCCTGTTTCTCTCCTTCAGCTCCTCCTGTTTCTCTCCTTCAGCTCCTCCTGTTACTCTCCTTCAGCTCCTTCTGTTACTCTCCTTCAGCTCCTCCTGTTTCTCCTTCAGCTCCTTCTGTTACTCTCCTTCAGCTCCTCCTGTTTCTCCTTCAGCTCCTCCTGTTACTCTCCTTCAGCTCCTCCTGTTACTCTCCTTCAGCTCCTTCTGTTACTCTCCTTCAGCTCCTCCTGTTTCTCTCCTTCAGCTCCTCCTGTTTCTCCTTCAGCTCCTCCTGTTAATCTCCTTCAGCTCCTCCTGTTACTCTCCTTCAGCTCCTCCTGTTTCTCTCCTTCAGCTCCTCCTGTTACTCTCCTTCAGCTCCTCCTGTTACTCTCCTTCAGCTCCTCCTGTTTCTCTCCTTCAGCTCCTCCTGTTTCTCTCCTTCAGCTCCTCCTGTTGCTCTCCTTCAGCTCCTCCTGTTTCTCCTTCAGCTCCTCCTGTTTCTCTCCTTCAGCTCCTCCTGTTTCTCTCCTTCAGCTCCTCCTGTTACTCTCCTTCAGCTCCTCCTGTTGCTCTCCATCAGCTCCTTCTGTTACTCTCCTTCAGCTCCTCCTGTTTCTCTCCTTCAGCTCCTCCTGTTTCTCTCCTTCAGCTCCTCCTGTTTCTCCTTCAGCTCCTCCTGTTTCTCTCCTTCAGCTCCTCCTGTTACTCTCCTTCAGCTCCTCCTGTTTCTCTCCTTCAGCTCCTCCTGTTTCTCTCCTTCAGCTCCTCCTGTTGCTCTCCTTCAGCTCCTCCTGTTTCTCCTTCAGCTCCTCCTGTTTCTCTCCTTCAGCTCCTCCTGTTACTCTCCTTCAGCTCCTTCTGTTACTCTCCTTCAGCTCCTCCTGTTTCTCTCCTTCAGCTCCTCCTGTTTCTCCTTCAGCTCCTCCTGTTACTCTCCTTCAGCTCCTCCTGTTTCTCTCCTTCAGCTCCTCCTGTTGCTCTCCTTCAGCTCCTCCTGTTTCTCTCCTTCAGCTCCTCCTGTTTCTCTCCTTCAGCTCCTCCTGTTCTCTCCTTCAGCTCCTCCTGTTTCTCCTTCAGCTCCTCCTGTTTCTCTCCTTCAGCTCCTCCTGTTGCTCTCCTTCAGCTCCTCCTGTTGCTCTCCTTCAGCTCCTCCTGTTACTCTCCTTCAGCTCCTCCTGTTTCTCTCCTTCAGCTCCTCCTGTTTCTCTCCTTCAGCTCCTCCTGTTGCTCTCCTTCAGCTCCTCCTGTTGCTCTCCTTCAGCTCCTCCTGTTACTCTCCTTCAGCTCCTCCTGTTTCTCTCCTTCAGCTCCTCCTGTTTCTCTCCTTCAGCTCCTCCTGTTTCTCTCCTTCAGCTCCTCCTGTTGCTCTCCTTCAGCTCCTCCTGTTTCTCTCCTTCAGCTCCTCCTGTTGCTCTCCTTCAGCTCCTCCTGTTTCTCTCCTTCAGCTCCTCCTGTTACTCTCCTTCATTCCTCCTGTTACTCTCCTTCAGCTCCTCCTGTTTCTCTCCTTCAGCTCCTCCTGTTTCTCTCCTTCAGCTCCTCCTGTTACTCTCCTTCAGCTCCTCCTGTTTCTCTCCTTCAGCTCCTCCTGTTACTCTCCTTCACTTCCTCCTGTTACTCTCCTTCACTTCCTCCTGTTTCTCTCCTTCAGCTCCTCCTGTTACTCTCCTTCAGCTCCTCCTGTTTCTCTCCTTCAGCTCCTCCTGTTTCTCTCCTTCAGCTCCTCCTGTTTCTCTCCTTCAGCTCCTCCTGTTGCTCTCCTTCAGCTCCTCCTGTTCTCTCCTTCAGCTCCTCCTGTTTCTCTCCTTCAGCTCCTCCTGTTTCTCTCCTTCAGCTCCTCCTGTTTCTCTCCTTCAGCTCCTCCTGTTTCTCTCCTTCAGCTCCTCCTGTTGCTCTCCTTCATTCCTCCTGTTACGACTTTAAAAGCCAGCAAAGCTATTTACTCTCTTCACATTTGTTCTGGGACACAGATCAGCGCGGTGCTTCTTCTCTCCTCTCGCTGTTCGATGACTCTTAATGCAGACTGTGGATGCAGATCACGTCGGGATGGATTCTGTCACTCTTCTTCTGCTCCACCCGTCACCATGACTTTGTTTTCTCCACTAAGCTGAAGTGTCGCTGTCTCTGTGCTGACGCCACGCCCCACAGTGACACCTTAAACTTTGGTTTGATTTACTTCAATAAGCTGATTAAGGAGGGACAACCTCTTTAAATGTTAGAGCGACGTGACATTTAAAGGGCCTATTGGCGGCCGACCCGCCCACAATCCCAAGATGTCGGTGTTTGACGGGTTCCAGATACCAATGTTTGATTCTGACTCGACTGTTCAGCGATGAGAATCATTTCTTGAATGTGAGATTTAGATTTCAAACTCGTATCAATGTTTGTTGTCCAAAAAGTTTCCTAATTTCAATTTTTCAAAATCAAGAATGTGATTCACAAATGTGTTGAACCGACATCTCAAGGAACAGTGTGTGATATCTTCCTCCGGGACCAGGGCACACCTGGAGTCTCATCAGGTTCTGATCCGGAGACGCTCACCGACGGGAGCAGAGCTCAGAGACGACTTTGTAACTTGTGAGATTGAAAAGGTGATTTCTCTTCACTCCTGTTGATCAGCCTGACTGCAGCAGTGATCCGGAGCGGACCTCCAGGTTCTGTTCTGCTGACTGGAGCTGGAGGGGAAATGGACTTTACTTCATTGACATAACGCTACAGAGAGCAGACGGGACAGAGAGCGCTGAATTCACTCAGAGGTTCACCTGTTCGCACTCACAGACACTCGGTGTGCACAGTTACTCGCTAACATTAGCTTACGGCTAACGTGCAGTGAAGTCATCAGGCTCCGGTCGCTTCACTGGTGGTGAACGACTCCCTCGCTCTCTCTAAAGTGACAGGCGACTGAATGAAGCGTTTCTCTGGTTTGACACATTTGGGATGATGTGAGAGCACAACTCAACAACATGTAGAAAAAAAGCAGAGTTGTTTTGAGACACTTCAATTCAGAATTGTTCTATATTTTATCTTTAAAGTGAGCATGAAGAAGTCTCGTCGTGAACAGACGTGAGCTCTTTAACTGGAGAGAGTAAATGTCAAGGTGTCCTGACACACCTGAGCACACACAAGGTTTCCCTGCAGTCGCTCTTTCGAAAAGTTTCTCTTCGATAAAAAAAAAAGAGAGAAAAGTTGCACTGTCATCTGTAATCTGTCGTCCGACTCTGAAGAGAACACTCAGCGGCTAATCAGGGCGCAGAGAAGGCCACGGACGAGGGCACATGTTGGTGCTGCAGGTGCAGATCGGAGCTTTATTAAAAACTTGGAGTGCACATTGTGTCGAGGATTTCAGATTTGGCATAAACAAAAGAACAACAAGCCAGAAAGTGCAGCCAGCCTGACAGCAGACACGGCTTTTTAATTAAACACAATCACATCCAATCATTCGGCTCCGTCTTTTTAATCCAGACAAACACACAAACACACACAGTGTCCCGACTCCCTCCTCCTCACCGACAGAATGTGTCCAGCATTAACAGTTTCCTTCATTGTGACGGTTTCCTGTCATGATGGATCACAAGTGGTTGGTTTGTATTATTAATGCACAACTCCCATAATTATGTCGAGGAGTGACTCCCTGAGACCACTAACTGGAAAAGAAGAAGAAGAAGAAGAAGACAAAGACGATGTTAAAGTGCCACATTACAGTTCATTTAGTCGTTTATAGGATATAAACTGAAAATGTTTTTTAAATTAAGCTTTGTCTCATGAGGATGCTGCAACTCACACACATGCAAACATTAACATGTCCACACCCAGCAGAGTGAGTTGTGTTGATGACACAAAACCACATGATATTTTACTTTTGTTAGAACAAACTGACAAACATTGTGTGTGATTCATGACACTGTTCAAACAGGATCAATAATATATATGTGTCTCTTCATTCACTACCATCAATTATCTGAGTCCTTTCTGGGGTCATGGAGCCAATCCCAGCTGACATGTAGGAACAAACAACCACTACTGACAATTTAGTGTAACGTCACATTTAAATGTCTTTGGATTGTGATGGAGAACGCGGGAGTACACGCAAACCAGCCGAGCCCGGTCTCGAACCCAGAACCTTCTGGTTGTTGGGCGACAGTGCTACCCGCTGTGCCACCATTCACTGCAGATAAAGGTTTTCTCAAATAAGATCCCATGGAGCAGACAAAGCACCAGGTGACATCCTCACATGTCTGGGTTTATAACTGATCAGTTCGAAAAAAAAAATATTAAAAAACCTTCCAGAGTATAAAACATACAGAGAGACAGCCGTCAGCTGATTGACTTCTGAGGGACACGACGTCTACGTGATATTATCAACACTCTTCTATCGATTGGCTTAAGAAGAACCATGATGAAGAGGAAGAAAGGAGAAATTTGGAGCCAATAAAAAGGTAGTGAGAGGTAGCCGGACAAATCAGGACAACGGTAGTCAAACAAAGCGTCGAGGTGGACGGATGAAGAGAAATGTGGTGATTGCTGCGGAGGTACGAAGCAGATGGAGTGAGTGAGGAGCAGAACGGAGGACGGAGGGAAGAATGGAAGGCAGAAACAGCAGCAGTGGAATAATTGCTGCCACTGAAGGAGTCTGAACTCTGACCGGCAGCAGAAACACAAACACACCAAACACACAGACGACAAGAGCAACAGTTGTGTTCTCTCTGCTGCAGATGAACAACATGGAGAGAATAAAGATCCAGCAGCTGCTGACTGCAGACGCCCTGCAGCGTCTGTCACAGCCAACATCTGGTCTCAGATCAGTCCCTCTGAATGAAACACACGAGGGCTCGTCAACAGATCAATAATCACAGCGGAGTCACATATTTCCACACTCACAGTGTAAACAGCTGCGATCAGATGAGCTGTGAACTAACAGAGCAGCATGTTTGTCTCATCGACACGGCCGGATGTGTTTCTGGAATTTAATCGGAAACGACGGAGCGTCAGTTTCCACCGCGACCATCGCTGGCAGATGTGTCAGCAGCTGGATCACAATACTTTCAACCAGCTCTCTCAGATTATTTTAGTTTAACAAAGACATAAATCAGCAGCTCATGAGGAACAGAACGTACCTCGGTCTGACAAGGCTGTGATCTTTAGAGTCGGGACAGATTTCAGCGTCATCAGGCTTCGTTTGCGGCGCCGTGTACAGGAGGAAGGAAGACCGACCGTCTGCTCCCAAACGTACATAACAAGGTAATGTTTTTATGACCCACTGAGCGTATGGACAACATATCTCATCTGTTGTCTTATCTGCAGGTTGTAAATAAAGCATGATTAGGATTTCCCCTGGTTGCATTTTCACGGTATTTCGCCGCACGAGGTTGAACATCAAAAACAGGTTCGATTTACAGTTTTAAACACGGTTTAGTCGCCTGAAGCCGACTCTGATGTTCTGACGGGAGTGTCGCTCTGCAGGTTTCATACTCTCCATCACACACGAGCTGCAGGTCATGATGTCACGATGCAGCCGCCCTCTGCAATCTTTTAATCACTTTAATTGGCGGAGACGTAGCCACATCGAGCGTTTAGCTGCCGGCTCCAGTTTCATTTCACATTCTTCTACCGGCAGCCGATCCAGTTGCATTTAAAACCCGGTCGGAGGAGCAGGATGAAGATTAATGTCTGATTCTTCACATAATACCTCACATGACTGATGGCCTCCACTTTACTTTGATTAAGTCTTTAAAACAGGTACACGTACCGTCTGCTGCCTCGACTCTGATCGGTGTTCACCGTCAGCGTGGAATTAAGCAGAACTGATTCACTGTTGTTACTCTGATTAAGTCTTCTGCGACACAACCTCAACAAACGTGTCTCTCATCTGAACATCACCAACATCAACACACGACCGTGCAGCCTGAAACGATAAGGTCCATCTGTGGAACGCAGCTTTAGGCCCGACCTGCTGAACGGTTCTGAGATGAACAGGGTTGAAGAATCACACAATGGATCCTTCTGGTTTCAGTAAAGAGCGATGCAGAGTTCAGTTTGTTTTAAGTTTGATGCACTAACACCTAAACTCCACCAGGTCCGTGTTCGCTCTGTTTTTCTGTCTCCTTTTTTTCCCCCAGAAGTCAGTGGAACCAGGCTCACACTCTGGAGACCATGAACACAGTTTCACAGCAACACATGTGATGACGGTTGAGATAATTCAGTCCGGACTAAACAGGTTCTGCCTCCAGCGGACTCACAGTCGCTGAGCGCTGCTGGGTTGTTTCCATTAGAACGACTCTGAGCGTCTCTGCCTCACACTCGCTGCCTCTGATCACAGACCTGAATCACAGGAGGCGCAGATAGTATTTTAATGAGCGCGTGCAGTGAAGCAGGTAACAGAACTGTGACGATCGGGTGTTTCACGTCGGTCCTTATAGCGCTTATGTTTTCTCCTCAAAGTTTAAAAAACAACATTTGCATTAGTATTATTTCTGTCTGTGAGCAGCACTGAGTCGATCCTCGAACCTCTCACTGTTAAACGTGCTGTGAGGGGCGTTAATTAATAAAATAATTAATGGCTGTGAAGAACGACGATCTCGTCACAATGCAGAAGTTTTGATTGAAGGTAGGTGCATGCTTTTAAATTTCAAGTTCTATTGACGTGCATGATTTTATATATTTATTTTTTAAAGTATTTATTTGGCCTTTATTGATAGTGCAGCTGAAGAAGGTGACCCAGGCCGGGAGTTGAACCCAGGTCCGCTGCAGCGAGGACAACATCTGTTCATGGGACGCTGCTCTACCAACTGAGCTAAAGGGCTTGTGGGAAATAGTGGTAGGACGTGGTTGTTATGCATGCTTTAGTTCAGATGGATGAGCGATATTTGACTTCCTGCCTGGAGATTGTGACAGGTAAATGCTGCACCTGTGGATCTCTGCTTCCATGGATAGACGCTGTGGTCAGCCAGCGAGAGAGGAGAGCGTTCAGGTGGACACGAGACGGGGAGCCGTAGGTGAGCGTTCACAACCGAGAGAGGACGAGCAAGAGATTACTTTCTATCTTCACTCCTGTTTATCACCCCGGCTGCAGCAGCGATCCGGGCAGGTGTACTTCAGATGGACTTTAGATGGAACGTCACGTTACAGAGAGGAGAGGGAAAACAAGAGGGAGAACCACTGAGTGATCGTCTTGGTGTGCGCTGTTGCTCACTAACATCACTTTGAGGAAGCTGCTGGATTTCTCTGCTTTAATATTGTTTGGAAAGTGAGGAAAAGTTCCTAAAAAAAGATGTTTGTATACCGTTTTAAGCAGAAATCTTCACTGTAGCTAAAAGCATTAGCGTGGGTGAAATTGAAAACCTCTTCTCAAATCATTTTCCTGTTGCGACTCTCGGCTTAACACTCTGCTTAGGTTTGGGCACAAAAGCCGATTCATGTTTTGGCTCAACATTCATGATTCAGTTGCCACAAACACAGCAGGAAAACGCCTCGACATTCCGGTAAAAATATCAAGCGGTTTCACGCTCACAGATGTTACAATGCCGTCTCGAGCAGTCTTCTGAAAGAAGGGTTCATGAGCAGAACGCAACCAGGAGCAGCGTCATGATTCATAATGTGAACACAAGGCTTCACATTTACATCTACTTTGATTCAGTGTGCAACAATAAACCATGAAGAGTTCCACAGGAGGTGAATCATTGTACTGTAGTTTCCAGAAGTCTCACATTTGATCGGTTGTGATGTATAAATCTCTCCACGTGTCTGCAGGCTTGTTGAACACGTGTTCTCGCCCTGATCGTTGTTCTCCTGCAGAAAACAACAGTTGTCAACTACTTTGCCTCCTGTTGTTAGTTGTGTATCAAACTGAGCCTCCCACTCTGAGTATATAGGTCAGGATGGATTTACACAACCAATTGCACTAAATCTAAAAAGACAATTAATTCTCGGGGGGAATAACACTCAAATTCATTACGAATCACTACTTATGTAACCTCTAATGTGCCTCCATGTTCATTTTAAGCATCAATTTCCCCACTAATTTTCCCCGTGCATACATTAAGTGGTGTAATCAAAGTGCTGCGCTTTATTTAGCGTCGTTCTCACTCAGCCTGTCGCGTCTGTCGGTCTGAGATAAAAGACGAGAGCGTGGCGTTGCATGCAGGAGGCAGTCAGCCTGCAGAGACAGCATCCGTTAATGTTACAGCTGGTTAATCCACGGTAATGACGGATCAAACCACGGCTCCGGGCTTTTCATTTGTACAAACTGAAGGGGAGAAGAAGAGGAAGGTTGGGGGTGTCTTTTATTTTCCACCCGTCCGTCTCTCGGCGGTCCTGTCGTGTTCTCGGAGAGCCTCGAGGGAAACGTCAGCCCGCCGGTTTGACCCTCAAAGTGTTTTGAAGCCGAAGCACTTTTTTTTTTGTTTTCACATTATGAAAATGGATTCTGCTCGCTCTTCTGCCGGGACACCGAGCTGATTTATTCTGTCTCCACTGAGTCAGGCTGTAATAAATGTTGCAGAGCAGAAACACGCGGCGTGTTGAGGGGAGATGGACGAGCTCAGCGTCCGACTGTAAACACTTTTTTACTTCTCATCCCGGAGGAGCAGAGAGCGAGAGAGGAACATACTGAAGGTTGGATTCATTATCTGGGCTCCAAAACAAGCTGACGGCTAGAAATGAACTGAATAAACGATTTAAAATGCTTCAGAACAGATTTAAGGAGCATCAAGCATCACATCTGATTCCTATTGTTTTCAGAACGCAGCCTGATCTGTTGCCAGTGTTTCAGAGATCCTCGAGACTTTTCCTCGAGCGTCACATCTGTCCCCGATCAGTCTGTGACGTCACACCTTCAAAAGTTTAGCAACACACTACAGACAGGCGGTAAGAGTTACACAAAAACAAATGGTTTTGTTCGGGGTTATGTTAATATGGAATATGTACCAAGTTTGGAGACTTTGCACAACGTAAAGTAAGATGGTAAATATCTTTATTGATCCCCTGTCGGAGAAATTAAATATTTCAGATGAAAAATGTGACAAAAGAAGGTCGAGAATTGTTGCAAGTAGAATCATCATCAGCACATATAAGTATAACTTCGCGTCGCCTAATAGTTCATGAGTTATTGGGCAAAACACGTGACAGCTGACCACATGGTGGCACTGTTGGTACAGCTTCCAGACGGCTCCGATGCTTTGAAGCTTCAACACGTTGGTACGGAGCTCCTGTAGGGTCACACGGTCGTTAAAAAACAAACTGGATGTGGAAATCTTGGAGAACAGAGTCACAATCCATTGGTCTGTTGGTTGGTTCCCCATGGAGCTGACTTCACCGGGTGGATGTGCTCGTGGCCGTCCATTCAAGAGGGCACAATCTGTCCACACGGTTTTCAAATCCAGTTTTGTGACTCCTCTGTCGGCTGGAAACATTGAGCTCCTTTTACATATTAACACAGATTTCAAACTTGATCCATCTTGTTGTAGTTCCAGCACTCAGAGTGTTGCAGTACAAATATTCAGCACTCAATAAAAGCTGCTCAGATGTGTTCGAGTTGTTGTAAGAGATTCATTAGATGGCACACTGTGATGCAGATCAGGTGCGACTGTCTGTTCTGCCCAGGGCGGCTGGATGAGCAGCTCTCATTATCCCCCTCACAGGCAGCACGGGCGGGCTGCAGCACCACAGGAACAATCACATTAGTTTGTCTGGGAAGGCACGAAAACTCTTAGAAAAAGTGGATTTAAATTTAATTTGGGAAATAATTTGATTCATTGACACCACAGAACCTCGACTTCACACAGAGAACGTGTCATTTATAACACGTGACATGAATTATAATCGAGCCGCTTCACTAGAAAGGTCACGACTCTAAAACTCAGTGTTAGCAGTGACGACATCGTCTCAGCACACTGAAAGCTTCAGTGAGCATGAAACCGCTGGACCACTGCAGGTGAAAGACTGCTGCTGGAGTTTTAATATTCATAGATATAAAACCACTGGAAGGCTGCAACGCAAGAAGTCTGAGACGTGAGAGATCAGAGTTTCAACATTTTAAAGTTTGAAACTGCTCGACCTCAAGAAAGGGTTACAACATTTGTAGGCATGAAACCCTGAGGAAAAAGCCAGGCGAGAGACCGATGTTTCAACAGCTGTAAGCATGAAACCACTGGAGAGAAGCAAGGTGAGAGACCATGGTTCGAACTACGGGGGAGCTAAGGGGAGCTCGGCTCCCCTGAAAAGGACCTGAGCTCCCCTGAAAGCCCACTTTGAGACATTTAGGGGGAACTCTAACACACTGTTCATAAACGCACTGACAGCGTCTGACGCTCAAGTTTTGAAGTGAACCTGTTGTTTTAAATGGCCGAACACGCACCAAAAGCGTTATGACGCGGAGATAAAAGCGAGTTAAAACCCGTTAAAGCCCGGCGGGGGGGAACGGAGCCTCCGCCGCTCCTCAGCTGTTGAACCTCAGTGTGACTGCTGATGACGTCGCCGCCGCCACGGCCGGGCTCGGCTGCGCTCTGACCGACCGGGAGCCGCTATATAAACCTAACGACAGCGATTAATTAACATAGTGTAGAGTTAAGATCAGCTCGGCTTTATGTGACTTTCACCCAGCTGGAAGAGAAAATAAAAGATGAAATGAGATGGCTGCTCCGCTGGGGCTTTACCGGCCCAACAGCTTCCCTCCTGCTTTCTGTAACTTTATAGGTTACTCAAAAAAGAGCCGAGCAAATTAATGAGGGTATCTGTAATATTCAAAGATTTTGCATAAACAGCGACCTTTTTCTAAAATACTGCTTGTTCTGTGGTGTTGGCAGGTCAAATCTGATCACTGCAGGCGTCAGATCTGCCTGCACTGAAAGCGATAATAATTGACTCGCGTCTATTATCGCTTTCAGTGCGTTGGAGCCTGCTTTCATTTCGTGGTTGTAAAAACAACATTCCATTTCCACACACAGAAAGGAAGCGACAGGGAAGTGAGGGGACAGTCAGACAGTCAGTCAGACTGTCAGACAGAGAGAGAGAGAGGCAAACAGCTGTTTCTACCTGCTTCCCTAGTCCTACTTTATGCAAAGTCCTCCCATGTAGAAACAATTATCTGAGTAAGATCATTTTGATTCAAGAGCTCTTCTCAGTAGTTTACATTCCCAAAGATCAGATGATAATGTTGATACCTGATACCAGCAGCGCTCTGTAAAACCCATAACAGTCTGCACCAAGTGTGGTTGAGCTCTCATAGACACATTTGTTCCCAGGAGAGTTGGGAGAGAAAATTAATCTCTGCATGTGTCCTGTTCGTGTTCTCCAAATACAATTGTTAAAGCTGCACTCATCCGTTTTTGATATCAGCAATGGAACTAATAAGAAGTCTCTTTATTTCTAAAGTTTCTGCTATATGATGTTTGACAAATGTTCAGCTTTATTGTTTCACCACATGTGATTCTTTAGTGGGTGTGTATGAGAAGCAGAACAACTTTGACAGTGGCCCCCTGCGGATTTTGTGATTTTTTTATCTATTCAATTTATTTGTTTGCTCTGATTAATAAATGTATTCTTTTATTTTGAAACAGTAGCCTTATAATGTTGTTATTTAGCCTCTCTGAAATGCTATCACCAGTCTCTGTCTGTCAGTAGTAACAGTAGAATATTTTTTGGAGTTACCTGCGGTTAATTGATCGCATTGCAGCGCATTTCTCCAGCTCCATGTATGTGAGCCATTGTGTGATTCGAACCCTGTGAGAGACCACTAGTTGAGACAGTTTTAATCTAAAGAAACAAAGAGGCATTGAGCGACGTGGTGTCTCTGTTCTGATTCTCGTTCACCAACACTCAGAGTTTGATCCGCTCTGCAGAACTGATGCTGTTCTGCTCGGTGGTGGCGTCTCGGCTGCCTGATGGAGTGAAAACCTTTTTACTTTCAGTCATGAATTTTTCATCTTTGGTGATGAATCTAAAATGCTCTCACACTTTACCCATAATCATCTGCTCACTTCAGCCTGCTAGTTTCCTCTTATCTGTTGCTTTCACAAACATCACAACAGCCTCATTCACTGACGGGAGGACGGACGTTTAAGTGGATTTATCCTCGACGGGGGAACAGCCACTGGAAATGTTCCATCATTCAGTCCTGCAGACGTCAAAACATCACCCAGACGAACATCTCCATGTTTTGTGGATGGTGTAAATACACATGAGTGTGAGCGGTGAGTGTCAGCACGAGGTCACAGCAGCTCGAAACTGAATTCAGCCTCTCAGAACCAGCTGGTCCTCTGAACCACTGTCACATGTTCGGATCGGTTCATCTCCTGTTCGTGGAAACAAGTTGCTTCATGGCTGCAAACGTAGCACGACTCTGTGCCGAGTGACGGACAATTCACCTGGAAACATTCATAAGATTTTCATTAATGCACGTAATGATTCAGTGTAGTATTTGCAGCTTATCATGTATTTTTGACTCCATTACATTTTCCCTGGTTACTTCCCTGCTTCAAATGACATCATTCTGTCAGAAACATTAGAATATATCAAGGATGAGGATGAGGATGAAACAGTGATGAGAGTGTCTGCTGTGTTGTAGAAGCTCATTACGAAGTTCTTGTTGGACTTCAGGACGTCCAGCGGCTGCTGAGACTTCAGCTAACGAGCGTCCTAATAAAGAGAGAAAGACGAGGAGCCGGCGAACTGAATGAAAGAAACACACAAGGAAAGCTCTGATGATCGATCTACGTCGCCTTTAATATAGTGTGTTACAGTGTGTGTGTGTGTGTGTGTTTGCCGCCCGCTGACCCGTCAGAACAACCAAGCAGCCGTCCGTCACTGAGCAGAACGCCACCTCACAACGCCAGTATATATTATATACGTTCGTACTGTACCAGAGAGGAAGAGCAGCAGCCAGCGTCACACAGACACGTTTGTATCTTCTCATCTGGAGCAGAGAACAGGGTTCTATAAGGAACCTGTCTGCTCGTCAGGACTTTCCCCCCGCTGGTGTTTCCAGATGGTTTTACAGATCGTCAGAGGACGAGTGAGTGTGTTCATTCATTCAGAACGTGATGGAGACGAGAACGCAGAGAGAAACGGTGCCAGGCTGCATCTCAGTGAAACAGGTGAACACGACCTTTAGTGCTGCTTACTTATTAATTAAAACAACAAGTACGCGCTATCAAGAGACGTGACATTTACCAGAGTTTACTCGGTGATGACGAGATCATCGTTGCTTCCTGCTCGTGTCCTCGAGCTGTTTCAGACAGCTTCAGCTCGATGTCCTACCTCCTGACCCGGAGCGCTCTGGATGACGAGCAGAGGGAGGATGAAAGCTTTTCTCCCGTCGATTCATCTCCACCTGCGAGGCGACAGCTGGAGCCGAGAGGACCGCCGGGCGCCGCTGACGCTGATGGGAAGTGAGAAGAGGGTGAGACGCAGATTAGAAGACGAGCTTACCGTCACTCCTTTGCTCTGAGCGGGAATTTATTTACTCAAGTGCTGCACTTAAAAACTGCAATGCAAGTGTCTCAAGATCATGTTGATGCTGCTGTACACCTCTTTATAAATATCTTTTTACTCCTCTGACGGCTGCAGCCACTGAAACGTTTCTATCAGATAAAGCAAAAAACAAAAGTTGGCTACAAACGTGTCAGACGTTGATTTACACCTGATTGGTTTTAGAGTCCAGAATCTTTCCGACATTAAAGCGGTTTTCAAAATATAGCTGGTTGCCATTTTTCTGCTCTCAGTTTTTCTTTATTAACACCATAAATGTTCTCATTCAATAAACACCAATCACATCCAACCCTGCAGGTTTCTCTTGGTGATGAATAAACTGTTCATAAAACTCAATAGTTACAGCGGCCGTAAGCTTTTAATGTGAAACATCTGGGCAGGAAGTGCAAAAGGACAGCGATGGAAAAGAAAAAGCTCTTCTCATCTGATGCACTGATGTCTTATTAGATGTTGCATCTCGTCTTCATCCCACGATGACTCAGTCTGACTGCTGAGACGCCTTCAGCAGTCACATATATGATGATGTTCTGTAGTACAGCTGACAGGCTGCATGCCAACATGTAGGAACCCTGCTGAAGGGCATGTTAGCATGTTAACATCAGCTAATTAGCTCTAAACATGCAGTACAGCTGAGGCTGATGGGAATCTCATTAGTTTTGTAGAAAACAAACCAAAGCTGATGATGGCGCTGGATGAATGTCCATCAACGTGTTTCACAGCAATCCATCCAAAAGTTCTGGAGGTACTTTGCACAAGCTAAAAAGCTCCAGAGGACACCTGAGCAGGACACCTGAGCAGGTCACCTGAGCTGTCACCTGCTGTTGCTACAGTTACCTTGAAAAAGTAATCTGATTAAGTAACTAAGTTAGGGCGCGCAGGTAGTCGAGTGGTTAGAGCGCATACCACGAGCGCAGTGGACCCCGGTTCGAATCCGGCCGTAGGACCTGCACTGCATGTTACACCTCCATCTCTCTTCCCTTTCTGATCTATCCACTGTCAAATAAAGGTGTCTATGCCTCCAAAAAATCTTTAAAAAAAAGTAACTAAGTTAGATTATTAGTGACATTCAGCAGGCGCCCCCCAACATAAACATTCAGCGTGGCCTTCAGATTTCTCTCCCCGAGATGTTCTGTGAGGCAGCACGGCGTTGATAGTCGCAGGATCTTGTTTATTATGGCACCAAACGAGGGCGAGTCAGCCATGTTAAGTGCAGCATTTCCTCTACAACATTTCGCCCGACCAACTTCTTCAACTCTCCCCCTCTTACTGGTTTTGCACTGAAGTCCAGCGTTTGTTGTTTGGGTGGTGTTGACCTCCTGCAGAAGTCGAGGCCGTGGCTTTGCTCGCAGTTCTCTGCTGAACACCACCTGCTGGGACTTGTTCCGTAAACTTAACTGTGCTGCGACTTCAAATTTGACGTTGTGTTTTTGAAGCTTGATAGCACTTTGTCGCACAGAGTGTACAACAAACCTTAAGATTCTCATCTTTAGCTGACGCAAACTCAAAATAATGACTGTATTTCCAGCTAGAAAACACGCGTCTCTCTCCTCCTTCCATTGTTGTTTGTGTTTGTGTCGCTGCGTGGTGTAACACGTGAGTGTCCTCATGCTGACAACGTGACTTGTCGCATGTGACTTCACTCCCGAGACGCAAGAAGAAAGCAAAAATCTATATTTTTACTAATTAAAATGACAAAAATAATAGTAATGCACAGTGACTTGAATTAGTAACTTTAATCTGATCACTGGTTTGAAAATATTAACGCGTTAGATAACTCGTTAAGTAATGCGTAACTAAATAACGCGTTACTGGCATCACTGGTCACCTGTGACGGTAAGATTCATCCTCTGGGGACCATGAGAGACTGTTTCAAGTCCCACCATGATGCTTCCAGTAAATGTTGAGATACTTCAGTCTGGACCCAAACTTACCGGATGTAAACCTTCTGCCACCTGCATTTACTGTTTTTAAAACCTCATCTCTACGTGAAACGACAACAGGCTCGAGCCAGCAGCCTACACGATGACACCGGCCAGATTTAAAACCATTTACATGTCAGGGCTCACCTCCCCGCAGACACACCAGGGCATCCTGGACTGAACATCAGCCAAGACCATCAGCTGAGTGAAGGACACTGGCATCCAACTGGAGGGTTGAATGTGACCAATAATCAGCTGTTTGAGCGTGTTGGGGTCAGAGGTGAAGGGTCAAAGGGCGCTTCCTGTAACGCTGGTGAAACAGTCAACATGGGAGCAATTAAAACTGGTGTCAGTCGGCCTGATGGAGCAGGAGACGGGTCGGTCCTGAGGTCAGCCGGGTCGATGGGCAGCTGACACCACCGCTCCTGTCCTCGCTCCCTGACATAGATTAAAGTCCACCGTCATTAAGGATGTTCTGGTCCCTCTGACCCGTGTACATGGGAGAGAGAAGTGAGTCAGAGCCAGACCAGAACCAGCAGCGAAGGTTCAGTCCTGCGCAGTAGTTCATAAACACGACTCGCCCAGTCGGTGGTGTCGTGTGAGCAGATGTGTTTCATTTGATTTACTCTGTGACATCATGTGTCCGAGAAGATCTGAGAATATTTCTGGTCCCCCAAAAATAATGCAACACGTTTAATTTGACTTCCATTCAAATATCCCTGCACACACACACACGCAGCAGTGCCCCGCTGACTGACTCTGAGTCGTTATGATCCATGTTATGTTTATTGTTAGTAGGTGACCTGTAGCAGTAATCGTGAGATGAGTACAAGACGAAGGTGATGAAGTAAAAGAGCGTCATTAAAGTTCACGTCCTGCGTGAAACCAAAAGTCTTCTGTGCCGTTCGTATTCTCGTACGTAACGCGTCTTTATGGTCACTAACTTGGTTCGTATGTCGCTGGTTCTTCCCAAAGGTCCTGTGTTGTTGTGAGAGTCGGTACTAATCAACATATTCAGATGTTTCTTGCTGTTGTTCTCTGACCTTTCCTTTCACTTCACATGGTGGGATTAGAACCAGCAACATGCTGTTCAGCTGTCTCCCTACAGCTCCTGTTTAATGAAGTGCATTCACTTCATCAGCAGAGTGGAAACGCTCAAACTAATAGAGCTGTAATACCAGCATGATGGAGAGGATCCAGTTAACGACCCGAGACTAAGAGACGTCTGATTAGATCAGGAGGGGTCGTGATTTATATTCTTCTGGAGGGAACTTATTTTCTTCTCCGTTAAAAGAGACGGAGGCACATAACAGAAGACTCTGACCAACACGTGTAAAACTCCTGCAGAAACATGAGGATCTTTCTCTGCTCATTAACATTGCTGCACCAAAACTACAGACTGCCCCTTTAAAACGTCTCACGAGCTGAAGCAGAGAGCAGAAACACACTCAGAGCTGTGAATAGCTGGCAGAGAGAGCTGACAGAGTCCCAGCCGGCTTCGCTCGTCTCGCTGCAGCTCATCTTTTCTTTACATTATTTAAGAAGCACTTATTTGAACAAACATTGCAGGAGAACGTCTGCGAGCAGCGCTGCATCCTCACGGCGCTCACTGAGCCGTCAGCTGATCCTCCCTGCTGTTCTGGGATCAGCGCTGACCACCTGCCAGCTTCCTGCACCGCACACACAGGAAAGCAACATGGCTGCCTCTGTTAATGTAAACGTCAGTGTCGTACAGCAGCACCAGCACAAGCCCCTGTCTGAATTATTCAAATCCTCCACTGACAGAAAGTCGGCCAGCAGCAGCTCCGGCTATCTGAAGTATCACTGACATCATGGATCAGGTGAAGTTCTTCAGCTGTGATCGGAAAGTTGCATCAGTCAGAAGACTTTTAAAGATGATCTGAAAACTTTATATAATCTTAAACAATTTAGAAATCAGTGAGATAACACAACACGCCATCTGTCGTGTGTTATCACCTTTATGATCCTGCGGTCCCGCCAGCCTGAACAGAACAGAACAGTTCTGATACCTCCATATTCTAAAACATGGAGGATAGAAAGCGCCAGCTGTCTTTATCAGGACTGCAGAGGAGATCTCTCCTCGCTTTCACTGCTGCTCACCCGCCAGGATAAAGACGTCTGTCTGTTTTCACGTGACGTTAATGTTTTCAGCATCGTCTTATTTCCCGTGAGGTTTCAGGACGAGTGGCTGCTGCAGCCCCGACGATGACGGGGACGTTAAACAGGACGGACGGTCCGGTGCAGAGAGCCTCCGCTCTAACAGCAGGAGTCAAGGTCTGGAGCTAATTCGAGTCCATTAACGTCTTCGGTCCTGTCAGGATTACCCGGAGTGTCCGCACGCAGTCTCCAGAACAAATGTCGAGACAACTTTATGTTCAGTACAAAAACCATTGGTCAGGGTTAGAAAACATCCCATTCTGGATTAAAACACCTGCACTGGTCGCCACAGAAACGCTGGTAGTGGGATTGTTAAGCTCCTAAAATATGGACAATCTTGCTTTTTGTGAAAGAAGTTTGCAGAAGCGTTGGCTGCTAACATTACTTCCTGGTGACTCGGCGGCCTTGAAACTCTAAATATAACACAGCATGGTCACAACATATCATTTAAAGTTTAACCTGGAGAAAAGTAAAGTTTCAACACCTCCCTGGTTTGCAGAAACACACGTGGCCAACATGAACTGCAGCGACTGCAGAGCAAACAGTCAGAAGTGTCTTCTGGACAGATGAAGGACTGAACGTGAAGGCATTTTAAGACTCACAGCATCTCAAAGCAATTCATCTTCCCTGCTCGTGTCCCGCGTACAACTCCATCAGTATTTGTTGTGCGTTTGACAGAAGACGTTTTCACATCAATCTTCTCTCCATTACTTTAGATTGGGGTCAATCTGTCTGCAGTGGACTCGACTCAACAAAACCCACCGCCTCATTTTCTCATTCGTGTTGCGTCTCAGCGCGCGGTCGTCACGCTCGGTGAGGTCATCGCCTCCATCGACAGCTGCGATCTGAGATTGGTGCGAATAATTTCAAACCCACGTCTCAGCACAACACTCGGAATAAACAACGTTACATCAGAGACCAACCGTGTCTGAAACATCGGTCACCAGACGGCAAACAATTTGAAATTAGCAACAAACAAATTGCTGCTCGTCACTTCTGCTATCAGCCAAACAACTTATTTCCACTGGAGCGTTTGGGGAGCAGAGCGTCACGCCGGCCTCGTGTGGTCAACGTGCTCCGATTGAGTTTATCTCGTAATTTTCCTTGAGACATGAAACACTTTAGTTCAAATCTCTGGTTATATCCTCATCACATCGTTTCCTTTGCTCTTCATGTCGCTCAAACACAGGAAACATCGGTCAGTGTGTCGTTAACAGATTAAATGCAACACGACTTCCTTGTTGACGTCCGTGTTGCTGCTACGTTCGGACTCATGAACGACTTCCCAACTACCCAATACAGCATCACACACCTGGATCTCTATCTGAACTATCTGCTGGTTGAATTGCATTGTGGGTAATGTAGGCACTAGGTCTGACACAGAAAGTTAACAGTTGTAAGAAAAACAGATTTTTGAGTCTCATTCCAAACTCTTGGAACCGGAGCGTCGTTAATTTAGATGCGTTGGAGACTTAAAAAACACATTTTCGTACAAAAAGCTCCTTTAAATATAAATATTAACACAAACTCTCCGGCTCTGCTACCGTGCTAAATGCTAAAGTGAGTAGTTTGCTCTTTAAATGCAAATGTAAATAACCAAATCATAAATCCACACGAAACACTAGACCCTTGTTTGTTTGAATTTGGACTTTCTCACTAATCCGAAGCTCGGGATGTGAAAGTGGCTCACGGCGGTCAGACTGTCATCAGCTCTGCGGCTCTGAGGACAATTTTAGCGTCCTTCAGCTGATTCCACTTCTGCTCTTGAGAAGCTTCGGGTCAATTCATTTGCTCGAGGACTCTTCAGCAGTCGTCCAAAGGGCGACGGAGGAGAAACCAATCAGCTGAGCGACGCCTGGAAGATTGTTCTTGACCTGCTGGTTGCTCGACAACAAAGGCAGCAGGAGTCCATTTGTACATGGGGAGGCTCAGTGTGTCAGGATAAGAACTGACACTCAGGACCTGGAGTGTGTGTGTGTCTGTGTGTGTGTGTGCTGTCAAAGCTGTTCTGTTTGTCTGGCCCGGTCCAGGTGAGGCTGTGTCACAGCTGTGGTTCAGGTTTTATCACGCTGCTCCGTTCTGTTGTCGTACTGATCGTCTCATAAACAGCCGCCTGTCTTCATCCTTTATATCACAGCGAGTTCTCACGTCACCACATTTACATCATGTTACAAAAACATGCTGAATGGACTAACACACCCAGATAACGCCGTCAGAAGTCGATTAACTCTTTCATGTATACGCCTTAGTTGGACCTGAACCGGTCCTGACCGGGGATTTGTCCATGTCATATATCAGCCTCACCACCCTCCAGCCTTCACACCTCACCGCTCCAACACTCACCTGAGCTCGACCTCAGGTAACCCCTCTGCTCAGGAAGCCTCCCTGCTATCACCTGACCCAATACATCCATTTAAACCTTCCTCCCAGTCTGTCGTCTGCTTTTGGGTCCTGCAGAAACACACGTAGTCCAATTAAATGGCCCGGATGGAAAATTGCTCTCTGGAGCACAAGAAGCATACGAACAATTTACTGCCACAGTTTTATGACTGCGGCCACAAAATGCTAAAATCTGCCTCCTCCTGTACAGCAGAGAGCTGCAGTGTGAGAGACCGCTTATGTCTGAGAATATACGAAGGAGACGGCCGGCAGAAACATCAGTGGAGGAAGTTTTATTTGGTGTTAACGACAGCGAACAGGCAAATTCAAGGATCAGGGAAACACAACAGACGACTCGACAAACTACTGAACTGACGACTGGACCTAAACACAAACTAAAGTAACCAGAAGCAGCAGGAACAGGCTGAGCCAACGACGGAGACGCACCAAAATATCTTAAATGAAATTGTCACTGATCCCCACAGATCAGATTTATGTTCAACTTTTATACGTCTGTTGCACTTCATCCTACCTTCTATACTCTGAGTGTGAGATTACTTCATGCAGTTCATTGCACATGAAAACATCTTGTGATCCGACGCGGCTGTGGTCGAGGTGTGTTTACCTGTCAGAGCCACAGAGCAACATGTTTTTATAAAAGCCTGTGAGGAGGTCAGAGGTCAGGTGATTGGCTGACCTCCTCTGTCTCTCTGTGTGGCTCCATAAGTACACCACACTGCTCGCTCTGCTGCTCCCAACACAACGCTCATATTCCATAATTCAGAGTGTTGTGTGTCAGGTGTGGAGGTGAACAGCAGGTAACGTGAGCGAGAGCACAGGAAGCTTCAGCTGTGAGCAACGCATGATGAGGACGAGGCAGAAAACCTGTCCGGGATTTTGTTTTACTGAATTACACTTCGACATCAGAGGCTGAGGAAGCGACTGTGACGGGAAAGACATGTTTTATACGTTCCACATACGGCTTAGTTTGTCTGCTCGTAGTCGATAGTTTCAGTTTCTGTTCTGAACCGTTCTGAACCGTTCTGAACCGTTCTGAACCGTTGGTCCCAGTCAGTCTTACAGTCTCTGTCTGCTTGTCGATGTCTGTTTAAATGTACATTTTTTAGAGTGTGATCACGTGTTTTATTCCTCCATTCAAAACCGTAACCTGGAACAAGAGCTGCTAATTAGCCACGAAGAGGCAAGTTTATTAGTATCAGACACAAAGGAACTTAAAGTGCGTCAGTTCAGTTCATCAGTTGAATTTAATCAGATGTAATTACACTTGTTGTCCCCATTGAAAATATCTGGATTGTCACCTTAAAAACAGCTGGAAACGTCTCCAGGTCTTGGGGAATATTTCTGGTTTTGTCACTGAGCAACAGCTGGATGATGTCGTTATCTCGTTTAAAAACATCCAGTGGTTTCACGCTTGCTACAAATGAAACAGGCCTCTGGCTCGCCGGCCGTGTCGCCCAGCTGTCACATCTCCACCATCGTTCCTCCTCCAGACGTGGAGGTCAGCTCCTCTCCATGAACTCTGAATGTGATCACATGTATTACTGAACATTGTTGATATGAAACCAGTGAAATGAACAAATGTAAAATAACGTCTGCTGCACCAGCATGAAGGAACAGTGTCAGCTGCAGGTCACAGCTCAGATTATCACATTTCACCATCAGAAACATGATTTTTGTTCTAAAACTCACTCAAACTCTCCAGGAATATACTCTCTGCTCCTGATATTGGAGGTGTGGGGTTCCTGATGGAGTCTGGCCACTGCTGGTGGTGAAGAGATTAAACCAGTAAAACACTGAGACGTCGTCCTGCACTGACGGCTTCATTTCATCACATTATATTATATTATTATATTATTATTATTATTATTATTATATGACTGTTTTAATATTAATGTTCTGTAGAAACAAGTTTTGTGTGCAGAAATCTACATCAGTTGACATCTTTCCATCTGTCAATTAATAAATCCATATCAGCTCTGTTAGTAATAAAGGAACCATGTGAATATTTATGTTTTGGCATGAAACACGAGTCGACACTCCAGCCCTCCATCCACCACCCGAGAGCTATTTAATCTCCCCTTTCTCCAAGGTCTTCTCCGGAGTTGTTTCTGAATCCCCCCCGAGGTTTTGATGGACACAAAAAGGTGTGAAATTTCAATTGAGATGCAGCGGCTGCAGAGACGTCTCTCGGGGAAGCACCGCTTTGTTTTATGAATGTGCGAACAAAGAGAGGCGGAGAGGTCCGTCCTTCAGCTGCCCCCAGGAGAGCTGAGAGGGTCGGCCGAGAGACGGAAAGTTTGGATGACTCTAAAGGACGGAGACGGGCCGAGGTCCAGAACAATTACTGCAGACGTGAGGAACATATTTTCAGATGCACAGTGTTGTTTCACTGCCGGTGAAGAAACCATGTGTACGGTTTATCCATGTTGAGTCCTCTGTTGGCTGTCAGTCCGCTGCAAAATATCTACAGCCATGGCAACGGATCCTCAGTCAGTGCGTAAAGGGCCTTTTAAGAAATGTGGATTTTTGAGTCTGATCCCCAACTTGTCAAAGACCGCAGCTTTGGGATGGCAGCTGACCCGTCCTACAACTCAGTCTTAATTTTAGCTGCTATTTTAGATCCAGCCAATGTCTGACCCGGGAGCCCAACTATGTGGAGCGGCTCTGCTTCCGAGTGCGACCTAAAGGCAGCAACACACCGGCCCAACCGTGGGGCGTCTGAAGCGTTTGGAGAGACTCGGACGAGGTCGGGAACATTTCTGTTCGGTGTGTTCAGCTGCGTCTGAAGCTTTCGGAGCCATTCGGATGCTGTCTGCTCCGACTCAGCATGCGAAGTCTGAGGAGGAGGGCCGTCAGACATCTGAGCCATTGGATTCTCTGATTGGTTGTGTGCCAGCTGAATGGCCGTTCTGATTGGCGGTGTGCTAGAGAATCAGCGCGGTGTGTGGGAGGGCGGAATACTGTGTGCGCTTTGTTTTTCTATGGACTCCGTTCCATCATTCCTCGTTTTCATGTTTTGCAGTACTGGCACGAGACTGGCTGTTATTATGTCCGTTCAGGACAAATTAATTTGTGTTCGTTTGGTAATGCCTCGCTGCATGTTTAGTATGCAGCTGTTTTTATCTGAAATAGTTCAGTTTCGTTTTGATCGAAAGTAAAGAGAGTTGCGTGCATAAGCCTCTCGTTTACAACTCACAACACAAGCGCCAACTGCTTATTGCATCTCGCGCCAGCGCAGAACATACAACGGGTCAGACGAGAGGCAACAGAGTGGTCGGATAAGGCAGTTGGTGGCACTCGGGATCAACACTTTTTGTCTGCAAAGTGAGAGTGCAGAGACGACAGCTGAGCTACAAGTTGTTTCTTCTTTTCTCTCTCAGGAGTCGTCTCACTGAGGAGGCAGGTGACGACTCATCATCCACATCAGCTGCAGGTTAACCTGTATAATTCAAAGCCAGATGTCCTCGCCTCGCAGCGTTCAGCGTCACTCTGGTTAAATTTAGCTTAAAAGGTATAATTCAGCTCCCACATGTAGGCAGATTTAGATTGTGCATTCACACATTGTGTAACTGTTGTCAGACACCAATACATTTTCATATCCTGTTCTTAGTGGTGATGAATGAGTGAAGGAACTTCAGATCAGGAAACGTGGCTGCAGAAGATGGCAGTCGACACTTTTATCTGCTTTTACATGAAAACAGAGCTAAATCACCTTCAACAGCTTTAGTTACCTGCTGCTTCGCACATACTAACACAATTATATGATGTGTTTAATGGATTATGTTTTGTTGCGAATTGAGTGATTACAAACTGATCCTTCGTCAATTTTAAGTGCAGGACTCCAGTCAGAGGTCTGAATGTTTCCTGTTCAGACCCCCCGTCGACTGGAAAAAGCTTTTTAATCCAACGTTTCACACCAACATGCAACCGGCTGCAGGATCCTCACAAGTCCAGCTGAGGTGAGGAACACCGGACCCAGACCAAGTCCCTCAGGTACGTCACTGATGTGTTCGCCAGACTGTGTGTGTGTGTGTGTGTGTGTCTGGGTTAATATGGTAAATATATTTTTAACTGAAGTTAAGAAATGATTATTATGCTTTTCAGCCACCTGTTCCTGCAGGAGGTGGTGATAGAAAAGGTTGGTGCTTTTAAGGACACCTGGAGGCGTTCCATCTGTTTCTGTGGAGACCAAAACAACATCAGCATCAGGACAACATGGAAAACCCGGTCAAAACAGGGTTTTTGATGTTGTCCTATAAAAATTCAACCTAAACAAACGTGAAAATGTGACATGAAGAAGCGCTCAGTTTGAATTTATATGTGATTTTGCAGAAACATACTGAGCGAACATTTATTCTGCTGACTGGGTGCAAAATATGTGTTAATCATGACTCCTGTGTGAGTCTTTTGTGACTGATTCAAGTTGCTGCACAGACTGTTAATTAATGACAATAAAGCCTTTGTGTTTAGAATGATTCTCATCGACCCACAATAACATACGTTTGCTTTCAACTTAAAATTCTAGGTTCTGTATCGTAGGCAACTGGACTTGTTTCAGTTTGTTAAAGACGTTTCACCTCTCAGCCAACAGGCTGCTGCAGTTCTAACTAACTAAGGGGAGATGCAGGCTTGTAAACCCAGTGTGGGAGTGTCCTTACACAATGTGGGAGTGTCCTTACATAGTGTGGGAGTGTCCTTACACAGTGTGGGAGTATCCTTACACAGTGTAGGAGTGTCATTACGTAGTGTGGGAGTGTCATTACATAGTATGGGAGTGTCCTTACACAATGTGGGAGTGTCCTTACGTAGTGTGGGAGTGTCCTTACGTAGTGTGGAAGTGTCCTTACATAGTGTGGGAGTGTCCTTACAGGGCGGGAGAGTCATTACATAGTGTGGGAGTGCTCTTACACAGTGTGGGAGTGTCCTTACACAGTGTGGGAGTGTCATTACATAGTATGGGAGTGTCTTTACACAGTGTGGGAGTGTCCTTAAATGATGGGGGAGTGCCCTTACGTAGTGTGGGAGTGTCCTTACACAGTATGGGAGTGTCCTGACATAATGTGGGAGTGTCATTACATAGTGTGGGAGTGCCCTTACATAGTGTTGGAGTGTCCTTACATAGTGTGGGAGTGTGCTTACATAAGAACGAGCCACTTGTGGGTCGTTGGTCAACCCGTTCTTCATGTGGGTTAGTATGGTTAGCCTTTGCATGTGTGGGTTGGACTCTGTAAGGACACTCCCACGCAGGGTTTAAAAGCCTGCAGATCCTCCAGCTAGCCAGAGCTGCTTACACTACAGCCGAATTACCACGACCTGGATGACTGACAACCTTCATCAACATAAACCCAAAAAGGTTCAGAAAGTTGCTTTGCGAGTCTCATTCCTGACTCATCAGATACTGACACTGAGGGATTGCAGGTCGGGTTGATTGCCATTACAAATGGTCAGAGTTTGAAGGATGAAGCGGACCTTTAAGCTCCAATAATCTACTTCCACAGTTCAGTTGTATTATTTTAGAACGTTTCTGCCTCAGCGCTGGCTCGGCCAGAGTTGTGCCTGAGACGAGATCCGTTTAAAGGAAAACACTAGATTTTATTTATATATATAAAAACCTGCAGCCCTTGGATTTGGATGAAGTCCAATAACAGCCAAACATCATCAGCCCTTTCACAGCTGCAGACGGTTAAACAAGCAGGAGTAAGAACGAACGTGAAGAACGTTTCAGGAGCAGTAAACATGTTTTCAGAGTTAAACTGAGTCCACAGTTAATGCACAGCTCCAAACGCTCAGACTGTGTGTGATGGCAGCTGTCAGTGGGAGGTGATGTTGGAGGTGTAACAACGTCAGAATTACAGCAGTAATTCATTTTTCCATTCTGTAATGTCACAGCGGAGCATTTTAACATTAGCTTACAGCCTCTGGAATGAATCCACAACAAGTATTGACCCGCGGGCCGATGATATTTGGGCAGACGGCCAGGCGAATAAACTGTGTATGTGTACTGTGCTTCATCACTGCTGAGGCTTGAATCCACAGCAGCTGATGTGACAGCTTGGTGACACTCTTTAAAAGATGACGAGTTCAACGTACTCAGTAGTTGTAGTAAATACAGTAGTAGTACGTAAACTTCAGTAGTTGTGATCGGTTGCTCAGATTTAGTACTCCCTCAAACGTGAACCAAATGTTTTGAGTAATTTTCAACAGTGTTGAAGTCTGAACTGTTCCACAAAACAGATATTGGATCCAAAACACGTCCAGACGGTCGTCGATGGATTTTATGTGAACAGACGTGACCGGACATTTCCAATATGGTGTCCCATAAAATATCAAGCGAATCCGTGAAGTGTAACTTGGTCCGAGGATGAGGCGGATGTCGGATGTAGAGGTGAAGTCCTCCTATCGTACAGCTCCAGACGCTTCTCCTCATAGACTGTCGTTGTGAAAGAGAAGATTGTGTTCATCCGCCAAGCTTTAACATCACCTGTTGACCTCCACAGGAAAAACAGAAAAAACTGTAAGTGCTGGAAAAAGAAAAACAGTCGAGTGAGATGAAATGACCCTAAGTTACTCCGTCCTTCAGAACAAGTGGATCACAGAAACAAATCAATCAGTGAAAACGGTTTGGAGGGTCGGTGCACTCAGCAGACATCCTTATCGTGTTTGATCACACTCAGACATAATTATAGCTTTTACCTGATACATTTCTTAATGAGTCTATCATGGAAGAACCTCACAGAACCCTTTGGACTTCATATGAACAGTATCTGAAGCCTCCTCTTCATGTGTCGGTGTCGTGAAGCCGAGTACTGAACGCCGCCTCATTAATAAGTGAGGGCGCTCTGATGAGTGTTGGACCGTCGCCTCGCACCCGAAGGTGTGAACTCGAGGACAGAGTCTGGAGCCGAAGGGTTTCAAGAGGAATTCATTCTGTTTGTTTCAGGAGTGCTGGGTCTGATTCTCAGTGCTGACACGTGCTACGATCATTAATACGAAGTTCTCTGAATGCATTTTAACCACAAATAGAAACAGAAGCTGTATCGACGCAGCAGTCAGAACAGACGCAGCCTGCCTCTGCACCCAGGCAGAGAACAGGACGGTAAATTAAAGAGAAAAATGTCTCTTGTCACACACACACACACACACACACTGACAGGGAGAAGGCCGGCTTCACGTGGACGTGTCTCAGCAGGAGGTCTTTTAATTGCTCGTGCAGGGACCGTTCGTTGTCCCTGTTCGTCACCGGCGTTCCCTCTGGATGGAGACGTCATGATCCTGAACTCTCCTGAGCTGTTAGTTACAGCTTTACATTAGCTTTAACTAAAGTGGTAGAGTTGTGCTCTATAGAATCAATGTACATGTACAGCATGTCATGTGTCCTGTAATAACTCTAATCTGGGAAACACAAATGGCTCAACAGATTGTTGTGGCAGTCCAAAGCTGTGGACTTGTGTTACCACTGAAGACATGAGGAAAGAGTGCATGAAGAGGAACCCTCGTCTGAGGACACATCAGTGTCTGATGACAGCAGCACAGCTGATCAGCATCAACAGCTCTGAGACTCGGAGGGAAATGTGGAATTAACAGATCCGTCCACCTGTTTTTCTCTGGAGAGCGACTCTTCCACTGTCTGTGGTTTTACTGTCCTCCTCACTGGTGTTACCCACAAGTGGCAGAAGAGGAAACCTCCTCACAAATGGACTTTGTGTCAGTCAGATTGCAGCTGGTACACTGAGCAGCTCTTAGGTGAGAAACCTTGTCAAGCGTCGAGGTGCAGGAGTGACGAAGAAGTCATGAACACTCAACCAGAGCTTGGCTGAACAAATATTTGAGGCTTTGAATTTAAATTAAAAGCTGGTCGCATCAAAGTGCGACTTGAGTCACTCCTCCTCAATGTATGTGTGACGTGTGGGGATACATGTGTGGTCATGTCTATATGCATGTCAGTCTACCGCAGCTGAGTGTTTTCTCTCACCAGCCGGCCCCGGGGAGCCCGACCGGGCGCTGAGACCTTTTGCATGTTCCACTTCTCCCGTCTGCAGACAGCAGCCGCGACCTTACAAGATGTCAGAGTCGATTCATATTAACGCTCGAGTTGCTGCCGTTAATCCCACTGACGGCACAAACACACACACACACACACACACACACACACACACACACACACACCTGTTCCCTCACTCGTCTTCAACATGCACACTAACCCTTCGGCTGTGTGGATTCATTTACCCTGCTCACTGATCCCACCATCATTTCCACTCACTGCTACACCGTTGCTGTTAATGCGACTCGACACACACTTGTATCCACCGACACAACGCTCAGTCGGTGTGTGCTGGAGGTTAAAGAGAAGACGACGAGAAAGAAAAGGTGGAGGTGAGAGAGAGAAACTCTCTCCAGGAAAGCGTCACTACATTCTGCAGAATGACGGATGTGTTGATGATCTGATTCTTGTTGCAGACTGTCTGTCAGGAGGAAGCAGCTCCAGTTTAACCAAACAGCCGGAGTCACGATGATCACGACTGCAGAACATAAACCGTCCTAATGTTGCCGCCTTCCTTCGTCTCAGCGGCATGTTTCAGGTTTCTACCTCTGTTATTGTTTGAACCCTCCATGAAAACATATTCAACACTGCTGGATCCAAAGTTTCTATTATGATCCACATTAAAGTGTTCCAGAAGCCCTGAGGGTCCAGTTAGACAGTCCTCGGGATCTTTGATTCTTTTCATCAGAACCGGTGCGTTTTATGTCTTACGAAAAATGTTTTTATTTCACATGTTAAAGAAAGAATACCTGCACCGGTCCGTTTGTCTGGATCTGCACCAGAGCTAAATGTGGTCCAGTCTTTCTGTGTCCTCCTGCTGACAGACGGACGAGGGTGAAGACAAGAACCTCCTCCAGTGACGAGCTGGAACCAGAACCACAGGCAGAGTGTAAACCTTCTGGTCCATGACGTCTTTTAGCAATCACAGAAACACATTTATAAACTCTTGATTAAAAGTTCTTGTTACCTGGCTGGTGTCCTGAAAATATAAGGATGCACCAATTAAAGCCCTATTGGCAGTATAACCTGGGGACCTCCAGTAATGTGTAATAACTGCGGACGTCGTCTGTGATCTTAATCCCGTGTGAATCTGCCATGTCCGTAATTTGTAACGTAAAAATTCCACCACATATTACCTCCCACATTTCACCAAACACAGAGGTCATGTGATAATATTAGTCCTGTGTGAATCAGCGTCTCTGTGATTTGTTGTTTTTTGTTTTTCTTCAGGTTTTTTGTGTTTTCCGCTCCTTTTTTCTGCCTTTTTCCCGGCCGAGATTTATGAAGCTTTGACAGCATTTTGGGTGCAAATTCAGGAGGCTCATCAGAAGAGCGAAATCTGGAAAGATGATTAGATGGATTACATGCATGGCAGCATGCGGTAAGAAACATTTTTCCATCTTTCAACAGGCTCACCGGTTATTATATTAAAAACATTCATATCTAACTGTTGTGCTGCTCCAACAAGGGCTCCGGTGCGATCGACCCGGGGCATAATGTCAATAAAACACAGACTTCGCTTATCCTGTTCAATGCTATTATTAGGTACTTTGCATTTCTCTCTGAAAAGTTGAGTGATTTTCTACTCGAAGCATTCGGAGCGATCGGGAAGAAGACGCTGGGCGCCGCTCAGAACCAAATGTTATGTGGACGCTTTAACTGTCTGCAGGTTCAGTCAGACAGAATCAGTCTGGATATCTGCACAATATGGAACAGCTGGTATGGCATTTTATTCTGAAAGGACAGTATACACAGAGCCGGCGTCTGTATCTAAATGAAACACATTTTTCAGAGTAATAAATGATTAAAGTGATTGTAAAGACGCAGATTCTCTTCTCTGCAGCTGAGACATAAATCCTGCAGACGTCTCCCAGTTTCTGCCTGCAGACTCGACACAGACAGAGTTTGTTTGGCTTTTATTTACTCGCTGATGAAAGATTCGGCCTTTTCCCTCGTTTTCCTGCCGTTCTGTGCCGGCTATCAGTTCGTTCCTGAGGACACAAACTCATCTGTTGCTGCTCAGTTCAGTCGGTCCACGTCGCTGCCTCTCGTGAATGAAGCTGATACAGAGCCTGTTCCATCCGTCCGGCCTCAGCAGCGACTGTCCTTAAAGCTTCCTCAGCTTCTGATCGTCTGCAGGTTTTATTCCAACTGAAGGTCTGTTCATAATTAAAGTACTAGAGTAACGAGGCTGTTGAAGCTGTGAGGAGGACAGAGTTCAGATGTTTGTGTTCAGATGTAGAGAGAGAAAGTGAAGTTCTCTGTGGAAGCTCTGCTTGTGTCTGATGACAGGATCCACGTGAGACGATCCGGATGTCTGTCTCTCTGTGAACGAGACCCGGCTCCCATCGGCCCGACCTCAGCATCCTGCGGGAGCAGCAGCAGGACCTGACTGACATGAAAAACATCTGGACTGACTAATCGTGTTGCCGCCACATTCAGGAGCGCGGCACGCTGCTGAGAGTGGATGGATGTGACAGATAAACACATTTGAGAACGACATCAGCAGACACATTTATGACAGAAGGGTTGAAGTTAAAGCAGCGTGCTCGGCCTTTACGATGTCAGCCGGCCTTCTGCTGAATGATGCAGTTTGTCACACGTGCTGTAATTTATCTGACCTTTTATTTATTAGCAACGATGGCGGCAAAATGAGGGAAGAGGAGCGTAGGAGAGTGTCATGAGCAGCTTCTCCTGCAGGAGTCACTGTCAGGTCCGTCTCAGCTCTTCACAGATAAAGACACAGATGAGTCATATTGCTGGTTTGGCTCGAGGACCCTCGAGGACCCTCGAGCCATCGCAACGGGCGGCCACTGATCCGCCTCCAAACATCCGTCTTCTCTAATGACTTTACCCACCGTGACTGGTTTCCACCAGGAGAGCTGCTCGGCACAAAGGAGAAAGTCAGCTGCAACCGACGGGGTGAGAGATGAAGCAGAAAGAGAAAGATGAAGTCAGAAGAAACAGAAAAATGAAGGGAGGGGGAGGAAGAACAGAAAGAGGAGGAGTGATGTGTGTGGAGAGAAGAGGAGGAGGAAGAGGAGGAGGAGGAGGAGGAGGAGGAGGAGGAGGAGGAGATGGAGGTGTAGGAAAACTAAAAGCGAGGAAGCTACAACAGGTGGATAAAAGAAAGACATGGAGAGTCGGATCAGTGGAAGAAGAACCAGGAGGAGAAGAAAACAGGTGGATGAAGGAAAAGGATGAGGGGGAGAACGAGAGGAGGAGGAAGATGGAGAATGGACCTCCAGTGTTGTATTCACAGATGTGTCCTCGCTCCTCTTCTCAGACTGAAATCCACGTGTCGTCGCTCTTTCGCTGTCAGAAACTCTGATCTGGGAGCAGCAGCAGTAGTTGTTGTTCAGTCTAACTGCTCAAACACGTCTGTTATTTAATGTTTTTAATATTTACAGTTCTGTCATTCTGTTTTTATTGTTGTTAAAAGTGTTTTTATTGATCGATGTGCTCTGATTGGCTTGATAATGTCTCTATTGTTGTTACCATGGTTACTTCCACATCAGAGCGAGGCTGTAAAAGAGTTTAACGCTCCGTTAATTATTCCTCTATTAAAAGAAAATGCTCATTGATCATCATCAGAGACTGAACAAAGAGTGATGTGATCCTAAAACCTAACAAATGTTCTCATGGCACCCACAGAGAGGAAACAGTTCGAATGAAACAAAGACAAAATGATAAGACGTAAAAGAGAAGGAGAAGGTAGAGGAGTGACAAGAGAGATGGAAGGAGGAGAGAAAGAAAGATGGAGAGAGAAACGAGTGTGAGGGAAAAGAATGAGAAGGAAACAGTGACAAAGGCAGGAAATGAGAAAACACCAGGGGAGGTGTAACACAAGAGACGGAGGAGAGAAGAGGGGATGAGAGAAGGAGGAAGAGGAGGGGAAGGACGAGTGAAGTGAAAATAAAAAGAGGAAGAAGAAGTCTTTCCTCTCTGAGTGAAGAAGAAAAGACAATGATTGGAGAAAACGAGGACTGATTGATGGTTTTCGTCGCTCGGCTGCTGATGTTTCAGCTCATTTCACCTGCGAACAGCCAATTATCCTGTTTGTATCAAGAGAAACGAGCTGACCTGAGGTCTGTTAGCGTGTGAATAAACTGCACTTTAATAAAAGTCGGTCTCCAGGTGATTTACAGCTCGCTCAGGTTTCTGATAAATTACACCTTCGAACGGTAAGTGAAGCCTTCAGTCGTCCTTGGTTTACACCTTGGAAGAGCAGGAAGTAGTCAGCAGCGCCGTGATGTGTTCTTGGGAAAAGGTGTTGCAGCAATTCATCACAGCCTGCAGCGAGCGGGGAAACAGCAGCGGTACCGGTGGACCCTGACTCCGACAGGTCCGGCCCGGATGCTCCCTCCCAGCAGGAAGCAGCGACTGCAGGAGGTCGTGAAGCTGGAGGGGAAACAAGAGAACGTCTCCAAATCCATCTCTGACTAATCTCACGCATTTATGAAAGTGCAAGACTGAGGTGTCGGAGTAATGATTACACATTTATATTCATGCATAAAGAGTCTCACAGCTACAACGACAGAGTGCAACCGACAAAATCAGAATCAAGACTCTTGCGCGCTGTGATGTGTCGTGGTCCTCACAGCTTCACCAGGCTGCTCACAGGACGCTGCTGATTCTGTAGCTTCAGACCTAAAGTGCCAGAGGTCGCACCGAGGCCTCAGAACAAATATCACAAAACACATCTTTTATCTGCCGTCTGTCTCACTTCAGCTCTCAGGTTCATCTTCTGGCGCCGACGGACGAACATGAACTCACACACACAGCTGTGTTTAACCTCCGGACACGCCGGAGCGCCTGCGAGGACATGAAGATCCTCTTTCCTACGTATAGACAGATGGCCTCTCGTGGATGTTTACGTCTCGGATCTGTTGTCGTCCATATTTCACATACGACGGCTTCATCAGAGTGTGTGTACGACGGCGTGTAGGTGTTGGAGTGTGTTTAATCAGAGCAGACAGATGGTAACCAGAGCTGGAGTGTGTGTGGAGTGTGTGGCAGCAGGAAAACTAGATCCTCCTGTAATCTGAAACTTGACGATAACCGTCTGAACATCATACGAGTGGAACACGTTCTACAACATTTCTCCTCCACAGTTCCATATAAATGTCATGTCTATGAGGCTGATCGACGTCCTCGTGTCGCTCTGCAGCTGATGGAAACACTCTCCGGTCCTGTGCTTTCTCCTACAGCTTTGGGCCTCGATGTGCACGTAAACAGCAGTTCAGGAGGCAGTTTGTAAATCACATGGTGATATATTCCCACGAGGATAAAGATTTAATCGCACTCAGCTGTGAGAGACAGACACAGAGGTGAGGTGGAGTTATGGAGATTAATTGCCAGGGAGTGGAGGTGACGTGGAGAGGAGGAGATGATGGCTGGCAGAGGCCAAGGGGCTGATGGGAGATGACGGAGCGTGGCCGGGTGGAGAAGGTGCAGGAGGTGGCAGGCTGCTGCACCGGCAAGAGAAAAATACAGGAAGATTGTGATCCGAGGAGGAGAAGAGCCGGAGTGGACAGACAGGAGGAGGCGAGGAGCTGATCACCACAGACAGGCAGACCTGGAGGATGAGATGAAAACAGGAGTATCTGTAACTTAATTGCTCGTTAGAACCGTTTACTCAGAGAAGTAGAGTTAGAAATACGAATGTGTAATTTGTGAGCTGTACCACAGCAGTGAAGGTAAGGCCCACAGAGAGAAACGGGCTCCAGAAAGCCCCGCGACCTCTTGAAAAAGGGGATAAAATGCTGCAACATCCCCGCGACCCTCACGGATAAGTGGAAGAAAATGAGATGAGATGAGACACAGGAGGGATGTTCACGGCTGGTTCACAGCCAGCACACCAATGTTGAGACAAATACAGTAAAAACATATCAGGAAGTCTGAGGGTAACCTCTTGTTACTGTTGGTCAAATATCTTGTTATAACCTACAATCCACAGTTTTTTCTGCCACGAACAGTGAAAATCGTCCCGACGACTCCTTAAAACAGTGATGTGGTGACGCGGTCTTCAGCTGCTCGGCAGCCTTCCTGCACATGGTGAGGACGGTTTCCAATCCAAGCTTCCACTGGGATCGTTTCAGGGTTGAACCTTCTTCGACAGCGAGGACTGTTCCAGAATCAGTTCAGATAACACATCGTCCAATCTAATCCTCATCTCAGGGCTTATTTAAGCCTTTAACGGCTCTAATGTCTTTCAGTATGAACGGTCAGAACTAAAAAGAGGCGCAGCCACCGTGACAGGTGTGTAACCACATTACCTGCAGACTGCACTGACAGGTAATCACACCGAGCTGATATTGAATAAACTGATTTTTCAGAACAATCTGAGCCACACAGCTGCTCCCTCCCGGGCCGCACAGAGGTGTCAGCGTGCACCTGAACTCACCTCGCTCGGACCGCCCGGTTCTGAATCCTGTCACGTCAATAAAACGAGAGTGTGAGCCACTTACAGACGTCAAAACATGAACATATGGATGAATTAGATGCACACACACACACACACACACACACACACACACACACACACACACACACACTCTCAGCTGATTGATTGGGCTCAGGTGAGACCGATGATGTCTCGTCTCTTCCGTCGGGGACTGTAGCTCGGTGTTTCCTCTGAGTGAAGTCTTCTCTCTCGGACCGGTCTCTTCAGAATCTAACGCCACAGAAACCTTCCTGTGAAAATGTATTTCACCGACATCACAACAATCACCGACCGTTTATTTCATAACATCAGTCCCAAATATCAATTTTCAGTCTCCTTGATTTCTTATAATCTCTATCCGGCCCGATGGAGCTGCAGTGGTCGACCGATACATAAATGTGAAGACAGCGAGGGTTTGCTGCGAGGAGAGTCGACCGAGTCTGTCACAAAGATGTTTCTCGAGACATCGGAGGAAATTAGGAACTATGAAAGGATTAACTTTAATCTACAGGAGCTGTAAATGTGTATTTCTGCTGGTAATTCCTTGTATTGATCATTGTATCCGTGTGGCTGCTGGAGATCAGGACACGTTCTCCTTCTGTCTCTGGAACACAGAGAGCAAAACCTCGACGTCGTGTCCCAGGAATCATGTCAGTACATGTGAGCAACATGCAGAATATCTGTGAACACCTGATGACTGTCTGTGTGACAGGAGGATTTCTAACAGGACAGCAGTCCTCCTGCATGAAGCTGGCCTCAGAAATGACTCCACACTGTGCAGCAGGACAGCGAGGATAATGGCCGAGAGGCCGGAGAGAAAACGGTTTCACGGAGGCTGTAATCAAGCCGCAGACAGTAACAGGCGTCTGCAGTGATGAGCACTCAGAGCGGGAGGACGGACAGGAAGTGATGAGTGAACCACCTGTGGTCAACACGCTGCTCTTTGTCAACGCTTCCTCCTTATTTCTGCTTTAGAAGGAACACTGATGAATGAAAGTCACTGAACAGCGTCACTTTCTTACTCTGCAGTCTTCTTGACTTCCTCTGCAGTACGTCTGTGTTTGCTGGAGTGACAGCTGCTGTTTCACAGGCTGATCTGTCTCTGCTCGCCCTGTAGTCCAGAGTGAAGCTCGTCTGTGGGCGAGCAGCGAGCGGCGAGCGGCGAGGAGGGAGGAGCCAGCAGCGAGGAGCGAGGTCACAGCCCGTTCTGCTGCCGCCAAACATCCAAACACTTCGAGGAAGATTGGATTACGTTGCTTTTGCATATTGTGACCAGGTCCGTCCTAAACAGAGCTCAGGTGTCAGTGTGTGCTCTCACAGTTAGCTGTGACGAGGAGAACGTTCTCTTTCAGGGCTAAAACGTACGTTTCTGTGCTCGCTCCTCTCAGGATCAACACATTGTTCCTCTTCCACGTCACCATGTTTACAGTGGAGGAAACACTCTGTGTTCTCATTGGTCCACGACACAAACTCCCTCTGGAATGTGTCAAACTTGGACAGATAAAGCAAAGAAAGAATAAAACATGTTCGTCTCTCTGCTGTGAGGCGACCCAGACGCAGCGCTGGCTGCGCTCCACCGCGAGATGAAGCATCAGCGTCTGTGTGACGGGACGTTAAATCCAACACATCCGACAGACGATGAAGAGCTCGACTGCCAGCAGCTCGCCACATATCACTGAAAACATGTAGAGACGTACCAGAGACACGCACTGGACCTTCATCTCAGGTCGGTCAGGTCGAGGTGATGCATCTGTTTTGTTCAGGTTAGGAAAACATTATTTTAGTGCTACTCAGAGCCTCCAGTCTGGTTCAGATCCGGACCTCCTCATCAGGTTCTGCTCTGATGCGACGGGAGCAGAGCTCAGAGACTTTGTAACTTGTGGGATTAAAAAGGTGATTCCTCGTCAGTCCTGCTGATCAGCCTGACTGCAGCAGTGATCCGGAGCGGACCTCCAGGTTCTGTTCTGCTGACTGGAGCTGGAGGGGAAATGGACTTTACTTCATGAACACAACATTACAGAGAGGAGACAGAGAACCAGAACCAGAACCGAGTCTCTGCTGCCTTCACTCAGACTCAGACACACCGTCACTGTTGATGATCCAGAAAGTCACATTATTACATTCAACACATTATATTTAACGCATCCTGTCGAACGATCGAACCTGTTTGTGTTGTCGTCCGCTGGCTGTCAAATCACCATTATTAATGATAGTGAAGCTGATTCTTCAGACAGAAAGTCTAGTGCTGAGTCTCGTTACCAGATCGTCATTTAAACCGATGTTTTGGGTCAGAATTTCGGGCTGTATACGGACCAGAAACATCTGAGGACCTGGGAATGAAACGATGGAGCGTTGCCTCCACGGCCATTTAAAATAATATCAGTTTCAGTGCGTCCTGTTCCGCCTCTTTTTTCCTCTGCAGATCAAACAATGCTCTCATTTTTCTCACCGGCTCTGTAAAAGCATCGCGGTCTGCAGCTCCAGCTAATCACCTCGTACTTTACTGAGTCAGATGTGAACAGAACGACACTGCGGGTTGTTAGCGGTGTGTTTTTCCTCTCGGCAGCGTCGTGGACTTTGTTTCTGGTCGTTAGTTTCTGACCTGCTGCTTTGTGGCCGGCCGGTGGACTGACGGATGGATCACATTGTGCTCGACCGCGCCATCAAACAAATGAGCCTTTTCATTAATTCACACCTCCATCAGGAGAAGCACATTATTTCCACAGTGAATCATTAGAGCTCATTTTCTTGCTTCGCTCAATAATCCGCCTCCTCGTTACGGCCTCCAATCTTTTCTCCCCCCTCAATCAATCAATCGAACGCGCCATTTGGCCGTCGTGTTATTCAGAAACACGAGCTGTTTTGTCGTCTAATCCATTTTCACACCAACACATTCAGAGCTCCAGATGAGATTTCCAATTAGAGCCCAGCGTTGCCACAGAAATTGAATAAATTATTACAGTATGAAGATGCAGATTTTTCCATTCTGGACTGTTTACACGTATCACTTTCAATTTAAATCAAGTGCTCTGCATCAGTTTATAACGCTTTTGTACTGTTTGTCGTTTAGCTAATGAACGAAACATCTGATAGAAGAAGGTGGATTGCTGATGGAGGACGGCAGCTCGTCTGCAGCTCGTCTGCAGCTCGTCTGCAGCTCGTCGGGTGTTTTCATGATCTAAATAACGTTTAAAGACACTGACAGCAGAAATCAGCTTTAAAAAACACTTTTAAACTCTGTAGTTTGGCAGAATCATACATGGATGTGTTAAGAAGTGAGAATCAGGTTCCATCGTGCTTTGAATAAGAAACACTACAGTCTGGAAATTCTTCGGTTTAATAAAATGCTGTTTTCTTTGTTTTGTGTTGTTTTTTTGTGTTGTTTTTGAAGCTCCAGTCACACCGCTGGACGCTCTCAGAGAGCTCTGGAGACGTTTCCACAGGAGCTCCATCTGTGATCGTGGTGACCAAAACTAAAGTTTAATCCAAAACAGGATGTTTTTCTGATCATAACCAACCAGATCATAAACACGACACGAGCTGTGAAGAGGTAGAATCAAAAACAAACAGTTTTTAACCTTTTCTCAGAGACGTACCTCACTAACATTCACTGCGGTGGTTGTGTTGCTCTTGTCATGATTCTGTCTTGCTGTTGTGTTGTCTGTTTTTTGTGATATTTCGCCCTGATGTGTCACCGTGACACTGTCACGTCCGGCTTTCAGTTCCTCCCGTGTGTTTTCCCCTCACCTGTCCTTTCCCTCCTCACTCCACCTGTTGTTAGTGTGTCCATGTGTATCGTCTGTGTGTTTGCTCCTTCCTTTGCATCCGTCTGCTTTCTCCTCCAGCGTCTCCTCGTGTCTCCAGTCGGTTTGTTTCTGGTTTTTGTTTCTTGTGGTTTTCACTGACTTGCTTTTCGTGAACTCTTGGTTTTTGTTAGTCATTTCAGGTTTGGTTATAATAAAGCTCATCTCTAGTTCTTATCTCCTGCCTCCCGTGTGTCGTCTGGTTCTGAGTCCTCACCTGGTTTGACAGAGTCGTATCAGATCTCCTGCTAAAATGAATCAAAAAGAATTCTATGAAGTTGTACAGAGTTTGACTCATTCTGGGTTTGAATAACAGAAACACGTCTCAGACAGTACAGTTTTACCCAAAACAGAGATTTATACACTAACATACTGTAAACACTCCTCTGGTGTTCTGGTGAAGTTAAACTGAGCCCAGAGGGTCCAAAGAACAAACCGTGTCTCTGTGATAATCACTTTGTGTTAACTGGATCAGAGCAGGAACACGATCCAGCCTCATCCCGGCTCAGCCGACACTCCTCTCCGTCTCCTCATCTCTCGTATACTCTCCTGCTCTGGAGGTTTCATTTCCATGGATTTCAACTCTTTTTCCCCCCTGTAGATTTTGTTTAGTCGAGTCAAAAGTCATCAGATTCGGACTCGTGAAGCTGACGTGACTCGACTCCTCTCAGCTTCAAACCAACCCAACATGGCCGCTGGAGGGAACCTGAACGATCCGGGCCTGAGAGCTCGTTCAGCTGCTCTCAAGTCTTAAAATAGAGGTGTGATGCAAACACACATTCATTATAAACATCATTATGGGGGGAAAATAAACGGCACACATGATGGGATGAGGGATTTGTAAGAACAGAGCTATTAGCTGCCAGTTTCTCTGTCGGAGCCTCCGACGGGCCCACAGCAGAGAGCTCATTAGCTGCAGTAGATGAGGCAGCAGCTGTCCTCTCTGCTCATCGCTCCATCGTTAACTTTCATACTGAGTGTTTGGTGTTCAACAGATGCTACCGTACAGAGTTCAGCTGAGAGAGCAGTTTCCATCGCCTGAGTATCTCTTACATGTAATAAGGGGGAAATAGAGTTAGAAGTTTGAATCTTCAAACTTGAATTTGAATTGTTGCACAAACCGACGGTGGCAGACAGGTGCTAATCTCAACAGGAAGTCAAAAAACAAATCAGGAAGTGAGAAAACACATCAGGAAGCCAGAAAACACAACAGGAAGTCAAAAAACACTCCAGGAAGTCAGAAAACTCAACAGGAAACTAGAAAACACATCAGGAACCAGAAAACACATCAGGAAGTCAAAAAACACACCAGGAAGTCAGAAAACACAACAGAAAGTCAGAAAACACATCAGGAAGTCAAAAAACACACCAGGAAGTCAGAAAACACAACAGGAAGCCAAAAAACACAACAGGAAGTCAGAAAACACATCAGAAAGTCAGAAAACACATCAGGAAGTCAAAAAACACAACAGGAAGCCAAAAAACACAACAGGAAGTCAGAAAACACATCAGAAAGTCAGAAAACACACCAGGAAGTCGGAAAACACACCAGGAAGCCAGAAAACACAACAGTAAGTCAGAAAACACATCAGGAAGTCAGAAAACACACAAGGAAGTCAGAAAACACATCAGGAAGTCAGAAAACACAACAGGAAGTCAAAAAACACAACAGGAAGTCAGAAAACTCAACAGGAAACTAGAAAACACATCAGGAAGCCAGAAAACACAACAGGACGTCAAAAAACACTCCAGGAAGTCAGAAAACACACCAGGAAGCCAGAAAACACATCAGGAAGTCAAAAAACACACCAGGAAGTCAGAAAACACATCAGAAAGTCAGAAAACACACCAGGAAGTCGGAAAACACACCAGGAAGCCAGAAAACACAACAGTAAGTCAGAAAACACACCAGGAAGTCAGAAAACACACCAGGAAGTCAGAAAACACATCAGGAAGTCAGAAAACACAACAGGAAGTCAAAAAACACAACAGGAAGTCAGAAAACTCAAGAGGAAACTAGAAAACACATCAGGTAGCCAGAAAACACAACAGGAAGTCAGAAAACACTCCAGGAAGCCAGAAAACACACCAGGAAGTCAGAAAACACACCAGGAAGCCAGAAAACACAACAGCAAGTCAGAAAAACATTGTGGATTGGCTTAAAGTACGTCTGCTTGTTCGGCACACTGGAGAGTGTGTATCCGTGCTACAGGGTGAGCGCTGTACTGAAACAAGACAACACAGATTCATTTCTTAGTGTCCAGACTGATGATGGTTTCTCTACCCGCTTGCTTTTTGTGCTTTCCTGAAGGCGACCGCTACAAACAGACTTTGGGTTTAGGCTCCAAACACGAGCGATGGACCGTGAAATGTCTTCATGGCTGTGGTGTCGGCACCGAGCGGAGAACAGAAGATCATCTGCAGCTCCAAGGACTCGTTAGCGGCTCGATCGTTTTTACTTGATGGAACAGAATAATAAAGCTGCTTCAGCGGACGTTCAGTCATTCGGGTCGTGGTGGTTCTGACATTTGGTGCAGTTGGTTTTTATCTTCCAGCTGCTGCAGCGCGTCATGCTGTCTGCCGGTCGGCCTCGACAGCGCTGAAAAGAATCTTTACTTTTCACGCCACCTGGGCCTCGACACGAGGATAATGAGGCCCGTTTCAAACCAGCACAATCTGTGTGTGTGTGTGTGCGTGTGTGTGTGTGTGTGTGTGTGTGTGATTAAAACCTGGTTGTGAAGGTTTCATCCGCTGCACTGAAGTTCATCTTTCTGTCTACATCTTCCCACCTGATTGCTAGAAGGTGCTGATCCGTCTCCTCCATCAGCACCGCCCTGCTCCGTCTCGCTGTAGTGGTGTTGTTCTGTTCCACGCTGAGTGTTTGTGCTGACACCACCTCTCTGTACGCCTGCTGCGCCCGTCTCACAGCGTACTCGTCAAACGCAGACTCGTCTTCTGCAAACCTCTCGTCCTCTCAGCTCTTCTGTCGTGCCAGCCTGTTTTTTCCCACACAGTTGAAATCACCTGGCTGAACAGAGGCGACAATGAAAGGAAGGAGGAGATGACAGAGGCAGAAGGGACAGTGGAGGAGAGACCTAATGAGATGGAATAAATGGAGAGGAGAAGGACAGTGGAGAAGAAGATGAGGGAGCTCATTACCGACAGAAAAGATGACCTACGTGACTCCCGACACAGCGACAGCGGCTGATCCTCCCTGATGTGTTCACTCACTCACACACCTGCACTGAATACTGTGACACTCCAGGAAGGAAAATATCCATTTCCAGGATGTGTGGAGGTAAAACTGCCTGTCGCATTCACATCAGAACACCTCAACCTGTAAAAACCTCTCCAAGTCAGACAGAGACGAATCCACATTTAAAGTGAAACTCTCGCCAAAAAGCAACCAAGGCTTATTTGTGATTGAATATGAGTCAAACCTTGTGCATCAGATGTGTCTGTTTCTTCCAGTGATGTAGGCGTATGTTGCATATAGAGCGGGAGAGTGAGATCAGATCACCTGTTCAGCTGTCATCCCACAAAGATCAGGTTATAACTCCAACCCTGATTACACCTCCCTTTCAGATAGAAAAGGTGGCACATTTGCAGCCAGGTAAAGGCTGCAATGTGCCACCATTTCTATCTAAAAGGGAGGTGTAATATTCCTCCTTTTCCAAAAAGCCGTCACTTGGCCACCACTGGGGTCGGCGTAAACCTGTGACGTGACGTGAAGCACAAAGTTGTGCGTGAACAGTGAAGCAGGTAGAGTTTGTCTTCAAAATAAGAGCTTTACATTGCACCCCATTGGAGTTTAGAACTGGGTTCTTAGTGGGGGTTAGCAGCTCGCTGCTACGACAACAAGTGGACAATGAAGACAGCTACAGAGACCGAGGAGACGCTGCATCTCCTGGATATCAGCGGCTGTCCAGTTGCTCATCTTGACGTTCGCGGATGAAGTGATGGACTGACTGCTGTGATCAGCTGTTTCCTGGTTTTAAAACTCCCCGTCATCGACACCTCCGCCCATCTTACACAACTGCCGGCATGCCGACGTCTTGGATTTACAGCAATGGAGGTGGAAATAAGTGTGTCCTCTGAGTCGTCATATTGGGGAACAAAACAGACCCTCAATATTTACCGCCTTCTCTCTAAATCCACGGACCTCGCTGCAAAAAGGACGGCCACATTGGCGGCTTGCTGCCCTGCATATAAAAACGCTTATGTTTCTGTGTTTGGCACAGGTTCTGCTTTCCAACCAGCAACGTGAAGGCATCTGATTATTTGTCATAGTTCTACATGGATGTTTAAGAGAGTATAGCGCATTTCATACAGCAGGCGTCGACTCAATACGCTTGAAAATAAAAAGTAAACACTGATCATAAAAAATTCAAAGAGCTTCTGTCGCGTCACATTAACGGACTGCAGAGAGTAAAACTCATGATGAGACGCGTCGTCACCAACACATCTGGCTGCAGAGAGGCAGAAACGTTCATCCGATGTGCTGCTCATGTTTTATTCACAGAGCGAGCGAGAGTGTGTGTGTGTGTGTGTGTGTGTGTGTGTGTGTGTGTGAGAGTGTGAGGTGATGAATGAAAAAAGTGCAGTATTGATTATCTCGGAGCTGAAGCCTGTGAATGTGTGTGATGACCTGTGTGGAGTCTCTGTACCAGCACGCAGCTTCTAACAACAGATAAAGATGTTTTCTGTTTTTTCTTTAAATCACCAATAAATGACCTTTTTCACATTGCAAGAAGGCGAGTTACTCTCTGTTTTACTCCAGGATATAATGTCAGCTGTTAATATTTCTCTAACCACAGATCACGTTATGTGTTTGACAGCTGACGTTCACAAAACGGCCAACAATGATTGGAGTCACAGCAGTCGATATTCTCACGGTCACCTGGAGACATTTTCAGATATTTTTGTGGTGACAAAGCTGGCCAGTCTTCACAGGAAGTCGGACAATCTCTGTCTGCGATCGTGGCGATCAAAACAGGTATTTTAATCCATTTCATCATGTTATCTAACCCGCACCAGAGCATAAAGAGCGCTGTGACGAGAGAAATAAAAAAACTCAGTGAAACCTTCAGTCTTTGTGGTTTTGCAGAAATTTCACGATCACGCTGGAAAAGCAGACGTCTCGCTCTGATCTCTGTTCAGAGCTGCACATGCTCAGTGCGGACTAATAACACCTGATATCTGTAACTCTTCCTCCACACTCAGCACAGACTGGACGATGGGTTTGAAAGCATTAACAAGCCAGTGATGAAATAACGTGTTCATCCGAGTGTTTTCATCACAGCCGATCGGAGCCTGACGTGTGATAAACCTGCCTGTTCAGACTTGATTGATTGATTGATTGATTGTCTTCACAGTGGAGGCAGATGTGAGCCGGTGTTGGAGGGGTCATACTCTGACCACGTCTCTCTTCTCAGAACATTAAATAACATTAATCTTCGTCTCCATGTTCCTGGACAGCGGCTCACGTAACACCCCGTCCACCTGAGCACTGAGCGACGTCCCGGTCCTCTGAGCGTTGGGTAACAGCTGTAATCCTCTGAGAAATTCATTTGTGTTTACACGCTCTGAATCCTCTCTGTGGCTGTAACACAGTGCAGTCGTATCTCCACCGCTGCCTCTGTATCTGCCGTCTGTCACCACAGAGGGATTGGACCTGCCGGAGCCGGTATCTGGGATGTGACGGCAAGTCTGTCAACAACATCTCGTCCCGCAGAACCAAATGACGTCGTCCACAGGTCCGCTCGCTCTGTCCCATGTTGTTCTGCTCTGCTGGCTGTGGTCGTCTCTCAGGCACGATGGGTTTCATGTGACCGAGCTCTGAGTTAGATGTGATTCTCTTCCAGTCAGAACTCTTTGTCCCGGTTTAGATTTGTAATCATCATTAAGGTTTAGAGCCGAGTGTGAACATGTCGACCGTTCACTGAACTCCTCACAGTCCTGGTTTGTTTGACACATCCTCAACATGTGCAGCCTGACAGCCGGGACACGGCGCTGCTGCGTGGCGTTACCGCTCGCTTCTTATTAGTGCGTTCATGTTAACAGGTCCGACAGGTCCGACAGGTCCGACAGCCTCTCGCCAAGCGAAGCAGCTTCGTCACGTGATCCACAGATTCACCACCTCTGTGAGTGTGGAGGAGTTTACGCACCTACACTGACGATGAGGATGAGCTCCTCTTCTTATTGACTGGACCGAAGAATCCTGATTGGTTCTGGTTTAATAACACGTTCTGTCCGCTCAATCAGAGGTTTTAGTTTGGGTCAGATTTATAGAAACAACAAGAGGCTTGAAAAAGTCAATAAACTGTGTTCATGTGTTTGCTTCATGTGTGGTTTTAGCACCTTCCATCCAATCAACACCTGGCTGCCGTCCACTCACAGGTCGGCCCGCCCGACTGCAGAGTGCTCCCAGGCTGTTGTGTTGTCCTGGACTCCCTGATGAAGACTCGGTCCACAGCTGTCAGTCCGTCCCTGCAGCGCTGCATTTCCTGAAATCGCACATGTACAGATGAAAGATCCCTCCGGATGTTTTACTGTAACTCCCTGGACACTGACTTCTGATTTGTGGTCACACTTGGAACAAAATGCTGAGTGGTGATTGTCCGTGGAGCGGCTGCTTTCATGACCTCATGACCTCAGGTTGTATCTCCGCCTCTTTCTTCGAGATCGTCACGTGACTCGGCACCGATCAGAGAGCATCTGGCGTACAGACTACAGGCTCTGCGTCCGTTCACACATGAAAAATTCAGGAAAATAATTAGTTTCCAAGAGCCATAATCCTTCTCACACTCTTCTACGTGGTCAGTGTAAATGTGTGGGCTACACACAGAGTCAGGATGTGGTTAGCCTAGCTTAGCCATCGGCAGAATAAATGTCGGCACTATACACTTCTGTAAACCACGGATATGTTGAAACTTCTTTAGGTTAAATTTTCAGTTTGTATGTTGTGCCTGTGCTCTGGTTCTGTCGAGGCAGGATAACACATCATGTTTTGGCTTAAAAATTCTGGGTTCTGTCGTCACAATCAGCTGGAAACATCACAGATTTCTGCAAAGTGTTTTGCAGAAACATACATTTTTTCTGGTGATTGAGTTGATTATTTCCCTTTATTGTCCTTCATGCTTTATTTCATTCTCTACTTCTTTCTTTTAAACATCTTGGATCCCTCCTTGCGTGCACACTTCTGTGTGTGTGCAAAACGTTTTCAGTGTGTCTTTTTCCTCCTGCAGTAAAAAGCCGAGCTGGCTGCCGATGAACTGCGACAGCCGTGCAGCGCTGCTCTCTCTGAGCGGACGTTAATGGTCTTTCTGTCTCGTCGCCTGATACAGTAAACTCCAGCAGACAGAGAGAGGGAGCAGGAGGATTTCCTCCGACACGCTGAGGAAACTACACCTGCAGACACGTCTGGGTTTTATGGAAAATAGGGTCATATTTACTGAAGCTGCTGATTCTGGAGTGTTGCGGTCAAGGTGGGATGTTGGTCGGGATGATCTCAAGGTCGACGCAGTGAGGGCTCCGGGTCAGAACTCATGAACAGGATCCACATGTGAGCAGCAGCTGTGACAGACGGAGAACTGGACCACAGTCGTCCCAGCAGAACACGCTGAACGTGGCGTCTGCTCTCAGGTCATCACAGATGTTCAGCTCAGCACGACGCTGCTGAGGATCGCTCTGTCTGTCTTCATCACTTTCTTTCCTTGCCTCTTTTTTTCCCCATGTATGAAACATTTAGAGTATTCGATGTTTACTGAGACTGAACGTGAAGGAGAACTGGCTGACGGGCTAAAGCGCTGCAAGTAAACACAAAGTTCAGTAAAGTACAGGACAAACAGTAATGACTTTGAATATTTCCAGGTTATTCTAGTTTATAGCTCACAACATTCACGTGGCAGCAGCATCAGCACTTTGTCACACGTCGTTAACCTAAAACAGCACGTTTGGTGAGACCTTTACTCTGCAAATACGTTACAAACAAAGTGACCGAGGCAGCGACCACGTTCTGATGCGGATCTGAAGACGGCTCGAGTCGCACAATACACAGTAACAACAAACAATCAGCAGGTCCAGAGAGAAATCGACTTTGTACCAAAAAACTAGTAGTTTCCTCGTTGTGTCATATTCACTTTCACATCCGATAGGAAGAAAACATTTATGTTGAGCTAGTCACTTGAGAAAAACAGTGGGTAAAAACTCCAGGTTTAGGCACAAACATGACTTGGTTAGTTTGGTCTGACCTGGGACACGACCCCCTCGTCTCCTGGGTGAAGGTCTCCGCCTGCTCGGATCGAAATGTATTCAGAGAATCATTGAAACTTCTTAAACTCACCGACAGTAAAGAGAATAGTTTTAACCTCAGCTGTGGTGCATTTCAACAACATAATAATCCGTACATTAGGACTTGTATCGCGCCAGATTGAAAAAAATCCACAAAAACTTTATTCGTACACGAGCAGCACGACAACACAAACACATTCAATTAAATCCAATCAAACGAGCTGCATCAGATCTACAGTCAGCCTCAGGTCCAGACCCACTGCTTAAAATAACCACTGCACACACACACACACACACACACACGCACGCACACACACACACACACACACACACGCACACACACGCACACACACACACACACACACACAGGGCTGACCCGGAGGTGAGATTGGAGCTGTGAAGTGAAGAACTGGTGCTGCTGTTGCATTAACCTGCAACACCTCATGAAAGAAGACCAGTCAAACTGTCACTGACCCCGACACACACACACACACACACACACACACACACACACACACACACACACACACACACAGTGAGCTCTCCCCTGTCACTGTGATTAAGACTTCTTGACTTTTAATCAGTTTAATTAGGCAGCTGAAAAGGCCAGCGTGGTTTACTGGTCAGATGAACGAGCCGCTTTCGCTCATTAAACTGAACGACGACAGGTTTAGTTTTCAGAGCTGAAGGAGAACGATTTGTGACTCCGATGTGACTGTTAAATCTCTGCAGTCGGGCTGAAGTCTCACATAATGAAGACAGAAGATGCAGAAAGACTGAAGCGTCTGCAGACAGAAGAGCTCGACCGTCCCTGCTGCACACTGTTTGTTCTGTGTCAGAGAACCATGTGGACTTTTCTTCTGAACACAGCTCTGTTTCTCACCAACACTGGCCCAGAGCAGGTCACTGTAATGTGAAGGTCATATAGATTCACATAGATTAAAACTTAAATGTAATGCATCAACGAGTGAACCCGCCCAGCAGCAGAGGAGGAAGGTCCGAACATCATCTAGCGCTCTTCATCTCCACGTCTCGTCAGTGGATCAGAAACGCTGTCGTCGGTCTTTAATGTTTCTGCAGAACACACACATTCAAATCTGTACTTTGAATACTTCCACAATACGTGTCGTATCATGTGAGCATTACGAGCTGGAAGCAGTGGACCACAGTGTGACAGAGCGCTGAGCCTGGCAGCGTCTCCACATTCAGCTCCAAACCACTGGATGTGACCCAGAACCTGTTCCTGTCTCTGGACATTCAGCCAAATCCACAAGAGACACATCATCGTGGAGTCACAGCCTCCTCTCATCGTCTTCCTGTCTTCATTTGTCCTGCTCTTCCTCGTCAGCCTGGCTCTCCTCCTCCTCCTCCTCCTCAGCAGACCGCCATCAGATCCAGATCCAGAACAACGTCATCATCTGGTCTTTTTCCCTCCACAGCTTGTTCTGACCCTCCTGCTGAACCACTTTCCCTTTTATAGTCCTCTGTTTCCTGTCTGACATTATAAACACCACTTGAAATGTTTTTCTGACTTATCGAGTCAAAAAGCTTCAGAAAATACAAGAGCGGGTCGATCGGCCGCCACAGTGGCCCGAATCAATAATGTCAGCGCTGGTGAATTCATAAACACTTTGGGGTGGCCATGTGGATACACACACACACACACACACACACACACACACACACACACACACACACACACACACACACACACACACACACACACACACACACACTGCCCAAAAGAATCTGTGATTTCTCTCACAATGACATGCAAATGTATTCACAACAGTCTCATTACTATCAGAGTCCTCTAATGGGAGTCCTGTGCAATGGACTCTGTGTGTGTGTGTGTGTGTGTGTGTGTGTGTGTGTGTGTGTGTGTGTGTGTGTGTGTGTGTGGTGTGTGTGTGTGTGTGTGTGTGTGTGTGTGTGTGTGTGTGAGGTCCAGGTCCATAAAGAAGATTGAATATAAGAGGATTTAGTTTCTTGGCCTCCATCTGCAGCAGCAGCAGAGAGAGAAACACAAACACAGGCGGAGATGTGGAGGAACATGCAGCTCAGACCTTCAGCTGATGATGATCATTAGGAAAATAACTGGAATATAAAACAGTCAGTGATACATCAGGCCGTCGGAGAGCTGAGCTGCGAGCAAAAAAACAAATCCAAGGTTCTCTTCTCTTTGAAAGCAGGTGAGAAGTTGTTAGTGTGGCTGCTCATGCAGGTATTTGTGTAAAAGTCTGCGTCACCTCTGTGGCTTTAAAGACAGGTGAGTAACGGAGACTCATCTGCAGTGAGGCACCTGTGGAGGATTTGAAAGGATTTGAAATTTCAACACAGCACATCCTCTTTTTGATGGCTTTAACATTCAGTGCGTTTACACTCGAAAAAAAACAAATTACTGGGTAAGTCCGACTATGATCGGATTTTTAAGACACTAATACACTAAAATCAGACCGGATCTCTCATAGTTCGATTGATAGTCGCATCCTGCGTGTATACGTTCCATCAGATCGGATCGGATTTTTGTGTTCTGAGCAGGCTCTAGATTTCTTTCCCGAGGAGCCGGAAGTAAATTAAAGAGACTAAAGAGCACAGACTTTTTGAAGGTCAGGGGCGAAAAGAAGGGCACTTTGGCACGTTTTTGTGGCTCCCAAGAGGACACTTTAGCGCACGTTTTTCAGCAATTGGGCACATCACTGATGGTAAATGGCAGTTTTATAGCACTTTTCCAGTCTAACGACAGCTCAAAGCGCTTCACAACGCATGCCACATTCACATGTGGCAGAGGCCGCCATGCAAGGCGCCAACTACTCATCAGGAGCAATTTAGGGTTCAGTATCTTGCTCAAGGACACTTCGACATGCAGCTAGGGGAGCCACAGCCACCCCAGTAGTGGAAAGACGGTGGCGTCTTTCCTCCGAAATCACTGCAAGCAAAAGCACCATTGTGCATCTGGTTTGTGTAATTATCATGTGCACCATATACGAAATGTACAAAGATGTAGCTTCGTCTCGCTCTTCGTACGCCATCTTTCTGGAATGCCGAGGCAGAGTTTGTTGTTGTTGGTGACGTAAAGAGGTCAGCAGGAGGTGCCACCTATCGCACCGGGGTGTGACATGCTGACAGGACAATAGTTCGAGGAGGAGGAGGAGGAGGAGGAGAGCCAGGCTGACGAGGAAGAGGTGGACTTCAGACGGACAGAAGGTGACAGGACGATGATTCAACACAGCGAGGTCACAGAACGATCAGCCAGTTTCCAGATGTATTCCAACTGCAACTGATGATCGTTTCATCCCTGATAAATCTGCCGAACTACAAAGTAAAAGGTGTGTACAGTTCAAGTCAGTGCCTTTAACAACCTGTCATTATTCTACCGGCAGTCAAACACCCAAATATACTTAGAGTAGAATCATATCTGACAGGAGACCAGCTAAATATGCCTCTCTGATTGGAGTTTTTGAACAGTTCATTATCAGAACAGTTGGTGATTCCTTTTCTTCCAGTTAGCTCACCAATATTTTCTGCTCAGATGTGAGACTGACAGAAGTTGAGGCTGCCGTCTGTGGCTGTCGAGGCTCGCTGGACGCTGTCACGCCTCTGTGAGTCTGCTGATGTTGCCTCTGGTTACGGTCACTGTTGCTCCCAAACACAAAATATGAAGTCGTTTCAAATTACCCAGGAAACCATGTAAATTCCTCCTTTCAGCAAGCTATAAAGTCCAACCTCATTTAATTGTGAGCTGCTCAGGTGTGGAGTGAAGATAGAAAACTCTCGCTCTGTGATATTTGCTTCGGCTGCCGAGCTGACGCACTGCTCGGCGTCCCGCTGTGGGTATACAAGGGAAAGCTTTTGTGGGTGACTGATTGAGCATGACAAAGGTGTGAAGTGAATCAGAACGGCGTGCCAGCCGGTTCACACACCTTTTTTTTTTTTTACTTCTTGACAGAAATCTCACAGTGCTGCCGGGTCTCGGCTCGAAAGGAAGACTTGTTTGTTTCAAGATAAATCCAACAGGTTTAATAATTATAAGTCTCTGAAGATATATTTTATGACCGGCCCAATGAATGTTAGCTGGGTGAGTTCGTTTCTGCAGAATCACTGATAAGAAATAACTGAATGTTTGGTTCTGCTGCAGCTGTTCGTTTCTGTGGTTATCGCCTGTTTAGGTTCAGGCAGGAAAACCACTTGCTGAGGGTGAGAAAACATCATGGTTTGACAGAAAATACCTGCTTTGGTTGCCAGCCGTGACAGATGGAGTTTGGTCGGACCTCTGGAGAAAAATAGCCGATTTGCTTCACCAGAAAAATGTCTGGAGAATCCTGGAAAACACAGAACGCAGAAATAATCTCCGGTGGCTGAAAACCAAAAGAGTGTAATTTCAGGGAGATTTTGTCTCTTTCATTATTGTTTCCTAAACTCATTTTACAGCCTGTTAGACACAATGGAGGGCGACAGCTGCTGAATATAAACTAGGATTTTATAATACCACTCACTTGCAAATTGATATTTCTTGGCAATGTATGAAATCCTTAGCTAAAACCCAAAAATAATGAGACTGAAAACAAGCAGAAAGCAACATGACGTTAATCTGACATTAGCATTTTTCTTGGTGCTTTAAGACTGTATGAGTAACCCGAGCAAATGAAACAGAGAGATTGAAAAGCTAAATATAAGCAGACACAGAGCCAGAGATAACACTAAACTAAGCTGCTATGAGTGGAAGAAGAGATGAGAAACGGAGAAAGATGGACGTGGACAGACAGAAACAGAGTAATCACCTGAGCGCGCTGAAGCTGGACGGCTGATTTAAGCTCCATTCTGCTTCATAACGACTTTGGACGGATCAATAAGGTTTCCCCCCGCCAGATAATGAACATCATTTTCGACCCAGTGATTCTTAAATGCTCAATCCGAGCGATACCGGAGCGTGGCTGACTCACAGAGAGGTCTTATCCCTCGTAATCTGAAGCAGGAAATGGTTTGCCGCCCACAGACATCACTTTGGTTCAATAGATGAGAGTGCGAGCCGCCTGATTCCAGATTGCTTCATATGTCTTCCCCGCTACATGTTTCACTTATATCTCTGTCTGCCTCACATACCTGCCTGCCCAACCATGAGCCACTGAGGAGCAGCCACACGGAGGCTTAATCAGTGGAATCAGCTGGTGAGGTGCTTGTTTTTAATGCAATCTTACATATTTCACACATCGCTTCACACAGGATACAGCTGATCTGCGGTATTTGATCATACAACAGTCATTTCACTGCAGCAAACACTGCGGCACATTAAGCAGTCACACTAAGTTGTTATAAAGTTGGCAGGACAGAGGAAACTCTCTGGGATTTATCAGGATGACAGCTCATTTTCTCTGTTAACGGAGAGACATATTAAATTTTTAAATAGAAATGCAGGTGCATGTGGCTTTTAAAGTGAACGAGAGATTTACACTCTGATTGGTTTGATATTGATTATGCCCAAAACACAACTGTGACAAACTAAGAATCCTCACACAACCCCCTTTGTGTCTTTTTACTAGCAAAAGGGAGTCGGACACCCCAAATACACTTACACTCTGCGCCATAGGTTGTTTGACTAGGACCCAATACTTTTGATATATAAGGATGATCACATTCTGTGGATATAAGCAATAAAACATTAAATAATGATATGATAAGATGAATGTCTAACAAATACAGTGAATAGTTGCTTAACAGAGGAGGGTTTCTCTAAATGAAGGATCATAAAACACACTCACATTCAGTAAAAAGGTAAACTGACTGTGTTCCAGTGTTGATGGATCAATGAAAAAGTATTTTATCTTGCCGAACTCGGCTCGTCTCCGCCTGAGCACAAATCACAGACTCCCACTGAGAAACACTTTAGTTTTGATCTATCTGTGTACAAATACGCTGCGTTCTTCTCTCAGCTCTTTAGAAGTGCTGATAGTGAGGAGATTAATATAAAACGCTGTTTGGCTCCGATGATAAATACATCGGAGGCAGTTTAAATAGGCCGTATCGATCAGAAACAACCCGAGACGGGCTTGAAACTGAAAACACATAAGAAACTGTGCCAGTTCTGCACTCCCTCCTCTGTTACACAGCAGATCAATAGTGTTGATTAGTGCTGTGTTAATGTAACGCTGCAACATGTTGTCTCCTGTGCTGTAAACAGCACTGAGCCATTAGTGGAGGTGATTTGCGAGCATGGACCTGCTGCAGAGAATCAAACATCTGGTCTTTAATAAATACAGCTACACGATGAATTACAGACGGATTTGTTCTGAGCACAATTTGTTTCACTGCATTTGTTTGTATCGATAAGTAAAGAGCATCATTTTAAAATTTAAGATCAAAAACAGGAACTTTCTGTGTTTGTTGCCTGGCAGCAGCTTTACTCCCGAGAGCTGGAGTTTGATATCATAGAATCAGAATCAGGTTTCAGTCTTAATATTCAATCTGATTTCCTTTAGTGACAGATTGTTAACTGATGTTGATGAAACTCACAGTTGGGTTAGATACGAGGGACAAAGTCGTTTTGGGTGAAAACAGGAACATTTATGATGCTGCGATGTTATTTCAGCTACAATAAAGTGATCGTTGACTGCAGGTTTCACACGTTATATGATCATTGGTCTAACTGATTGATCCAACCCTCCACCTCCTTCTCCTCCATCTGCAAACCGTTCCTACTCCTCAACCCGACTTCCTCCTTTGCTCCTGTTGTAATTATTACAGCTGCCAGAGGTCGCTGCGTAACTTTAACAAAAATATGTGTTGTTTTTGGCAGGAAACGGGTTATTATAAATTAAAATATTGATTAGAGCCACTTGAAGTTTTCCATCTGGAGATAATGTTGGCAGTTAAACTTCTGTAAACCACAGATCACGTCCAAGGTCGACATTTGCACATCGTCTTCACGTTATTATGCTTATTAGCTGGCTTTTACACCAGGAGGTGGAGGGAGTGATGGTGGTGTTATCACAGCCAACATGGCTGCCAGATGGCTGATCACAGTTGGAGTCTCACCACTGGATGTCTTTAAGAACACCTGCAGGCATGTGTTGATATTTTCATGGTGTTCAAAACCAGCTACTTTTCACAGGAAGTCAGATCATCCCCGTCTGCTCCGTGGTCTAAACCTGAACAGGTATTTTAATTCAAACCACGATGCTTTCTGGACCTGAATCAAGTGTTTTAGTGCCTGAACCTCAGCAGAGCGTCAGCACGGCGCTGCGACGAGACAGAAATGGAAAACTCAACCTGAACAGACGTAAAGTTGCAACATTAAAAAACACTCAGTTTGAACTTACCTGAGGTTTTGCAGAAAGGTGCTTTGCTAACGTTTGTCCTGGGGATTGGGTTGTTGTTCCATTGGACTGCTCCTACATCTGTCACACATGCATTAAAAAAAATGCTGGAAACTTGTGGTTTGACTTTATTCAGGTCACGTTACAATATGCATCCATGTGGTGGCAACAAGTTCAGACGAGCAACAAGTGTCCGCATGTCATAACATTAGAAATACATAAATAATACACTTAAGTCAAACATAAACAAGAGTAAACAGAAGTCAAGCAGCGTCATGAAACCAGAAGCCACATTAATTAAAACACAAGCTATAATTCAACATGATACAGTTTCATTAATTAATCAGGCGACATTCTCGTGTTGATGTTCATTCATCACGTTCAGACATTTACTGTGTCGTCATACTTCAGTTTCGTCTGATGTGTTTCAGACTCATGAATTTTTGTCATTTGTTTGTTTTTAAATTAAAACTGTGAGAATAAGCTTCATTAACGCAGCAGCAGGAACTTTTCCAAGTTCTTTTTGTTCTGGTTCCAGTTCCGTCTCCAGAGAACGTTCTCACATGTGCAGGAACTTCATTTGCCTCCTGCTCCAACAAAGAATAAACTGAAACCTGAACGGTCTTTCCTTGTGAGGAACAGGACTTCTTAACCTTTGATCTCTGCTAATTGAAGTTTTTAATGTGTTAATTAAATGTTGGTCCCGTTGGCCCCGGGCCCAGAACCTCCTGGTCCTCCCCTGCACTAACAGTTTACCTCCATCCACAGATGTCACACACTGTTTGGATGAGACGCTAACAGAGCTGACAGCCGTTTTCCTAATCGTATTTGTCCAGGGGATATTGGCTCCTGTCTCACACCACAACGGGCTTCTGATTTATCAGACTGCTGAGCCTCTGGAGGTGTGACGGGCCTCATTAAGCTCATCAGTGATGACACCATTCAAGAGTCCCAAAAGATACCACGTCCTCTGATTCATCCTCGCTCATTTTAAAAGGTGGAAGCTACCATCGGGTGATATTAACACCAGGTTCAGTTCAGCAAATCTTATTATAGTGTCACACTTTAATCACATTTTAGAAACACAACATGGAATCTCTGCTGCTGAGTGTCTGAGCTGCTCAGAGCCTCCAGTCTGGTGCTGATCCAGACATTCTGGAGGAATAAACACCTGGATTCTCATCAGATTCTGATCCAGAGCTGTTTACTGACGGGAGCAGAGCAGAGATGACTTTTAAACTTTTCTCTTCACTCCTGTTGATCAGCCTGACTGCAGCAGTGATCCGGGCTGACCTCCAGGTTCTGTTCTGCTGACTGGAGCTGGAGGGGAAATGGACTTTACTTCATGAACGTAACTTTACAGAGAGGAGACAGAGAACCAGAACCAGAACCAGAGTCTCTGCTGAGTGCTGACTTCACTGAGAGCTTCACCTGAAGTCAAACACACACCTGGTGTTTCAGGTGAACACACCTTTAAACAAACCAAAGTGTTAATCATGTTCAGTGGAGTCTCGTTCTCTCTCCTGAAGTCACGGCGACACTAAACACACCGTGACCTCGAGGAAACTTGTGGATTTCTCTGGTTTGAACTTTGTTGGAAACATCGTTGGATAATTTAAGACCACGGCTCAACAACATGCAGAACAAACGTGGAGTTGTTATGCAGAATCTTCACATATTTTGTTAAAAGATGTCTTTATTCTATATTTATTTATACTGGTATCAACAAAGCTGCTGTGCAGAACCAAACCGACAGTGTGTGGTCGCCTCTGAACTCTCTCTGACTTCATGTCTGCAGCTCCGCTCAGTTTGGAAAAAACACCTCACAAATATGGAAATAGTTTCCTGAAACAGCTGCTCTTCATGGTTTTTATCGAACGTACAGGAGGAAGTCGGGACTATTATCACCAGCAGATTAATCCACATTGTGACTCTGTTGAGTATTTATGGCAGCAGGATGTTGTGTGCCAGAATGAGTCAGAATAAACTGTATTTGTTCAAACTGACATCATTTACAACACAAAGTAAATTGTTGCTGCAGTAATCCATCCATTATTTGGGGGATTTCTCCTCGTATTATTGTTGAACTTCATGTACATATTTATCTTATAAACTGGCCTCTTTCCCAGATTTTTCTTACTTAACTCACTATACACATATTTGCAAATCATGACAGCAAATACAGACAGAATATGATGTAAAACGGACGTGATATAATTTGTGTTCTGGTCTGTTTGTTCCTGCCGGTGTGCTGATCTGAAACGCTTCCTCTGAACGCAGCAGTGGGAAAAGAACTGTTGCCAGCAGGAACAGCTGTCTGCATTAAAACACATTATTAGAGAGTCGGAGGGGAGGGAGGGACACACGGGGGAGACAGACGGAGGAGCTGATAAAGAAGAGATGGAGGAGACGGATCGAGTCGCTGAGACGAGTAAACAAGAAGAAACAGAAGAAGCAAACAGTGAAGACGGGGAATCATTAGGGAGAAGCTGTGAGGAGAGATTATTAATCATCTGCTCACATTTTGTCTAAACAATTGTTCAGAGTGTGGAGCGAACGAGCAGGAATGTATAATTGTTTGTGGAGCGCCATGAAAAGAAAATGCTTTTCACAGCTTCGTGTGCAGCAGCCGTGAAATGGAGCCCTGTGCCAGCTGTGCCGGCCTGACTCCGCCTAAATACCAGCTAATCAGGAAGGGAAGAAAGCTACCAAGCTAGCAAAGGCTAACAAGCTAGCTGTGCTCATAAAGATTAACGAATTTCACCTTGCATAACACCTGTGAGTATGAAGGCAGGTTTATTTAACGGGGTCGCTCATTGATCGTAATCCCCGGCGTCTGTCCCTCCCCTCCCGTCTGTTAGTCCTATTAATGCACAGTGAGAGGTACGATGTGTCCGACATCTTAATTAATATTCAACAAAAGACATCAACGCCACAAATACAGCGAATGCTCAAGTTCAGCCCAGCAGACCTGTCACTCAGATTGGCCACGCCCCCTAATATACTAATCTTTAACATGACGTCTTGTGGGGATTGACTCACTTCTGGTGCCTGAAGCGGCCGTTAGAGGAACTGCATTTTTCTGGTACTCTGCATACGTTTCATTCATCAGCGCCGCAGCTGCTCAGATGTTCACTGTGGACTGTGTTGTACACTCAGGAGAAACAGAGACTGTAAGAGAGAAGGAAGGTTTCAGGTTTCCACCACCCGCCCTGCGTTTCCTCATTATTCTGTCACGGCCACAGTTGGTTAGATTGGTGTGATTGGATGCACAGCAGGGAGTGATTATCAGAGAGCGAATTATCATTTCCAGCACAATAAGTACTGAGCTAATTTTATGCTCAGATGATCCGATCAAATTTCAAAAGCATGCACAGTTCTCCATCTGCAGGATGTCGGCTTGAGTTTGTGGAAGCTCGGGACAGATCGTTGCTGGCTCGTAACGTGCGGATTAAATGTTGTTGACCACGAGGAAAACCTGCGAAATCTTTCCAGGTAAACAGGCCACACCTACGAGATCTGATACACCTTTCTCACAGAGGACATTTTGTGCCAGGTAATTATTGTGCATGGTGGTTTACTGGACACCTTCACAGATCACAGTCGTCTTTAATGTTATTAAGATTTCAGATTATTTGTGACCATGACACCGTTAACACCTTCAAACTGAACATTTCCCCCGTCAGGAAATGTTTCAGAGATGTAACGAGTCGTGTCCAACTCCACAGATTACACAGAATCAACACAGGATCACAATCAGTGGCCGTGATTTGAACACAAAACCAAACACTACATAATTGCTGCTATTACACACCACAAAGTGTGGTCCAAGTAAACTGATGAGAACCGAGAAATCAAGTAAAAGCAATCACGCGTGATTCAAGAAGTACAGAACATAGCGGGTGTCATACCTGGCAACATGCTGCCACTGTTAGGTTTCTCTGTAGTCTAACGTGCCACAAAATGTCATTTAAACTTGCAGTACTCAGTCTTTTTGCTTTAACTTCTCATTCTGTAGTCAATACTGAAAAATGACACATCCACGTAGAGTTTGGTTTCACTTTCACTGCGCGATGAAAGTTGAATTACAGCACAAAGAAAACCCGTCTGGCAATGTGCATTCAAACCGCAGGAGGCGTTGTTTCCCCGGGTCTGTATCACTGGGACAAGTGGAATAACTGTGGAAATCTAAAGGAACCCGCTGATAGACGGTGAAGAGGGTCGGTGACGGGGATTCACTCTAAAGTCTGTTCCTCTGTTGATATGTGGGCTTCAAAACCAGCGTTCTTCCTACAAAAACATGCCGACTTATTAAAACAACCGGCTGTTTCACTCTGAGATCACGGTTTTAGATCAAACTGGGATTCTTGGACAGCAGTCTGGCTGCAGTATCCATGTCGCTAATAACACTTTAAATCTGTTGATCCGATGTTGAGCGATCCAAGAGAGATAAAGTCTGTATTTTGAATCTGACGTCGGGGCTCGGTGACCGCAGCGGTGTCGGTCCAGAGTGATTTGAATAGCTGGTTTCTGACTTCATGAGCCGCCTGAAAGGTCACAGTGGGAATCTTGGATTTTCCTTTGCAATCCAATTTTCATTCCCTCTGATCCAATTAGAGAGGCTGAGCTGTATTATGATGTCCTATTCTGTTTTATGAGTTGGACCGCGGCTGCTGTGACCACAGTGCGAGTGGTCGTCCCTCGGCTGGTTAGCTGATGGAGACGGGCTGCAGCTGTGATCGCGACTACAGTCGCAGGGCGACGGCGCTGTGATGTGGTTGCTAGATTCTGGCTGTGACACAGTCGCTCAGCGGCTGTAACACTGACTACATGCAGTGCTGTGTATGTTCGGGGAGTTTGTCGTGCTGGCTCAGCGCCGTGTTGAAGCTACCTGTGGTGTTTTGGTGACACGTCTGTCGTATCTGATAGAAGCAGTCCTGCGCTGTCGCCTGATGTTGGAGGAGCAGTAAAGAGCAGCTGCAGCTGAACTCACAGCCGGCGGCTGTTCACTGTCACAGCTCGGCCTTTTGAAAGGAGGACAGAGCAGTAAATGCATCCTGTCGAGTGTCACATCACCTCTGCTCACTGGTGTGTCTGCACAGTGGTTCTGTAAAGCGTCTGGTTCTTAGAACTGGACTGGACCGACACCCTACCTGCTCCGGTGGATCAGGAGATCCAGAAGGAACAGAAGCAGCTCAGAATAAACTAAACTTAAATATTTTAAGGTAAATTAGGAGGCCTTCATTCAGAAGCCCGGTGTTCATGTCCAGTGTGAAGCCAAAAGCAGAACAGCTGTTTTAACTGTTTTGTTTTGCTAACGTAGTTCAGTTACGTCAAGTACATAACGTAGGTTCCAAACCACGTTTTCCTAACCTGACCGAGTAGTTGTGTTATCCAGACCAGACAACGCAGCCAGTGAAGCTGCGACGCTGCCACCTCCATTTGGTTAACGGTGATATATGTATCCTCACTGGCAATCGACCTGTTCAGGCATTTTGCAGTGAGGATGTGTTAACGCTGATGTCACTTCAAGATGGTAAATGGGTCACTGACTGAGTGCTCGTGACGAGCTGTTAAATTCAGGAAATTCATTCTGAATTAACTCCTGTTTATTTTTCTGTCTGCTGTCGCCGCGGTCAAATAGTGAGCGATGGTGGCAAGTCGACAAAAACACCAGGAAGTAATCCTTTATCCCTGCCTCTGGTATCTTAGCAGCTATTAGAGCATTTATATATGTTTAATCCATTAATGAAGGATTATCTTATTCTGCTTTGCTAAGATGAGGCTCCTTCCTTAAATCTGTGCAGCTCCTGGTGGATTTAAGTACAGGACCGAGTCCCCCAGCAGCTCCCAGAGGACCTGTTGGACTCCAGCGGGGCGCTGATGGAGCTATCAGGGTGATCAGGAGGTTTCTGACGGGTTCAGTCCCTGCGGTAAATCATGTCAGTGTGTCAGAGTGAATCACTGAACCCTGTCCTCAATTTTAATGAGCCTGTCTCAGTCACGTCTGCGTAATTGGATGCAAAATAAAACTTCATCGCTCCCTCCAGTCAATGACTCGTCAGAAGTTTTGAGGAAGCGACAGCTGTCTCTCCGCCCACAGCTCCACCGCTGCTTCCCGTGGTCACAGAGACCAGCCAACAGGTTTGTGGAGACGCTCTGACGACCACCTGCCTGCTGCAATTTCAGCTTCACTTACATCAGACTGTCTGATTGAAGAGCCGGACGTGACAGCCTGTAATTAAACTGTCCTGTCTGGACCTTTAGTGTGTCGCTTCACGGCTCGTGGGACTCTGTGTGTGTGCTCACACAGGAACATTTATTATGTGTGTTAATGACACTCAAGCATCACTTTCAAGCACTTACATGTGGACATGCCTGAAAACACATCGAACATTTTAAAGAAGAAAAAAAACATCAAACGGAACCAGAAGTGCGTCACACCAACATCTTCTTCTGTGGTTCTTTTGAATATACATGTGTACACAACGTTAGTTCATGCCAAAGCAGCAACACAAAGCACCGACACTGATCATACACACAGCCTGTCAGTCTGTGCATCCACCAGGAGACTCTCTGCACAGGCAAACTCTGTCTCACATGTTTTTCAGAGCTTGGAGGAGTTTTTTGCACTCGGAGCACTCGATGTTTGAGCAGCAGTAACCAAAACCAAACGCATGAAACACACGACTGATTTTGCTTTGGCTCAAAACAAACGTAGGTTGCAGGACTGTTGGTCTGAAAGTGAGCGTTACTTAAGGAAAATGTAACTCATCACAGTTGAGTATATCATCAAATGTTTCAGTCGGTATTTAAATTTAATGATACTTTAAATGTGCCCGTGCTGTACAGCTGGTCGAGTCAATGGTGCAATATTTTTACTGCTTTTTAAAAGGGTGCATTACTCAGTTAGATAGACTATGCTTAATTGATCAGAGAGGCTGCATTCAGTAATTTAAAACGTTTCCATGCACGCAGTAATGACATGGCAGCAAAAAGCACATTTGAGCAGCAAAATGAAAAGCTGTACTTTGTATCCAAACAGGACAGAGGAAACCGAATCAAAGGTTTGACTTCTAAATATTTGTTGACAGCTCTGATGGAGCTCAGGAATTATCAGGAGGAAAGCTGCTTCACTCTAAACTGTGTGTGTGTGTGTGTGTGTGTGTGTGTGTGTGTGTGTGTGTGTGATGTTTTCACGTGCACGACAACACAGAACATTAATTAAAATGAAATCCAAACTGTTCCTGCCGGCTGGTCGAGAGGTTTAAATAATCACGTAGGTTCTGCTGCTGCGTCTTTTAGCACCTTTGCTTCTTAATTAGCACCCAGATTGTTTCCTTTCTAACTAGCCAAAGGAAGCTGCACACTGTAAATGCACTTTGCGTTGTGGACTTTAGAATATAATCTGGTAGTGACTGTAAATTGGGGAAAAATACAGCACATTAAAACTGAGACGGTGACGAATCAAGCCAACAGTTTAAGGGCAGCAACAGTTTAAAGTCACTGTTATAATCATCATTCTTGGTGTGAACGGCCCGTTAGAGGCAATAAATCTCCTCCATGCTGACTCACTCTCAGCTGCAGTGGTTCTGGTGTTGGAGTGTCACAGTTTGATGGAGCCATCGGAAATACATTTTTTGCTAAAAGCAGAGATACCTCCTGAGCCCACCGGACCGGAATCTGTCCCTGAAAAACAGAGTCAGCGACAAGGCACAACCCTGCTGGAGTCCATTACTCACTGAGAATGTGTTTGACTTCCTGCTGAGAATCTAGACATGACTCTAGCATTATTTTTCATGGACGAGAAGGCTTGTAGCAGTAGTCCCATCACCCTGCAAGTGCACTAACCACACAGAGCCTCGATGGGCAATCTCATGCAAAAGAGCAAACAGAGCGCTCCTGTTGTTCTCATCATGAACGAGAACAACTTCCACAACAATCTGTTTGTAGCCATCGGCTGTCAAAGAGTCGTACCTGGTGGACACAGAGTGACAGAAACAACTGACCAAACATTTACCAAAGAGATTTTCCTCCACACAAGAAGATATTTTGGTTTACAAGGCTTCGGGTAGTTTTTAACGGCTACAAATGCATCCATTCATCTCCAAAGCAGTCGTAGCAAAGAGAGAGAGAGAGACCATCCCAGAACCAGAGTCTAACTTTCCATCCTCCAGCAGTCCCGTACTTTCTCTGAAGTGTCCTCGGATGAACGGTGGATTCACTCCTGTGTTGTTCCGTGTCTGGTCCTCCTTATAGAGAGGCAGCAGACGGAATTCCCTGTGGATCAAAACAGTGTCGACAAAATGGCTTTTCAGATCAATCGATGATGAGCATTCCAGCAACTCAGCACAGAGAAACAAGCTTTCACAGCAGACATGCTATCACCATGCCGTCGACACGACCGTCCGTCCTCTCAGTGTCGGACGTCTGTTAGAACTTCTACAAACGTATTTCAAGGTATCTGAAGAGTTCTGGCTGTAGAAAAGTGAAGAGTTGGGTTTGTTCGTCCCTTTGATATCTGACCTTGTATTTCCAAGAGGCACTTTTTGTCGTTGAGGATGATCAAGTTTGATTTGATTACAATCATTCAACCGGTACGAGGTCCGTACAGTTTCCTCTACCCATGCACACCGTCCACACTTGGCACCAGAACCCCCCGGGCCTCACAGCTGCAGGAGTTTGCAGGATGAGGCAGAGCTGAACATCGCGGACTCACAGCCCCGCGTCACAGAGCAACTTCCTGTCTGCTGGAGTTGCCGTTGGCGGCGGGAGCGATGATGGCCGCGGTGGGCGTGGTCTTCTTGATGGAGGTGAGGCGTATGTGGGAGGTGCTGTGCATGTAGCTGGCCTGGCGCTCGGGGCGGGGACCTCGACCACATCGCAGCTGACTGAGGAAGAGGAAGAAGAAGAAGAAGTAGAAGTTAAGTGAGTGCACAAAGTATCAGCTCAGCCTAATTCACCACCTGATTCTGGTGCAGCCCGCTCAGAGTCGACCCGTGTTGTAGTCGATGTGCTCATTGACGGGTGGATGATTGCGAGACAGAGCACTTCTGTTACTAACTGCTGCTAACTGGAGCTGATAGTGACCTGTGCAGCCAACCAGAACCAGATGGTGTGTTGGTGCTGACACAGAAACTTCTGGACCAGCAGGAGGAGAACGTTTTGAGGAGCGAGAGCCAGAACCGGCAGCTCGGCTCGGCAGCCTCCCGGGCCTTATTTGTTGTTGTGCTGTTCCCAAATAAATCAGCATAATGTTCCGTCTCCATGCTGGTCGGCGGACATTTTCAGAATCAGTAATGCTTTTGCTGTTAGCATTGTTGTTAACAGCATTAAATAACAGCATGTAGAGAGGCTGTGTCCTCCCGCTGTGGCCCAAAGGTTCCAGTCCAATCTGTGACATCCACTCCTTCAGCTGTTCTGTGTGATAAAGTCACGAGAAAGGCCCAAAAATATATATCTAAAAATCCAACAAGATCACGAATGTGCACGGACTAGTTGATAAGTTGATTAGTTTTTAAATTATTATCTTTTGGTTTTGGTTTTGAGCTCTGAGAGACTTCACTGGAGATTTTTCTCATGTTGACGATGAGTTAAGGACATAATCTGCAGATGATTTGATGAATATGAGAATGTTAACTGCAGCCTTCTTTACAGGGACAAAACACAACATCTTACATTTCAGGTTGCAGGTTTAGAGTTAGTGTCAGTGTGAGAGTGAGGTCCTTGTTAAGTCTATGTGTCGTCCCCAAAAGTGAGGGAAACATGTCTGTGTGTGTGGGGACTGATTTCATTTTTCCAACAGTCACAAACCTAAAAAACAGGCAAATAAAGATTGTTAATGAACAAATGACTAAGCGCACATGAAACTTCACTTTCAGTAATAAGAAATAAATCCACAGACAGGTGATTTACTGCAGCGCTTCATACTACAGCCACATTATAATTACTTCCCAGAGGTGCGTTTTATTTCCCTGCCTGTTCTCTGCTCAGCGTCGGGATTTGCCTGTAAATCTGACCCAAATGAAGCACAAAGCCCGTCCCCGGGTTACCGTGTCTCGCTGCGACAGTCGCAGAGTTTGGAGGGATTGTACCAGAGTTAGCGTGAAGTTTGGAAGAGTTTCCGCCCTGCCGAGGCTGAATAATGATAAGTTTCAGGATGCTCAGTGGAAGTGGGAGCACTTAAAAGAAGATTTAGAAAACGGCGAGGCCGTGATTACTTCGGTCTGCGGCGGCGTTATGGAGCCCATTTACAGCAGCGAGGGAAGTATTCTGAATCTTTTTCTGAGTGCTCACAGTTTGACAAACGTTCAGCCTTCTGAAGAGTTTAGATTAGTTTACATTGCAGATAATCGTCGTCTGCACGCTGAATGCAAAACATCAGCAACACCCTGCCAGTGCTGAGCGGCAGCCTGTCAGCTGGCCTGATCTCATCCTCCAGGCTGCAGCATTTTACAGGCACAGTCAGTAGATAAAGCATGCATGTTTTCAATCATGTATATGTTAAAGCCAGTTCATCGTTTTCCAGTATTATCAGTGGGTTCGGTTAAGGTGGACTGAGGCCCGGCAGGATCCAGAGACTCTGACCTGTTGAAGTGTCGGTGGAAGCTCTCGCTGAGCAGGTAGAGGGCGAAGGGGTTGACGCAGGACGAGGAGAAGCTGAGGACTCTGGCCAGCAGCGTGATGACCAGGTGAGCCAGCGACAGATCCATCTGGTGGTAGTGGAAGGAGCGGTACATGTAGAGCACGTGGTTGGGGAACCAGCACAGCGCGAACAGGCCCACGAACACCAGCACGATCTTGGCCAGACGCTTCCTCGTCTCCATCTGCAGAGATAAAAACACAGGCTGAGAAACAGAAAGCAGAGAGAGAGAGATTCATTTCATCAAACTGACACTCAACAGTGTCAGGGAGACGCAGTGGGAGCGGCTCAAGTGGCCACTACACCTACTGAGAGCTTTGCGCTGATACATGAGGATGATATATAATATAATACGTCAGCGCTCGGCTCGGACCTGGAGAACGGCCATCTGGTTACTGATATGAAATTTGATGAATTTATATGAATAAATCAATGAATATTTGAAGCTGCAGGACATTTACATATAAATGATGACATTATTTTACATTCAGACGAGCGTCAGCCCTCATAATGATGACCGTCTCACAGCGTAGCAGTTTTTAAACCTGGAGTGTGTGAAGAACCCAAAGTGAAGGTACAACATGTGGAACAGGAGCGGTTCGGCCCAGGATTGAACATCCTCCTCCGCTCCACCCTCTCGTCCAAATATGGTCACTCATTACGTACGACATGTGGAATACGTCAACAGTGTTTGTGTCATTACACTCATTTGTGTGTGTGAAGGGATCAGGGTCAGTTGTTAGAGGTCCAGACTCGGTTCTGTTAGCTGCTTCTGTCCAGTTTGCCAGCAGCTAGAGACATTAAATGCTAATAAGTTCAGATTCAGGTGTTTTGTTTTTTTTTCCACTTTGGCTTCCAAGTCCATCATCCAGGATGAAGGGCGGCAGCAGATCCAACAGCAGTTATTTTACACCAACAATCACAAACTTGGGTTTGTAATCATGCTTGACGAGGCGAAAGGTCCGACTCCCACAGCACCCACATGCTAAAAGCTTCCTCCTTTATGTCCGGTGATGAAACAGATGGAAACACAGCGAGGAGGAGGAGGAGGAGGAGGAGGAGGAGGAGGAAGAAAATGGATCAGGAGTCATTTTTTAAACACCAAATGCATTACGTGTGCAGCGGCGAACAAGCGGTTTGACCTTGTCAGGCGGATGCTCACGGATTGCCGGAGACATCCGGAAAAGGTCGGTCGTGTCACTCACACACAGGTCAGCCGTGTCTGCACACACACAAATGTCAACAGTGTTCTTCAGAGTGCTTCTCGCTGTAGCGCGGACGTCAAACACATCAGACCTGCTGACCTGCAGATGGACTCGCTCCTGATGTCTCAGTGATGGAGAAACTTCAGAGCTGATGGAGGTCGTTACGCTTTTCTTTCTACATGTTTCCAAATCCACTAAAGCTAACGTGTGTGTGAGGCTCTCAGCGTGGACACACATGCAGAGAGGAGATGTGTCCATGTTGTCCACACACTCCCTCAGCTGCATCTGTTTGATATTCTGGTGAATCAACGTGACGTCAACGGCAGTGAACTGGAAGCACAGACGAGTTTATCAGTAGCAATCAACCGGAGCAGCGCTACAAACTTTTGTCGGCCTTGTTCAGAGTCTCAACTGAAACTGAAACACAGACACAAATGTTAAAACTGTTGTCGTCGTGTTGTTAAAGCTTTTTGAGCGTCATTGTCACTTCCACTGCGCTCTAAAAAAAGAAAGAAGTGCATGACAGTTTAACTGTGTTCAGAACAGCTGGGACCTTTTTATAGTCCCACACATGTACACCATCGCTGTCACCTTTATTAAAAGTCAGAAAGACGAACAGTGAGTAATAAAGAAAGCGTCAGGACCAAGTGAACTCTTGTGTGAACAGAACCAGAACTGTGAGCCCACGATGAGGGTCACTTGTCGCTGCAGTACTCAGAGACAATCAGTCCATTCAGGTGTTTGGATCTGAGGACGTGTTGCGCTGACTGTGAGTCCGTGCGGCCCGTCTGTTGGTTCCTGTGGGAGTTGGACCGTCTGACACCTGGAGCGCTCACCTGCCGCGACACCATCCACAGCTAATTCGCACACAATAAGAAGATTAGGAGAGTTTGGCGAATCGTTTGATTACATTTTGTCTGGGTTAATTTGTTCTTGTTTAATTAATTTGATTCTGCCGAGTGAAGAACAGGCGCCGGTTCCGGCTCGTGATTGGCACGTTGAACAGGCGCCCGGCGGCGGCTCACCTCCGCTGAGAAACAGTGAATAAAAACAGTAAACCAGCAGCGAGCGGCGCTGATTGGGGAGCGTCTGCTCTCCACGCTGCCTGCTGCTGATTTGCGTTTGCTCTCATTTGCTGCCAGCACTTTGGCAGAGTTTGGAGTTTTTCCCAAGATCCTCTTAGGCACCTGCAGCTTCAGGCCACAGCTCATCTGCGAGGCTGGATTATGTGAGCTGTGTGTGTGAATGTGTGTGTGCTTTCTCAGAGGTGTTTCCTTGCATATATGCAGCTCCATGTGAGTACGTGCTACACCTGCAGGTCTATAGCCGAGAGTATTCAGATGTCTGGGATAGAGTTTCTCCTCAGCTTCCCGATGATAAATCTTCAGAGGTCTCCAGCAGAGCTGCTAACTGCTGCTTTTGTCACCAAGCAGGAAGCTTGTAAAGCCACCTGGGAGCTTCGGGCCGCCAGCTCCCATTAGAGGCACATTAGAGACGAATCGACACCCGAGGTGACGGAGGTGCAGCCAGCCGGCGAGCTGTCACATTTCTGTGACACTCCAGAAAATGCTGAAATCCAGAGGCAACAGTTTTCACTTTGTGCACTTGTTATCCTGTCAGGTGTGCAGATGAAGTATCTCCCATCACGCACTCAATCATGATTCTGCATCTATCATGTGGTTAAAAGGGTTCTGGATCCGTTCCTGTAAACTTGTACCAGCTGGATCCCACGTCTGAGTTTTACCCCCGCCAGATTTCTCCTTCTATGAAAGGAGACGACTCTTCAACACCCGCACATCATCCGTCATTCACGGTGCTTAGGGAAACACATGCAGCTGGACATTTTCAATGTAGCGTCTTCAGCTGTGGTGATTATTATCAGAATGCTGTTTATATGACGGAGCTGCTTTTCTCCCATTCACGACCTCAGACGGATGAAACATCTCTGATGCATTCAGTGGTGAAGGTGTAACCAGAGATGTGAGCGCAGGATGAAGTGTGTTTGTGTGTCAGACGGTTACTTTCTGTCTCTAACAACAGAGTAAGATAAATTATTCCGGGTCCACTCGCTGCCACAACAACAAAAGAATATCAGGTATTCAACTCCTCATTAATTAAGTGTAAGAGGACGCTGACCTGTATATAATGAGCCGATATCTGAGGTGGCAGATACAAAGAACCCACAGCTTTTGTTCAGAGTGTCTGACTCACATGTGGAGCCTGCAGCAGCTCAGCAGCTGTAATTTATGACCATGTTCACAGCTGTTAACACGAAGACAACGTCATTTATAACCTCAGAGGAATAATTCTACTGATTATGGCAGAAAAGATTTTCTCCTTTTTGAGAATTGGCATACAATATTATTTGTTAGTGGTTCGTGCAGATCCAGACCTTCTGGAGGAATAAACACCTGGAGCCTCATCAGGTTCTGATCCAGAGACGCTCACCGACAAGAGCAGAGCTCAGAGACGACTTTGTAACTTGTGGGATTAAAAAGGTGATTTCTCTTCACTCCTGTTGATCGGCCTGACTGCAGCAGTGATCTGGAGTGGACCTCCATCGTCAGGTGGTTCTGTTCTGCACTGTTGACTGCTGACTGGAGCTGGAGGGGAAATGGACTTTACTTCATGAACGTAACGTTACTGTGACTTTTGGTTTTCGCTGTTACTCGCTAACATTAGCTCACGGCTAACATGCAGTAAAGTTAAGGCGAACAAACAAACAATCCTGCGGTCGCTGCGCTGCTGATGAAATCCATCAGTGACTAAAGTTACATTTCAGTCTCGTTCTCAGACTGTCCTGAAGTTGAAATGACAGGCGACTAAATGAAACGCACGCAACATGTAGTGAAAAGGTCGAGTTGTTTTTAGACACTTCAATGCAGAAATGTTCTGTATTATCTGCTTCAACAAGATGTGATGAAACAGTTGGTTTTCACTTTATCACCAAACAACAGTTGTGATAAAGAGACATCAAGTCTGCCATCATCAAGAAAAAATCTATTGTGATTGACGAATACATTCCTCAGCTGCGAAATGTTTGAAACCTGTTTTTACTTCAGTGTATCTGTGCCAACATGCAGCACACGATACACACACACACACATTGAGGTTCAGCAGCAGACAGTGTTTAAAGTACTGAATGCATAGAGGGAGCAGAGTTAGCGGCGCCGGTTAAAAGAAATCCAAAAGACGGGCTGAGCTCGATCTTCATCAGTCATGATGAAAATCTAATCTCGCTTTGGTTTCTCCTGATCAGCTTTCTTCCCACCGAGCACACAAATCAAGTCTGAGGTGATGCATCTGAGCGGCAGCGTCGAGCTTTAAAGGAAAATCGATCGGCTTGTTCGTTGTTGTGAATCACAGCGGCAGAATGAGTTATGCAAATTCTTGCTTTAATACTTTGATTTGAATTCAGTCACCATTCTGCGCACGACTGCTGCAGAAAGTCACAGGAACCACAAGGTATAAAGGCGCTGAAAGGTAAATCTGACACGCTGAGCTGCAGGATGACGGTCAGAACACAAAGAGGCCACGTTTCAGCAGCTTCAACATTAATGCTTTAAACGTCCTATAAGGAACTTAAACAGGATATAAAACAGCCTCAGTTTAATACTGATGACCATCAGTGCCAAGATTGTTTAATTCTGTATAGTTACAGATATTCTTACAGCCTGTCGCTGACTTGGATTCTGAAAAGTAAACTGGACTGAGGAGTCTCACAGCGTGAGGAGCGAAGCTGCTGTCTAGTCTGGCGGTGCAGCAGAGGATGCTCCGGTGGTTCTGACAGCAGCTTCACACAGCATCAGTTAGCATGTTAGCATGTTAGCTCTTCTCATTCCCTCGCCTCAAAGTCTGTGAGTTTGTTGAATGTGGCTTCAGTTGAATGTGTGAGTGAGGTGTGTGGTCTCCACCGGCTGCTACCTTGACCAGGACTCTCCTGTAAAAGAGACTTTGATCTCAGTGGGACATCCCGACAGTATGAAGCAAAACAAGTGACAACAAACCTTAATTCAGTAATGCTGATTACTTAAAGTCAATATAATCTGTTAGCTGCATCGTTTCTCTTTCACTCACACACATTAGCAGATCAAGATCTCTAGACACGAGGCGCTGGTGGTCGTGTTTGTCCACAGGGGGCGCCGAAATCAACTCAATAAAAGTTCATTGTAGCTGCTTTATTATAAGAATAATTACAAGTGCAGCTTGAAGAATGCAGAAGAACTGTCAGGTGTCAACATGGTGGTTAATACTGGGAATTTGGTACTTTAGATAATGATCCACTCATATAACACACACACACACACACACACACACACACACACACACACACACACACACACACACACACACACACAAATGCAGTTTGTACTTTTGAATGTGCAATAAACTCAGGAGGAAATGAAAACCTGCCTGATTTCATTCACAGGTGTAAATCTGAAAGACGTCATTGCACACACACACACACACACACATACACACACACACACACACACACACAGACACACACACACACACACACACACACACACACACAGAGTCAGTCTCTTGCTCGAGGGGTTTGTCTGCTCTTTCTTTGTGGCGCCGTCATGAATAAACATGAACTCTAGTCATTGTTTTTACATCAGAAGCAGAGAAAGAGAAAAGTTCAGCTGCTGCGATGAGTTTTGTGTTTCTAAATGTTTGGTGGTTGTTGTGTGTGTCGTTATTTCTACTATTGCTGCTGTTTCTGTCGTGTCGCTCCTGCTGATGAATGCAAGTGAGACAATACAGCACAATGCAGAATAATAAGTATATATGTACATATATACGTATGTATATATATATATATAGAGAGAGAGAGAGAGACGGCATGTTCTCTGCATCATTCATTCATAATCTGCCAAATGAATCATCAAATATCAGCAAGAGTCCAAACATGTTAACTGTGCATCCCTGTCTATAACAAGCTGCTCACAGCTGGTGTGGATGTGAGGAACAGCTTCCCCTCTGCTAATATTCACTAATGAGAAACCAGCGCGTCATTCAGACCTACAGATTATCTGTCAACATGCTGATCAGACATAAACTGCAATTTTCATTCTGCTGTAAAACACAAAAACTCTCTCAGCCGAACTGCTTCAAACATTCATGGAAATGTGGCTGCGAGCCACAAACGAGCTGACCGCGCAGGAAGACGAGCTGCAGGCTGATTTACACAGAAGCTGAACCGTTAATTCAACACGTGAGAATCCCTCCCAGCGGCTTTCAGGGGGAAAGGTTAGTCGTTTAACAGTTTGTATTTTACAACGTGTGAATGTCAAGACCTGAATGTTGTCACTGAATCTCCCTCAGCAGACTGACGCTGACACATCTGAGTTATCAAAGACATGTTGCAGTATTAACCTGCAGCATGATGATGTCATTAACTGTGCCGGTGTTGTAAAGGACAGCAGAGACTCTGAGGACAAACAATTCAGTCTCAGCTGTACTTATTAAGTTCAGCGATGGTGAAACTGTGATTTCAGTTTCAGCTCCGGGTCATTTTCACTGAGTCGTGACTTTATTTTCTTTCAAGAAGAAAGAAACTAAAGCTGTGCAGAATGAAGCACACGTTCTGCAGCTGCGTCTTTTTATTGAACTCCTTTGTGATATTTTTCTGATGATTCTGCGTCTCGTGTTTTGATCTTATTGGACAGGATTATATTTCATGTGTTTCTCTCTGCAGCACGTTTTCTTTCTGCTCTCGTCAGTTTGGATCAACAGTAAAAAGTATTTCTACACTGTGTTATTGTGTGTTTTCAACAGAGCATCAGCTCCGGATCGCTGCTGCAGTCAGGTCGATAAACAGGAGTGAAGATCAATCCACGTTTTTTAAAGTTCCTCGTCAGTAAACGGCTCCGGATCAGAACAGAGTCTGATGAGACTCCAGAAGTTCTGCCCTCCCTCCTGTGTGTTCCCTCCTCCTCTCTCAGGCCCTGCTCGGCCCTGCTCGGCCCGGCCCGGCCCGGCCCGTATGCAGCGGAGGTTCAGGGAGGAGGAGCTCTCTCTTCCAGGTTGTCAGAGAGTTTCTTTGTCATTTTCTTGTTTAGTGTTTCTTTGAGGATTTTTGTGGATTCGTATGCAAACCAAGCTGAGGTGTGTCGTCTGGTATCAGGTGTGTTTGATGGCAGCACGTCTCTCAATAAGCTGAAGTCTGAGTCTTTGTTGACGTGGTGTTGAAGCAGGAAACTCTGGATATAAATCCATTTAAATAACAGGACATGTCGGATGTTGAACTGATGGAGGGACACAGTCTTCTCATCCAGTGCAGCTTTAAACAGAACAGAACAGAACAGTTCTGTGCGCCTGTGAACGCACCGCTGGTCACCTCACGGACCTCATCACCTTGATGACATCAGCGTGGGTTTATTTCTCTTGTCGCTCGTCAAAGATCTTCCCCACTGTCTTCACGATGTCCAGCTACAGGCTGAGCCTCTCTCTCAGACAAACCTTCCTCCATGTTACTGTCGTAATGAACAGGGCCTCCAGGCTCTGTCCTCAGAGGAGGAAGCACACGGGTGGTGCAGGCTTGATGATGATGTAAGCTGGCAGGTGTAGCAGGGAAGTGACGAAGCCTGTTGAGCCGGTCTGTTACGTCCCGGAGGAGCGTCTGTCTCTGAGTGTCTGCAGCCGGTAAAGACTCCACTCTGATCTGCAGGATCATCAGTCACTGTGAAAACATTTTAGATTGTGAGGGGACCTGAATTCTCAGAAGTAGGAGTCTGATCCAGCAAAGTGTTTCGTGAAGTGAGAAGTTATCTCTGTGAACTTTTTTAAGTTTTCTCCAGAGACAGTCGACAAACCTGAGAGCCACAAAGCACCTGAAACCTGCCCGAACCTGCTGGCTGCTGAACATCCCGTCCACGTTTGTGCACTTAATTGTTCCACCTGCGCTCTGTAGGACACATTACATTATCCTCTGCATACAAGGTGTTCAACAAGTTTAAAGTTCAGCTGACTGCAGGTACGCTGATAAAAATACGGGGCTTAATCTAAAGTAAGGCAACTTTTTGCATCATTTTATCACGTAGATCAAACCAGAGTAGTCTTTGTTCGTACAACATTCATTTTGCAAGTAAAGTCAACTCAGTTGTGTTAAGATGCCTTAACTTGCAAAAGTAAGTTAACATGACTCGCAAAAAAGGATCCTGGACTACCTCACTAACCGGCCACAGTATGTGAGGACTCGGGACGACATGTCTGACACATTAATCTGCAGTACGGTGGCCCACAGGGAACAGTCCTGGTCCCTTTGCTGTTCACCCTGTACACTGTAGACTTCTACCACCAATCCACTCACTGCCATCTACAGAAGTTCTCTGATGACTCTGCTATCGTCGGACTCATCAGGGACGGGGATGACAGAGCCTACAGAGAACTTATTCAGGACTTTGTGGACTGGTGCCAGCAGAACCACCTCCAGCTCAATGCTGGGAAAACCAAAGAGCTGGTGGTGGATTTCTGCAGGCTCAAACAACCTGCACACAGGTGAACATCCTGGGAACAGACACTGAGATGGTGACATCTTACAGTACCTGGGAGTTCACCTGAACAAGAAACTGGACTGGACTGATCACACTGCAGCTACATACAGGAAAGGTCCGAGCAGACTGTATCTGCTGAGGAAGCTCAGGTCCTTTGGACTGCAGGGACCTCCTGACCTCTTTCTATGACTCTGTGGTGGCATCAGACATTTTCTATGGAGTCGTCTGCTGGAGCAGCAGCATCTCAGCAGCAGACAGGAGGAGACTGGATAAACTTATCAAGAAGGCCAGCTCCACCCTGGGATCCTCTGGACTCAGTGCAGGTGGTGGAGAGAGCAGGATAATGGACCAGCTGTCATCACTGCTGGTGCAGGAGTCCAACCTGCAGGTCACTGTCACAGCACTGGGCAGCTGCTGCAGAACAGACTGACACACTCAGTGTGTGAAGGAGAGGAATCACAGGTCCTTCCTGCTGCTGTCAGACTGAACAACCAGCACTGCTGCACACAGAGCTCACCCTGCACTCTGCACTGTGCAACAACTCTGTACAAACTCACTTCTGTTTTTGCACAGATTTGATCAACTTCCTTAACACCCATATTTATCATCTGTATTTAAAATCTGTGTATAAAAATTTGCTGTTAATTTTGCACTATATCATGTAAATATGTATATACATCTATTCTATTTCTTCCTTCTAATTCTTTATAATATTCTGTCGCTGATGGGACAAACAAATGTCCCCGTTTGTTGGACATTAAAGGATTTCTGATTCTGATTCTGATTCTGAGTAACTAAACGCTGGTAACATGAGCCACGAGACCACGTGAGTCATGAATTCATGAATTTGAATCCACAGCTTCTTTGTCTGCATGTCACTGACTCAGAGAGCTCTGCTGCACACCGACAAGACAACAGGTGGAGAAGAAGCAGCCTGCAACATCTGGATCTGCAGGAGGGTTTTACAGCAGCTCACTGATCAAAGACTCTTGATTGAGACTAGGTCGACCAGAAAACACAACGCTAGATTGAAACTCAAAGTGTGCAGTCTGGAATCTACCACCTCCTGGTCCCGACACTCCCCCGTTCACATGTACTGACAGAACCTCGCTGTAGGTTTATGAACGGAGCTGAGATGACAAACAGAATGAAATATACTGGATGTTACAGCCTCCATTATGGCAATCTAAGCACTGGGCTCAAAGGAAGCAACATATTAAGGACGCCACTCTCAATGTAAACAGTTAAACCAACTTTCTCAAAAGAAAACCCACGAGTAAACAAAAGAGGGCTGAAGATGCAGGACCAGCCCTACAGTGAGCCTTCGCTCCCACACCTTCTCCTAAACTACCGTAAGGAAAAACTAAACCTAAAACAAAAGAGACGAAATAACTGAACCACCAGCAATCTCCAGCCCAGAAAGGAACACAACAAACTAAGTCCACAACAACTGCAGCACCTTAAGTGCTTGGAGGTTTTAACCAAACCTGCTCGGAACAACGGAGCAAAAGGGCGAGGGGAGAAACCGTCCTCTCAGGTGTGCTGCTGCTGCTCCTGCACTCTCTGCCATTTTATCACCTCCCCCACTCTAGAGCACCAATCACCCTCAGGTGTGCTCAGGTGAAGAGGGAGGAGGGTGCTACCTGAAACAGAGGGAGAGGGAGAGAGAGAGAACACGCGGCCGGCACGCGTAACACTGGACTATACAAGAACATCTGTTACTGCACTCCAGCTTGAACAGCTTTCCTCGCTAACTGTTAGCATATTAGTGCTAGCCACAAGCGCTAGCTGTCTTTTTTCAACTGGTCGTATCTGGACCGCCTGAGAGTCTCATCTTTTTTTAAATATAAACTTAGAACATCTTATCTCACTAGCTGGATTTATTAAAGCCAGCTAGCTCGACCCGCCTTCACGGACCTGTTCCTGTTCTTTGATCCCTTCAAAGTCGGTCCTGTTGAAATCCACAAACATAAACGAACCTCATGTCGTCTTGTCCTGGACTCGATCCCTCGTCTCCGGATCACCGGTCGGCGTCTTTAACCACTGGACCATCTTCAGCGCTGATGAACACGAACGACCAGAGAGACAAAGAAGATCTGACTGCAGGAAGAAACTGCACAGAGTCCACCTTCATCAGTCCGGAGAGGAAACTGTGGACGGGAGACTTTCTGCTCTGAACTGTCTCTGAGTCTGATCCTTTAGTCTGGTTGTTGAGCTGTCTTCAGCGTTAAACCAGATCCTCCTGCCCTGTTGTCCAGAACAGTCTAGTGGTCTAGACTCTGAGTTCTGGTCCAGGTGACCCGGGTTCAGTTCCAGCTCTGGTAAAAAAGCTGTCTTTGCTCTTTGTTTATTGTTTTGGCAGAGTGAATGAATTTGAACACACAACTTCTTCATAATAAACTCCATCACCTTTCTGAGGCGTTTGGAGGCGACCAGGTTTCAGGTCTTTCTGTGGCAGAGCTGCAGGTCCTGAGCGGAGCTGATGTCCTGAAGCTGGACTACAAACATGCCTGCTGGTTTTAGTTGGAGGCGTCCAAGATGAAAACCAGCTGGAACTCTAAAGTGTCTCTTCTTCTCTCCTTCTCTTCTTCTTCTCCTTCTTCTTCTTCTTCTTCTTCTTCTTCTTCTTCTTCTTCTTCTTCTTCTGTTTAAAGTTTCTGAGTCTCAGCACGTTTGTGACAAATCAGTTGTGGATTCAAATTCATTCACTCTTCCAAAACAATAAACAAAGAGCAGTGATGGTGTTTTTACCAGAGCTGGAACTGAACCCGGGTCACCTGGACCAGAACCCAGAGTCTAGACCACTAGACTGTTCTGGAGAACAGGGCAGGAGGATCTGGTTTAACGCTGAAGACAGCTCAACAACCAGACCAAAGGATCAGACTCAGAGAAAGTTCAGAGCAGAAAGTCTCCCGTCCACAGTTTCCTCTCCGGACTGATGAAGGTGGACTCTGTGCAGGTTCTTCCTGCAGTCAGATCTTCTTTGTCTCTCTGGTCGTTCATGTTTATCAGCGCTGAAGATGGTCCAGTGGTTAAAGACGCCGACCGGTGATCCGGAGACGAGGGATCGAGTCCAGGACAAGACGACATGAGGTAGAACACAAAGTGTGAGTGTGTCTGTGTGTGTGTGTGAGGGTCAAACAAACAAAAAACCAAACAAGCAAAACTCAAACAAACAAATAAAACTCAAACAACTAAAATCCGTTTGCGTTCGTTTCGCGTCGCGTCGCGTATTTCCGCCGTTCATCAATTTCAACAGGACCGACCGCCCAGGGACCAAAGAACAGCAACAGGTACGTCAAGGTGGATCGAGCTGGCTGGCTTGAATAAAGCCAGCGAGTGAGATGAGATGTTTTTGATGGTGGTTCATCATCTGAACATTAGTTTTATAAGTTTATATTTAAAAAAGATGAATTTTCTGCCCTTGAACGAGTTGAGCTGTGAAACGTAACGCCTCGTTCACTCTGCAGACTCTCCACAGTTTAATCTCACGTTTATGAATGATTCTCAGTTTTCATCCCGTTCTGAATGTAGATTCCAGACTTTGTGTTTCAATCTAATGTTGTGTTTTCGTGTCCTGCATCTTCACCTGATGACCGAGTGTCAATGTGTGAGCTGCTGTGAACCGTCCTGCAGATCCAGATGTTGCTGGCTGCTTCCTCTCAGCTGTCGTCCTGTCGGCGTGCAGCAGACGGTGCAGCGGTCACCTGTTGGTCACGGCTGAGTCGTGGCCGCCTGCCAGCGTCCTCCACCGTCCTGCAGTCTGCAGCACTCGCAGCCAAACCACACAGGAACTCTACGACAGGCTCTGTCACTCGGGGTGCTTGTGCATCATTTCGTTGAATCCTGCAGCTGTCAGTCAGCTGTCACTTGACATGACTGGAGCCGCTCTGCTGCTGCAGCGGCACACAGCTGACAGAACCAGCAGTCTGGACCGACGTTTCAGACCAGCACCGGGCCGATCGCGCTGCTCTGTGTGTTTGTTGTCCACTTCAAACAATCAGGATCCTTCAACTCTCACAGAAAACGTGTGTTTTTGTGATGCTGTTGAGTCTCAGACTGTCTGTGAGGCTGAATGAAGGTTTTCTTTGCTGTTAACTGAAAAACATTTTAGTAAAATGATTCAGGAACGAGCGCGGCGGTGTCGGCGCTGAACCCTGCTGCCGGAGGTGAAGGTAAATGGATTCAGCAGCAGTAATTATTTAAAGTGTTTGGCTGGTATCTAAAATCATTCCCACCTCCTCTCTCAGCTCCTCACCTCGTCTGCAGCTCCGGCCTGCTCTTTGTTCTTCTGAATAAAGTAGTTTGACTTAAATGTTACAAGCCAATAAGTAACTTCAGCCGGGGGCCTCCTGCCAGGTCGATGCCTGTGACGCTCCCGTCTCATTGATTCTCACAGAAAATGATAATAAGTGTTTTTTTATGTGTTTTTCTGTCAAACGCCTGAGAAACACCATCAGCTGCTGTCCTGAGCCGCCAGTCAGCTGTCACATAAAATCACAGTCGAGCTGACGTGACGAGACGAGAGCGACTCCGAGCGACAGCTCTTGTGATTAACTTACCAAAATGAACAAACTCTTTATTCATATAAATCAGACGACAAAAGATTTGCGGTTCAGTGAGATCAGCTGATTTCACTGAAGTGATTTCTGACAATTCTTGATTCAGACGTCTTTATTTTTCTCTTCTGTCTCGTGTTGAGAAAATGTTCGAACTGTTCACAAGATAGTCGCGACTCTGTTTGTTCTTAAAGCAAAACTCTCACCAAAATGCAACGCAGGCTTTATTTATGAATGTATATGAGACAAACCTTCGTGTAAAAGCATAATTACGATGAAAGAGGCACTTTTAAGATTTACCGTATGTTGTCCTCCAGGTTACGTCACATTCTGAGATCGACACTCGGAACAAGCTACTGCTAATGTGAGTTGTTCAAAAACCTTCTTTTTAGTAACTCTGTGTACACAAACAATGTTCTCAATGCTCGTGTTCATGTGTAGAGACCCTGGTGATACTACGAGCAAAGTTTCATGTTGTGTCGAGCCTTCTTAGTGTTTTAAAAATAGAGATTTTGATGCTATAGTAAAAGTGCCCGTAGCACTCCCACTGAAAATGAGTTTGACCTGAAAATGAAAATACAGTGAATCTTAAAAGTGCCTCTTTCGTTGTAATTATGCTTTTACACGAAGGTTTGACTCGTATACATTCACCAGAAAAGCCTCGGTTGCTTTTTGGTGAGAGTTTCACTTTAACTGACATCACCGTCCCCACGTTTCTTTAAGATCCACCCACCAAGACTCTGACACGACATCTAATTGAATTAATTTCATCTGAATTAAACATGCAGACACTTGGAACAAAAAGCCTGTTCCTGCCAGCAAGAAATCTAAATAAAACGAAAGGAAAGGATTTAAATAAACACCATTGAAAAATAGTTTTAAGAACTTTTCCACGACGACTGCTGATGAAGATCAAGTTCGTCCTCAAACACCTGAATGCCTTTTCCTGATTCAATGGGGACAAATGTCTGAATGTACCATCAGTGTGCTGCTCTGATAGTCTGTGCAGTCCTGTGTGTAGAAAAAGAGGCGTCGGTGTGTGCGGGACTGGAAGGTGGTTCGGAGGACGTGGAGGTAAGCTAGCTGCTCTTCCTGCTGTTAGCCTGACAGCTAACGTTCCTGGTTGTGCAGCCAGGAACTTGAACGTCGTGTTGCCACTTCATGCGGCGCGGAGAGAAAAAAGACGCTGGGAATCAATTTGTGCTGAAGACATTTTGAATGCTGACTAAATATTAAACCATCAGACGTATGAACATGTATTTGTTTGGGTTGTTTCAGCTGATACTGAGGTCGTGATCTCATCACCAGCTTCCCTGATAACTCACTCAGCCTTTCCTCCTCCTGGTGCCTCGTCCTCGCTCGTTATGACGGCTCTCAGACGAAGACGACCTCTAAACGAGCGCTGTGTGTGATGAGCTTCCGTCTCAGCGCTCAGAGAGAAACGTGTGTGAGGATTGATTATGAATCAGCCTCCTGTGATGAAAATGAGTTTGACCCTCGCTGATGTTCGCTGACCTCTTCAGCATCCACGACACTTTAAAGCTCCTTTATGAAACGTTTGCTCATTAAGTCTCTTCAGCTGGTTGTTTATTAATACTGTGGATGGAAATGATGTTCGTTAACAACCTTTTTATTCGTTCCCATGTCTCTGGATGTGTTTGTTAAAGTGACACCAGAGACTTTGTGCAAAGCTGAACTCTTATTTTTATTATCCAGCATGTTTTTCATCAGATCCTGATGAGATGAATGTTTTCAGCTGATCTTCACAGACTGAAAAAGACCCAGTTCACTGATCTCAACACAGTTTTCAGTGACTAGAATTGGACTAAAATATTAATTTTCACTGACTAAAATGAGATTAAAACACCTAATTTTTAGTCAGCTAACTAAAAACATGTTGAGGTTGTAAGATATCACAAAACCTTCTCTAAAATCACAGATATCGCAGTAATGTGGCTGAATTTGTGTTTGTTCTTGAGTTTCTGTATTAACCTTCAGCTTCCTGATGCTTAAATTCATGTATTCTGTGTACGTTAAAGAGGATTTTTACGTGTGACTGTTTTGTTTTTTGAACTAAACTTAACGTGCCAAAACATTAGTCTTTTCTGAAGGATGGTGTGTGTGTGTGTGTGTGTGTGTGTGTGTGTGTGTGTGTGTGTCCTCTAATCTCTGCCTTATCTGTGGGACATAATGAATGTGCTCTGCTCTCAGATGAGATGTAGGCGTGTTTGGTATCGATGTGGGCGTCTGCAAGTTAATTTAGCAATTGGCTTTCCAAACCTCCACTGATGTGAAGATACGGGCGGCTGCGTCTGAAGAGGCTTTTCTCATTTAAGAAGGCGCAGATAGCGCCGCTCCCCCCGCGGGGAGACAAAGATGGATTTAAGTGTAATGAGATCAATTAGACGACGCGAGATGTGACGAGGCGGTTCAAGGCGAGAGGAGGAGGACACGGAGGATGTCGCTGTGTTTGTGGAGGACACGGAGAATCTGCTCACTCTCACACGTTTTAGGTGTTTCTACTATAAAACAGCCTCGACTCTCCTGCTGTCAGTCGGTGTTGGACAGGGCTGACATCAGGACTGTGCAGTTCATGATAAAACTGAGCATCGTCCAGTTACAGTGAAGGTGGATTATTTGTCACCTGAAGCTGAGCATACACTGCACGGTAGTTTATTCCGACTGGTACTGTTTGAGTAAATTGTCTGTGATGAAAAGCCAAAGCTCACGATTAATGTGCTCACACTGTACGGGTAGAAACAGCCCGCTGGCCCGTGGACTGTCCGGTACCGTCCAACCGATGCCATAAAGTTGGACGAGCGAAGTGTAAAATCGTTGCTGCCTTTGTTGGAATTTAGCCGCATTGACCAAACCAGGACAAATCCTGAAACCAAACGCAGACTAAAGAATGAAGGCGAGGGCGTCCACATACATTTGGCCGTGTGGTGAAGCTGATACTCAAGAAACAGAAGCAAATGTTTCCTGCAGGAACAACTGAGAGGATCAATAACCTGAGGATGATCAGCACAGACTCACAGGAGCACTGCCAGTGTCTCTCAGCTGATCCTGCTCCTGCTCCTCCTCCCTCCTCCTCCTGCTCCTCCTCCTCCTGCTCCTCCTCCTCCTCCTCCTGCTCCTCCTCCTCCTCCTGTCCCAGCTCTCAGCTCCAGGAGCTGATTCACTGTTTGTTAGTCGGTGACTCTCCATTAACTCGGCGTCTGTCGGGGTCAACCTGCTGCAGAGTCACTCGGGGTTCACGTCCCTGAAACGACTCCCACCTTCAGTATTTATGAGTTTTTAGGCCGACACCTCGTGTTAACAGGCTGCACACGGAGAGAAGAGGGAGGCGAGACAGCGACGACTACGCCTGGTTTATTTTTACACACTGGATCGACGTCTGGAACGGACGGACCAGCGCCGACACATTCACGTCTCATAAATGATTTTTGTCGTCTGAAGTATTTTGGATCGGCTGCACGTCACGTTTAAATATCATGTTTTAAATTTAAATTTAAAGGATCCAAAAATAACTGACAACTGCTGCTCTTTGCTAGCTAACTTCAGCTGTAGCTAGCTACCGTTAGCTTATTCCCTCACGGTTCAGTTAGCCGTGGAGCTAGTGGCCCTAAAGTTTACCTGGACTGGGACCTCAGGTGACGAGGGAGTCACCTCAGCTTAAGCTGATTCAGGACACACTACAGAGGTGATTTACAGCAGCTCTGACCAGGACTACGACTCCAGAAGACACAGAGAGAGTCGGACATACAGAATACTCTCACATGTTTCAGTGAACTGAGGATTTGTTTGGACCGAACCAGACGTGACTGTGGAGACAAACCAGAACTGTTTCCTCAGAATATTCCCACTTCGTTCTGTCGGAGTTTAAAGGAACTGTTTGTGACAATAGTAGATTTTTGAGTCTTGTTCCCAACTCGTCACAAACAGACTCTGCTCCTACAATCCCAGAACACCGGCTACAGACGAGCTCGGTAAACGAGACTCAAAAATCAGCCTGTTTCATAAGCAGAACCTTTAAAGTCAGAATTCCGACATTTTTACCTCAGTTTGAATAAAGTTAACGAGGCGATTAAACTCATCTTAGTTCTTCATCATAATGTTTTCTAACCGTAAAGGTTAGAGGAGGTTCTTGTGCCTAAAACCAACCAGAGCATCACCACAGCATTGTCACGAGAGGGAAACACAGAAACATACTAAACCAACACTTATTCTGGCTATTTCCACTATAAATGTGAGTGCTCAGTCATTTAAACATGACTTATGGCCCACCCGAGTCTGGATTCTGTGATTTCTTCCAATCGATGAACAGCGTGGAAGTTCAGTTTAACGCCGATTGACTGGGACGTGATGCTCTTTACGCTCGGCCTCCCGCTGGGCCTCCCGCGGCTTCAGAGGTAAAGATGGGAGCCGTGAGGGAGGTTCAGAGCAGGACTGTGAGTAATCACTTCTCACCAGCTTGATCTCCACAGATGCAGGGGAGGTCAGAGGGAGGAGGGCTGAATTATTAAAGAGCAGCAGCAGCTGCCGGTCAGATCAGGTGATGGATGGTGGAGGGAGAGTTACCGCTACATCTTTAGGATTACTGTAACTGTGATCCGGTTAACTCCAGCCGTTTCCTGTTTCCTCTCTCTGACGATACAGAGTGAACGGGACGCTGCAGGTCTGAAACCTGCAGAGTCTCCTGTTAAAGTGAGAACAGCTCATCCACCAACTCGTTCGTTCACTGCTCACCTGTCTCTTGGTGTGTTCGCTGAGCTCGCCCGGCATGTCGTGGGCGCTCTTGATGAGCGTGCGGGCGATGTGGTAGTAGTACACCGAGATGATGACCAGAGGGACCAGGAAGTAAACCAGGAAGATCATCACCGAGTGGATCTTAGGATGCATCTGATTGGACAGCGGGTAGGGCACGCAGTTCACAAAGGTCACGTTAGTGTTGTCTCTGTGACCCTGAGGAGGAAGGCAGGAGGAGGAAGAATAGATAGGAAGTGTAGGAAGGAAGGAAGGAGCAGGAGGTAGGAAGGAAGAGGAAGAATAGATAGGAAGTGTAGGAAGGAAGGAAGGAGCAGGAGGTAGGAAGGAGGAGGAAGAAGGGAAGGAAGAGGAAGACAGGAAGGAGGAGGATAAATAGATAACTTTAATAAGCCTGAGGGTAAATTAGGTGGTTGTAGCAGCAGGCACGTTCAAAAGTACAAATACAATCAAAATATGAGGGCAGATAGAAAAACAGTAAGAAACCATAAAGTACTATATATGATCAAATGTTCAAGTAGTTATAAAATAAAATAAAATGGAAGTGAAGCAAAGAGGAGGGGAGGGAGGAGGAGATGAATAAAGGGAAGAAGACAAGGAGAAGAGAAGAGAAAGGAAGTGGAAACAAGGAGGTGGAACAAGTAGAGAGGTGAAGGGTTGAAGGGGACATGGAGAGGAAGACAGAGCAACAATAACAACAAAATAAAACATTTTAGAAGAAAGGAACGAAAAGAGGAAGAAGGAAAGGAAACAAGTGAGGAGGTGAAATGGACGGATGGAGTGAATGAATGGAGGAGAAGACAGACAGGAAGAGGACAGACAGGAAGAGGACAGACAGAAGGAGAGGACAGACAGGAGGAGGACAGACAGGAGGAGGACAGACAGGAAGAGGACAGACAGGAAGAGGACAGACAGGAGGAGGACAGACAGGAGGAGAGGACAGACAGGAAGAGGACAGACAGGAGGAGGACAGACAGGAAGAGGACAGACAGGAGGAGGACAGATGGGAGGAGGACAGACAGGAGGAGAGGACAGACAGGAAGAGGACAGACAGGAAGAGGACAGACGGGAAGAGGACAGACGGGAGGAGGACAGACAGGAGGAGAGGACAGACAGGAAGAGGACAGACAGGAGGAGAGGACAGACAGGAGGAGAGGACAGACAGGAAGAGGACAGACAGGAGGAGAGGACAGACAGGAAGAGGACAGACAGGAGGAGGACAGACAGGAGGAGGACAGACAGGAGGAGGACAGACAGAAGGAGAGGACAGACAGGAAGAGGACAGACAGGAGGAGGACAGACAGGAGGAGGACAGACAGGAGGAGGACAGACAGGAAGAGGACAGACAGGAGAGGACAGACAGAGGAGGACAGACAGGAGGAGGACAGACAGGAAGAGGACAGACAGAGGAGGACAGACAGGAGAGAGGACAGACAGGAAGAGGACAGACGGAGGAGGACAGACAGAGGACAGAGGGAGAGGACAGGAGGAGGACAGACAGGAGGAGAGGACAGACAGGAAGAGGACAGACAGGAAGAGGACAGACAGGAGGAGGACAGACAGGAAGAGGACAGACAGGAGGAGGAGGGACAGACAGGAGGAGAGGACAGACAGGAGGAGAGGACAGACAGGAGGAGAGGACAGACAGGAAGAGGACAGACAGGAGGAGGACAGACAGGAGGAGGACAGACAGGAGGAGGACAGACAGAAGGAGGACAGACAGGAAGAGGACAGACAGGAGGAGGACAGACAGGAGGAGGACAGACAGGAGGAGGACAGACAGGAAGAGGACAGACAGGAGGAGAGGACAGACAGGAGGAGGACAGACAGGAGGAGGACAGACAGGAAGAGGACAGACAGGAGGAGGACAGACAGGAGGAGGACAGACAGGAGGAGAGGACAGACAGGAAGAGGACAGACAGGAGGAGGACAGACAGGAAGAGGACAGACAGGAGGAGGAGAGACAGGAGGAGGAGAGACAGGAGGAGGACAGACAGGAGGAGGACAGACAGGAGGAGGACAGACAGGAGGAGGACAGACAGGAGGAGGACAGACAGGAAGAGGACAGACAGGAGGAGGACAGATGGGAGGAGGACAGACAGGAGGAGAGGACAGACAGGAAGAGGACAGACAGGAAGAGGACAGACAGGAAGAGGACAGACAGGAGGAGGACAGACAGGAGGAGGACAGACAGGAGGAGAGGACAGACAGGAAGAGGACAGACAGGAAGAGGACAGACAGGAAGAGGACAGACAGGAGGAGGACAGACAGGAAGAGGACAGACAGGAGGAGGACAGACAGGAAGAGGACAGACAGGAGGAGGACAGACAGGAGGAGGACAGACAGGAGGAGAGGACAGACAGGAAGAGGACAGACGGAAGAGGACAGACGGAGGAGGACAGACAGGAAGAGGACAGACAGGAAGAGGACAGACAGGAGGAGAGGACAGACAGGAGGAGAGGACAGACAGGAAGAGGACAGACAGGAGGAGAGGACAGACAGGAGGAGGACAGACAGGAAGAGGACAGACAGGAGGAGAGGACAGACAGGAAGAGGACAGACAGGAAGAGGACAGACGGAGGAGGACAGACAGGAGGAGAGGACAGACAGGAAGAGGACAGACAGGAGGAGGACAGACAGGAAGAGGACAGACAGGAAGAGGACAGACAGGAGGAGAGGACAGACAGGAGGAGGACAGACAGGAGGAGAGGACAGACAGGAAGAGGACAGACAGGAGGAGAGGACAGACAGGAAGAGGACAGACAGGAGGAGAGGACAGACAGGAAGAGGACAGACAGGAGGAGAGGACAATAACATCTCATCAGTGAAGACATATCACAGATTGTGGAGTTAAATGGACGCAGCTATCGATCATAAATCTGACTCTGGATCAGTTTATAGCCGCTTGTCTGCTGGGTGACGAGCTGTCAGCAGGACAAAGAGCCTGTCTCACAGCGTGGACAGGTGTGTGGGCAGGTGTGTGGGCAGGTGTGTGGTCAGGTGTATGGGCAGGTGTGTGGGCAGGTGTGTGGTCAGGTGTGTGGGCAGGTATGCGGGCAGGTGTGTGGTCAGGTGTGTGGTCAGGTATGTGGTCAGGTGTGTGGGCAGGTGTGTGGGCAGGTATGCGGGCAGGTGTGTGGTCAGGTGTGTGGTCAGGTGTGTGGGCAGGTGTGTGGGCAGGTGTGTGGGCAGGTGTGTGGGCAGGTATGCGGTCAGGTGTGTGGTCAGGTGTGTGGTCAGGTGTGTGGTCAGGTGTGTGGTCAGGTGTGTGGGCAGGTGTGTGGTCAGGTGTGTGGTCAGGTATGCGGGCAGGTGTGTCGGCAGGTATGCGGGCAGGTGCGTGGTCAGGTGTGTGATCAGGTGTGTCGTCAGGTGAGACCTGATGTGTGGTAGGAGACCTGCAGGAGCGTCAGGCGTGTTTTACCTGCATGGAGACGACTTGAGAGAAAATGGCCTCGGGGACGGCGAGCAGGACGGACAGCAGCCAGATAGAGACCGCCTTCAGACACGTCCAGAAGACGGCGCTGGACGTCTGGATGTCCATCGGGTTCACGATGGCCTTGTACCTGACGGACACGGAGAGAGACGAGCTTTAAACATGTGAACTCAGCAGCAGACATGATTCTGCTACATGATAATCTGAACTACGTGACGTGGTCGGAGTCGTAGTTTATAGAGTCAGAGGAGTAAACATGATGAAACACCGTCTGCTGGACAAACAGCCTGATGCTGTCAGACAGCTCAGCTCCGGTTCGTTTAATCATTTCATTAATTATCTGGTGAAGTTAATCTCTCGTTTATCTTTGATTCTATATTCCATCAAACTGACAAACATTCACATCTCGTGTTCTCTCATCTCCTCTGTCGTTCCTCCTATCCTTTCCTTGACTCCACCAGTTGTTTCCTCCTTCCTTCCTTTCTTCCTCCTCCTCTTCCTCCTCCTCGTCTTCATCAGGAGAGGAGCGATGGAGCAGAACCTCAGTTCTTCTGTCGCGGGTCGTCAGCCTGCTGACAGGATGTTAAACTGGTGAAGTGTCTCCGGCTGCCTTCACCTCCACAACTCGTATATTTCCATCAGGATTTACTGACTCGTGTTCTGTCAGATTACAGTTTGATTACTCGTCCTTCAACATGTCGACTCGGCCGTGTCTGATCCAGAGAGAGGAACCGGGTCACAGCGAGGTCGGATCAGCCGGGTTCGTCTGTCACACAGCTCTCACCTGTAAATCTCTCACACTGTGCCGATCTCACTGTGTGATTTATTGATGGAGTGGGTTCATTGATTATTTATGTGGAGTAGCAGCTGTATGTTTTACACTTTGTCCCCCGGCGGTGCGGTCCGGTACATGAAGTCCAGAGTGAGGCGGTGCTGCAGGTGTTGGACGGCCTGTACGAACAGAAGTTCATCCACTATTTTTTATTTCTTTTTTAATGTTTCTGCAAACCACAGATATGTTTAAATTCATGGAAATTTATGTAAAATCGTCTTAAAACGTCTCTGGCATCCAGAACAAGCGCAGCTCGAGCTGCTGTTGAAACATTTGGAGCGCAGCATCACTTTGAAAGGTTACAGGCTGATTTTTATAGTTTCAACACGCTGAATTATTTATTTCCTTTTCTCGCCTGAATGTAAAACTCAGCCTGGAGATGAGCTGTAACTGCCTCCATCACATCACGTCCTGTGACATCGATCAGGGTCAAATTTAATTACATTATTGATGAAAATGGCACCAAACACGTGTTTATTCAGCTGCCTGCCAGAGAGGAACACGGGACAAAACTCATTACACTTCTTTATTTCTTTACTCACACTACCTGCCTGCAGGTGAGTCAGTCAGAGACAAGAGCTGAGCTGGAAGAACAAATTATTCACAGACCGAAAATAACGTGAAGATGCTTCAAATGATATATTCACAGGTTTGAGTTCTCATTGGCTACATGATGCATCAATCATCCAGAGGCTGGCGTGTGATTGGCTCAGGAGAGAGAGGGGCGGGACTCATCGATTTTGGACGGATTAAAGCGTGAAGACACGTCTGTGATCGCAGAGGGACTGAACTGGATCCAGTGGACGTTTCAGAACTTTGGTTCTGTACTGTAACACAGACACTTTTCAGAACGCTCGAAACAGAACAGAGTCACAGTTTAACAGCGTATGTTTTCACCGAGCTGTGGTCGTGTTGTTCTGCGAAGCAGCCGGACGACCTGCAGCCGGCTGCTGAGATTAAAACGTGCATTTGTATGTTTCAAGCGTCCCATCTCACCCTCAGGTGGACTTGTTCATTAGTGAGACAAGGAGCCAGTGGCGTGACACCGAGCCCAGCGAGGCTTCTCTCTGTGGAGTGGAAACACGACCTCTCCTGACCAGAACCAGCTGCTTTTTGTGCCTAAACCTAAAAAAACCGTGAACCTTCAAAATATCCACAGTTGCAGAAACAGACATTAACGATGTTTCTCCTGCTGACTGGTTTGTGTCCACACAGGAAGAACTGGAAACAGTGTAACAAATAGATTTAATTAAAATTAGAGAACCCGATTATCTGAAATGTCCTCGTACGCTGCAGCAGCAACATTTGCCTCGAGTGGAACTAAGAGACTAAACTTCAATGTGACTTTTACTTTCAGAATGAAGACTAAACGGCCTGAACAGCAACACTGGAGCCTGAACAGCAGCAGTAATCTGCAGGATGACCTTCTGAGACCGACCCGGAGGGAGCTGCATTATTTACTGCAGTTCCAGAGTCGGTACCATCCGTCTGCACCGGTCCACATCCAGACAAAGCGCTGCGTCAGCGCCGTTATTCACTGACAACACTGAGCTGAAACAGGATCTTCATCTTCTCATTAAGATATAATATAACAGATCTAATAATTCAACTCAAGTACAGTTTGAGAGAAATGTTGTTGTTCTTTTGATCCTCTCGTTACGACTAGATTCAGTTTACATGATAAAGACGCGGAGGATGAGACGCACGTTAGTCTTTATGATTCAGTTTGTGTCTTCATGTATCAGCTGGATAATACTTCACTTCATACAGTCCTGAGTGTGTGTGTGTGTGTGTGTGTGTGATATGATTGGATGGTGGTGAAGGCAGCTCAGGAACACAAAGGCAGACCTTGAACAGAAGCGTCACCTTCTGCAGCGGAGGCCTTCTGTTCGTCACACCTGCTGGATCCACGTCGACGTCAGTGTTTTCTAAACCTTCGTATTTTTCCTCCTTTTCAAGGGAAAGGTCACAGCGACGGCTTCACATTCAGCCACACACGCACCGGAGGCAGGAAGCTGCCGAGCACATGCACAGCTTTTCATCCACAGCGCTGCAGGAGAGCTTGTGAGTCTGAGAAACACTGACGACTCTTCAGGACTCGTGGAGGTTCTGGTCCATTAATCACAGGCTCTGTATCAGGAAGTGGTTTTGTGTTTAGGGTTAATTCAGGGCTTTAAAAACCAATATGAAGTATATATCACTGCATGTGAAATCTCATTGGCTACTCGATGCTTCAATCATCTGGAGGCTGGTGTGTGATTGGCTCAGGAGAGAGGCTCGCTGGTCTACATGATCACTCATTGGCTGCTGTCGGCTGTAGGGCGGGCGTAGAAGCTCCTACATGAGCTGTCAGTCAAACAGCCGCCATGTCAGGACCTCCAGGAGTCCGCTTCCACTTCACCAGAGAACACTGTGCTGTGGACCACCAGCACTTTGGGCTGCAACAAGTCAAACCGAGCTGCACTGATCTGCTTCACCTTCACCAGTTTCACTACTCCGAGTTGAGCCGAGCCGGGCCGACCCGAGTAGAGTCCGGTTGCAAATCGATACTGAACTCACGTCTGTGCAGGAGACCTGAGAGAAAGAGGTTTTCAGAAGTCTGTTCTGTTCAGCTCGCAGTACTTTCTCTGGTCCTATTTGTTATTTCAAACCTCTGAATGCTTCAAAATAAAAGCTTTTAAAAGACTAAATAATGAGGGGCTTTTATTGTGAAGACGTTACAGGAAATGAAAGGTGTTTGTAACAGGACGAGCGGAGCCACTTTGTTAGCGGTGATTCTGCGATAGTGCTGTGTGGATCGAGACGAGAGCGTCGTTGGTTTAAGACACACCTTCAAGCAGGTAGACCGGCTGTGGTGGACATGCAAAACCCCGGCAACACCGACTCAAACCCAGTAGAACCGGGCCGGCAGATGTGATGGAAAAACGGCACATGTTGCTAAATTGGATCTGGTGGACATTCGGAAATAAGAGAAGTCAGTTTTTGTTGGACGTTGATACACCGATGAGACACTCTGATTAGCAAAACTTTGTACATGCTAGTCGGTTAGCTTGTCTGTTAGCTTGTCTGTTAGCTTGTCTGTTAGCTTGTTGACTAGCTTGTCTGTTAGCTTGTCGGCTAGCTTGTCTGTTAGCTTGTCGGCTAGCTTGTCTGTTAGCTTGTCGGCTGGCTTGTCTGTTAGCTTGTCTGTTAGCTTGTCGGCTAGCTTGTCTGTTAGCTTGTCTGTTAGCTTGTCTGTTAGCTTGTCTGTTAGCTTGTTGACTACACCTTGCTGATGTGGTTTTATCTTGAAATGTTTTGCACGGATAAAATCAAGAAAATCTAAGTTTTCTATCGAACTTGTTGAAACAAGTCGCCATCAAAGCTTCAACCAGCTTTCCATCAGCACGTGTGTGAGGAGTTCTGGACTACATCTTCACTTCTCGGGTGAACTGTTCCTTTAAACCCTTTCAGGACTAACTCTGACACTGTCGGGCCTCGAGCGGCTCAAACCGCAGCAGGGGGTCGAAGTAATGTCGTCTTCATGAGCTGCACACGGCGCTCGCACGGGCCCGTCCACCATCAACATATGTTACCATAGCAACCAACGTGGTGAAAAATAGTCTTTTTGTTGAAGGAAGTTTTTGTCGCCGGGTCCATAATTGCAGCTCTGAATGCAGACAACACTGTCGGAGTGGCGACTCTGATGTGAGGACGGTGAGTCAGACGCAGACGAGTCCAGCTGGAGCCGCTTTGTCATGAATACTCAGACGATCGCGGGTTCAGCTGAGCTGCTCTCTGAACACAACCGTCTTGTAAAAATCTAGTTTTTGAATGAAGCAACACATCGATGGCTCGCCAGCTTCTTCTGTCCTCTCTCTCAGTTTCATGACCTTTTCTAAATCCTCCTCTCTTCAGTCCTCTCCTCTCCTCCGAACACACCGACCTCTCACAACAAGACGCCTTCTGCTATTAAAACCTTTTTGTCAGGTGGTTTTGAGACTTCACCCCTTAAAGGTGCATATTTTCTTCCTCTCCAGAACTCCTGCTGTTCAACGCTTCAGTGGCAGGAAGCTGAAAGAAAAATTGATTTCACCAACAAAGCTGGTGAGAAGTCTTCTCTTTGATTCCTCGTCTCTGCGACACAATCCCTCCGTCCTCGGGGCCGGCAGGAATACTCTGTTCCCTCTGCCGTCAGGATGACGTGACCTCTGACCTCTGCTTTCTGCACTGGCTGCTCAGTGATGTCACTGATGTCACAGTCAATCTCTCAACAAGACATCACAAAAACTAAAATAGATCGTGCGGACAGGAGGACGGCGCTGCCCTCTGATGAGGTGCTGGTGGTGTCAGACAGGTTCCATCAGAGTGTCGCACATTGGCCACATTTAGAGAAAATCAGCAGAATCATCATGATATCATGAGGATCATTAGGAGTCATCATAGCAGAAGAAGAGCGAGGAGGGGGTCACGTCGACAATCAGGCTCCTGCAGAACAGGACTGGGACCGGGCTGCAGGAGGGTCGCCATCGTATCCCCGACACACCGATGGAAGACGGTGCCCACCTGAAGACCCTGATGAAGTGATGACCCCTCCCCCTCTCAGGACACCTGACACCAGGTGAGTCCTCGACTGCTGACTGTTATCATTTGTCTTCTGTTCTGCTTTCAGACACCTGGAGGCGGGAAGACGAGAGAATCTGCCTCCCGTCAGAAGAAGTTCTGCTCACAGGACGATGTTCACAACAACGTGCGTTTGATTAAAAATCCTCTCTGATTGTTTTAATCAGTGGATCATTACAGAGTAAAGGAATATAAGTGATGAAAGAATGGACTCTAATGAGACTCTCTCTTCTTTCATGTTGGAACATCAGACTGAATTATTCTTCAGTTCTTCTGGTTTCTGTTAAATGAAGCGAGTGACTGATGGAACTGATCGAGCCACGTTTAACATCTGTTAACATTCATGAGCATCTTTGAGCTAAGTTAGCTTGAAGCTGGTGAGTCTGACCAGCTGGAAACACAGATCCTGTTTAGAAACACATCATATTGTTGTGACTCTGTTGCTGCTTCATGTACGTACTCAACGTCCTTTTAGCGTCTTCAGTGGACGTTACAGTCCCATAATTCATCATCACTAAATCTGTTGCAGCTGCACTTTGTCACATTCTGGTCAGGTGTTCAGATTTGCATGAATACAGGTGGTAATGACAGTGTGTGAGCGTCAGAACAGGTTGATGTTAAAGTCAAACTGAAGTTAAAACTTGGAGGCCGACGTGTCTTCATGTCTGCTTCAGTCATGGCAGACGGCCGTCCTGCTGCGCTCTGCTCCGCTGTTTGTGAACAGAATCGGCTGAAAAGTGTGTTTGTGTGCATGGAGTCGACAGGAAGCGTTCGGGCTCCAGGAGCCACTCCAATCTTTATGCTAATTTAGCCTCGTTATGCTCGTCAAGGACCTTCAGGCGAGTTAGGAGCCGTTATGGGCTCGTTAGTGGCCTTTAGTCTCGTTAAGGGCTCATTAGAGGCCATCAGGGTCAGACACAGAACCCGCAGCTGTGTGCTGAGGAAATGAGTTTCCCGTTAACAAGCTGATATTACAGCATTCAGTCGCACGATGACAGAGGCGGGACCAGGAGCAGCGCTGCCTTCCAGCTCTCGCATCACTCGAGGACTCAAAGCTCAGGAGCTAAAAACGCTCCAGCATTTAGTCTGAAGTCAGTTCACGTTCCAGCGACTCTGAAGGAAATATTGTGACGTTATTATAAGACTCAACGGTACGGGAGGGACAAACTGTGACGACTGTTTCATCCCTGAAGCCTCAACCTGTTTCAGTCGTCCACGACATCTGAACGCTCTGAAGAGTCCAGACGTTTGTTTCCTTTGGCTCCTTCTCAAGTTGAATTATAACACATTTGTGACTCTTCTTGTGTTTCTGACGACTGGCAACACGTTCAACAGGGACTTTAAATACATTTACGGCAAATACTGAAAGTCAGCAGGTTGAACTCAGCTCACAGGTGATTACACACCTGATGCACAGAGTCTGCAGGGAGACACTTAATCCAAAGTGCTGCCTGCTGCAGTTCATCTGATCACAACGCTGCAAATAAATCAGGAACGTGAAGGAGCCGCTGACTCGCTGCGCTCCATCTAAACACCACAGCTGCTGTGTACGAGTGCGCAGCAGTTGGCTAATAAATCAACGAGACATCGTGATGAATGACGATATTCAAAGCCAGATGTTGGAATTCAAAACAAGTGTGACCTGAGCGATGATGCTGGAGCGCAGCGATGTGTCGAGCTGCTGCGCTTAAACCAAGAGCTGCTTTTCTGTTTATTTACTGACATTCAGCAGCTCATCTGAAGTAAAAACAGGGACTTTAATCCAAACCACAATGTTTTCTGACCCTGAACAGAGCGTTCTGTGTTTTAAACCTGACAGGACGAACACAGAGCTGCGACCAGAGAAACAATTCAACATTAAGAAACGTTCAGTTTGAATCGTATCTGTGGTTCTGCAGAAACATACTTGCTAACATTATTCAGGAGATTCAGTTTAGAACATTACAGATGTGGTCATGTGTATTTCAACAAAGGAAAGTAAGAAAGTAATAAATCAATGTTCTGAGTTGCCCCTGAACGCACCATGAGGTCTGTATTTCTCTCAGCTCAGGTTTTTATTACATTTTATTTTGGTACAATCAGCTTTCAGCTCGCTGCGCTGCTTGGGGCTAAATGCTAACATCAGCATGCTAACATGTGAGCGTGCGTTAATGCTGTTTGCATGCTGACGTCAGTGCTAACGTGGAGCAGGTAAACTGTCTCACATATTTTTCCTACGAGCTCAGTTGTGATGAAGCGGCTGTAAAAGCGTCACAACGATCAGGAAGGGACTCGTTTCACTGTCACAGTGTGAGACATTCGGTCTGATAACATTTGGAAAGTCAAGAAGAGCTGCACGATTAAATGATTGGATGTCTATTCAAGTCAGCCGGGCGCTAAACTGGAGGTGTGTAGTGTGCAGGCGGAACAACACGATAGATCTGGATATATTTATCACCGGGAAGTCGAGCTCACTGAGCAGCTTCAGAAGGAGGGGACGAGGCTCCATCTCTGATGCCTGAACAAGAAAGTGCAGCTGAGGATGATGGGAAGGAAATCAGTTTTTGTGGGTATTTGGTCGTAAACTGATTAATTTGACAAAACAAATATAAAGTCAGAGGATCATCAAAGTTCTGACAGTTCATCCTCTGAGGAACATGACGTTTGTGTTGACGTGGTGGATGGTAGTCACATAATATTTGCCTGATTTATTGTGTTTAATACCGTTTGAAGCACAGTCAGTGAAACAGGCCCCTCCCACACCTGTCCCAGCTGTGTAACAGTGTTCAGCTCTGACCTCCTCCTCTCCCCCCTCGCTCTCTCCGTCTCACCCTTACTTTAACAGTCTCTCGCCCCCCAGCTCCACTGCAGTCACCTCATCTGTATCTGCAGTCAGCTGCAGTGAATGAATGCAGAGTGGCTCTGTTGGCTGCACACAGCGTGCAGCACATACAGTCTGCATGGTTCTTTCCCTTCAGCAGCAGTAACACACAGTCTGAATCTGTAAACACACTCGAGCTGGACTTCGGATCCGCTCGACATGTTGCAAAACCAAACAGCAAGGATTCGTGCTGTCGTCATATTCCCGGCAGGCGTGACGCATCGATTGGGACTAATGGATGAGTCAGACTTTCATTCAGGGTGACTCGAGTCCTGACGGTTTACCTAACAGACAGATCCGTGTTGAGAGAAGTAAATGTTAAACTGTCTGCACTCATACTTCAGTGTACAGTCGGTCTGCGTCTGCTCTGCGATAAATTCAGAGAGAAAGCTGCAATCTGACACACGACACGGACCAGCTGACTCCAGAGGAAGTAACTCTGCTTTAACTCTCTTTTGTTGAAAGTAACTACAAAGTGTAATGTAATAAGTAATTTATTACAACCGTCTTTGAACAGAGGAGGAGGCAAGACATCACTGACCACCCGCCTACAATGCAGTATTAAGTTCTCTCCTCAGACAGCTTAACAACCATTCACACCTGGACTCGCCTGGCCTTAGAAACCCACATGAAGACCGGTGGGACCAACGACCCACAAGTGGTCCTAACAACTCTTAAACTCTGAGTCCTTAACGGCCCTGTAAGAACACTCCCACACTACGTACGGACACTCCCCCATCACGTAAAGACACTCCCACACTATATACAGACACTCCCCATCACGTAAAGACACTCCCACACTCTGTAAGGACACTCCCCCATCATGTAAAGACACTCCCCAATCCTGTAAGGACACTCCCATGTGATGTGAGGACACTCCCAAATTACGTAAGGACACTCAAACAGGATGTAAGGACACTCCCACACTACGTAAGGACACTCCCACACTACGTACAGACACTCCCCCATCACGTAAAGACACTCCCACACTATATACAGACACTCCCTATCACGTAAAGACACTCCCACACTCTGTAAGGACACTCCCCCATCATGTAAAGACACTCCCCCATCCTGTAAGGACACTCCCATGTGATGTGAGGACACTCCCAAATTACGTAAGGACACTCAAACAGGATGTAAGGACACTCCCACACTACGTACAGACACTCCCCCATCACGTAAAGACACTCCCACACTACATACAGACACTCCCCATCACGTAAAGACACTCCACACTCTGTAAGGACACTCCCCCATCATGTAAAGACACTCCCCCATCATGTAAGGACACTCCCATGCGATGTGAGGACACTCCCATATTACGTAAGGACACTCAAACCGGATGTAAGGACACTCCCATATTACGTAAGGACACTCCCACATTCTGTAAGGACACTCCCATATTACGTAAGGACACTGCCACGCTATATGCCACACGGGTTAAAACCCTGCAACTCCCCTCCAGTTAGTCAGAACTGAAGAATCTTGTTGGATAAGAGGTGAAACGTCTTCAGCAAACTGAATCGGGTCCAGTTGCCTACGATACAGCACCTAGAAGTAATATATTACTGTAATGGCAAACACACCTGAGAGCAGCACGGTGTCACACATCACAACACTGCACCGATCAGGTGACCACATACTTTGGACATCAAACGTCTCATCAGCTGATGAGAGTGGTCAGTGAACTCAGCCGATGATTTCATATTGAATTATTCAGATATCGTCCTTCTGCCACACCAACACATCCTGGCTGAACTTTCCACCTCTGATCAGACTCCATAATAAGTTATTTGACAGTGCACGTTTCCTGCGCGCCCCCCGTGGTGATATCTGTGTGTTGTTGGATGTTTACTGGTGTATCTGGTTTACCAACAGTGAGGACCAATCAGATTCCACCTCAGCAGCCTGAGGCAGATCTGACTGTCAGCTCCGGTTTACGTCCTGAACTCAACCACAATCTGGCCTTTTCTTGTTTGCTCTCCTCTGCTGCTGAGACGGAGCTGACCTTGGTTAAGTCTTCCTCAGAGCTCGCTGCGTACATCGACGAGGCGTGTCGGGGCGACTGCTTCATTTTTCATACAGAATTAAGCTGTTAATTGCTAATTACAGGAGTGTTTCACGCATCATCAGAGTGTCTTACTGCTGAGGAAGGATCAGCTCCTCTCCACCGCACAGACACGAGCTGATCACTGGTCACACACATTACAAACCTCTGTGCATCTGAAGTGTTGGTCGAGTGTGTAACCCAGTGAGTTGTTTCCATCTGCAGATCCTGAGTCAGCCTCCGCAGCAATGCTGGCTAAAATTAAAAGGTGCTTCTGGTTTAAAGTGACGGGATGCCGACGGCTACATTACACCTGACGACGGACAGACAGCACAGATCTACAGCCCGGCGTCGGTCCTGTGATTCTGTCAGGATTTACTGATGAACAGAACTTCACTCTCACAGTGACGTAAAGTTTAAACACATCAGCTGATTCGGTTTATCTAAAGATTCAACATGAAGATGTAAACGTCGTCTCATGTTCATTATACAGACATGTTGCAGCTGAGGGACGTGAAAAATAATCAATAAACACAAAAACACATTAAAATTTAAAGGAAGAGTTCAAACCAAAATGTAATCCAGTCAGATGCAGGTGAAGCTTCATGTTGATGGGACATTTTGGTTTCACATTTAATGATTGGGTTTAGAAAACTAAGACAATTAAGGTTGAGATCATATTAGGCTGATGATTAATGTCTCTCCGCCTCCACACACACACACACACACACACACACACACGCACACACACACACACACACACACACACACACACACACGCACACACACACACACACACACACTTCCTGCTGCAGCATTAAGGCGTTGTTGCTTCTGTTGGACATTATCTGGTGCAGAATCATCCATCATGGACGTTCTTCCTGTTCGGTCACACTTTAGATCGCGAATACTAATGTCAGCCTCCACTGATCCTGGACCAGCGCTGCTCCACCTGCTGCTCCACCTGCTGCTCCACCTGACGGAGGGAAGATCTCTGCTCTCTGCCTCCTGCCGTCTGTCTGTCATTCATATATTCACTCAGCCTCCTTCATGCTGAAGCTGCTGATACAGCTGCAGAGATCAGCAGCAGTCGAGCCGCTGACACTGAATTTAATTTAAAACTCATTCTTCTTTGTTTCTTTGATTCAATTTATTGTTTTTTTATCAGTTTCGTCATCCTGTCATCATCTGTTGTTGCTTGTCATCACTTCTGCTGTCTGATAAATACTGTCTGATGGCACACACACACACACACACACACACACACACACACACACACACACACACACACACACTGCAGCAACCCAACTACCAGAATAATTGTGAGCTCAGTTCGTTCCTGCGAAACATTTTGGGTCGTATTTTCAGTTTCTCTGCCGTCACAGCGCTCTGCTCGGTGAAGGTTACAGAACATGGTGGTTTGAATTTAAAGACCCGTCTGATCACCACAGAAGCAGCTGGAAGTGTCTCCAGTCTAGAAGTGGAACTGTTCCTCGTGAAGACAGAAGTGGACGGATGAGAATATGAACACAGTCTGGTGTGTCGTCGTCTCTCCTGCAGGCTCAGTGTCTCAAACACAGAGAGGAGATTCCTGCGCTGCCGTCTGCCAACACTAATGTTTGGATTGGTTTAATATTTGATTGAGGACCACGAGGTTTGTTCTGTGTCGCGTCTGTTATCAGTATTTCACCTGTTAATAAATACCTAAACCCATCTGAAGCCTCAGCCTGCCTGCCTCCGTCTCCTGGACGTGACGCTCTGGATGGACTTCATCTAATACGAATCAATGCTGCGCCTCAAATCAGCTTATTAATGCGGCACAGAACATGTCGGGCTCCAGTAAATCACACTTTCATTACACAGTCATTTGCTTCATGCGTGTCTGCTGCACCGCTGCGAATGAATGAATGAATATCTCCTCATCAGACGCCCTCCAGTTTCTCCTCACAGGAGACAAGTTTCATTTCTGAGCTGCTCCTCAGCAAACAAGTGAAAACAGTTCAATTCATCTTGGCGATCACAGTCGACGCTCAGAGTCCTGCTGAGAGCACCGAGACGAGGCGGCCGAGGAATCCTACAGATGATATCAGGAGATTAAAAACTGAGAGCTGCAGGAGCCCTGAACACACCCGCCCAGGTTATACAGACTCCATCTTCTTTTTAAAACAGCAGAGGAGTCAGAGGTCCTCAGACTGTTATCTACAGGAGAAGTTCAGATACTCGTGTAAAAACAGACTCTGGTAAAAGTAGAAGTTCTGATCCAGCTTGTTTCCTCCAGTAAAGTAATAGATTACAGGCTCTGACATGTACTCAGAGTCTCAGAGTAAAAAGTCTCCCTCTGAAGGACATTTGTGGTCAAAGCTAACTGAAGCTCACGTCATATTAATAGAATTCAAAGACTATTAAAGTTAAAGGTAGAATCAGTAGGATTTGTCCCAGCTGTTCCTGAACGCACCACAAAGACAGCTGATTGTTGAGTCTCATTCCCAGGACGTCAAACAGACACATGTTGGGTTGGTAAAGCGTCCCGAGCAGCAACAAAGAGAGAAAATCAGAAACTCTCTGCAGATACGAGACACTAACACGCCTTTTCTCCACATTCCAGTCTCCCTCTCTGTCTGTTTACGGCTTCTTACGGCTTTTACGTCTTTGTCTCGTCTGATATCAGTCTGGTGATGTCGGGAAGGCGCCAAATAACAAGAATCCATAATTCACCTCAGATGCATCAAACTAAAGTAACAAGGCTGTTCAGAAGCTGTGAGGAGGAGAAAGTTCAGATGTAGAGAGGAGAAGTCACACAGATACTCAGAGTACTGAAGGAGAGTAACTAAGTATTTGTACTCTGTTATTTACCACCTCTGGGAAGAAGTACTCAGAGTGAAAACACTGCATTGAAAAGTATATAATATAAATAATATCAAGCTTAAATATCTGAATACCTCCATATGAATACTGATGAACACAAGGAGACTTCTGATCATCAGTAGTGTGGTTATAATATAATATAACATAATATAATATGTTGTAATATAATATAATATGTTGTAATATAATATAATATAATATAACGAGCCTTTAAACACGTCACATCAACATGTAACAATGTAACATCGTTACTGAGTTCATGTCCTCTGTATTGTTGTTTTAATAATGAGTTAATTAAGCTTGAATTAACAGATATTTCAGTGTAAACAAACAATGAAATCTATTAATCAGCAGCTGTTTGTTGAGCAGCTGCAGCTGACCTCAGTGTTTCAGAGGCCGGCTGCTCATCCTGAGTATCAAACTCACACCCAGTCCATTTTCTCACAACTGGCCGCCCAGAACCTCTCGTTATCACTGCCTGAAGAACAGTACTGATCCAACATCAGCTCACATCTATCTCTGTGATATCTGCAGCAGGTGCAGCTTCACTCTGATGATCTGATGCAGCTTCTTCTCTCACAGCAACGCTGAGTAATCCGAATCTGCAGAGTAACTAGTAACTAAATAAATGTAGTGGAGAGGAAGATGGAAGTACTCGAGTAAATGTGCAGAAACAGCAATGTGAGTTCTGGTGGCTCAGGGTTCAGCCCACCTGCAGCAAAGACTTCCCTCATGAATACAGAGGAGCAGGAGGTACAGGTGGAGGAGGAGGAGGTGCAGGAGGAGGAGGTGCAGGAGGAGGAGGAGGTGCAGGAGGAGGAGGAGGTGCAGGTGTGATCAGGCTGCAGTATCACACTACAGATGTGAGCTGTGACGGAGGAAGTTTTTTTGCACATCTGGAGCAGAAATCTGAGTAGCTGGAGTAAAAGTGGAGCGCAGAGTTTCTCTCTGCTTCTGTGTTAATGCTCCGTGTTTTAATTCATGACAGTTTATATGTGGAACACACACAGTGGAAGGTGGAACATGAAAATACTGGATTTACTCAGATTAGACAAACGTGCCTCAGTGCAGCTGAAGCTGTTTGTCACTCAGATATTCAGGATTCACATCATGTAGTGCAACATTAAGAACATCACCAGGTCTGACAGACTGAACGAAGGAGAGGATGGAGCAGAAACATGACACATGAACAGCTTCATGATATAATCAGTTAATAATGATCGAAGTCCTCTGAGCTCTGCTGATCGGGGATCAGCTCCTTACCTGTCCGCGCTGAGCGCCGTGAGCGTGAACACGGACACGCCGACCGAGGTGAGCTGGATGACGGGGATGAGTTTGCACGCCGCCTCGCCGAACACCCACTCCTCGGAGAAGTACCGGAAGGCGTCCACCGGCACGCAGGTGACCAGCAGCAGCAGGTCTCCCGCCGCCAGGCTGGAGATGAAGATGTTGGGCACGCTCCGCATGGCGCTGTTGGTGATGAAGATCTTCACCAGGGTGATGTTGCCCAGCAGACCCACTGTGATGATCACGATGTACACCGAAGTCATGACGCAGCGCACGACGAAGTGCACCGTCTCCGCTCCGTCCGAGGACGCCCACCAGCCGGGCTCCTCGGTGGAGTTGGGGCTCAGAGCCTCCGGGTCTCCGGGCAGCGCTGCGGGAGCGTTGGCAAGGAACTCGTCGTCCATCGCCGCGGGAGCAGCAGGAGTTTATCCACAGAGGAGCGATCCGGAACGGGACGAGAGGTCCGGCTCAGCCGGGCGCGCAGCGAGGAGGCTCCGCGCGTAAAGACGCAAAGGAAGCGGAGACGTTTAGTCCAAAAACGGCCTGCCGGGAGAGAAGAAAGTTTTACTGACTGCTGGATCTGACTGACTGAGAGCCGACAGACTGACTGACTGTCTGACTGACTGACTGACTGGAGGCTGAGCGGCGACTGACGCTGCTACAGACTGAGAGGCGCGACTGACACTAACATGGACTCTCTCTCTCAGTGTGAGGGAGAGAGAGAGAGCAGGAGAGGGGAGGAGTAAAGGGAGGACAGATAGATAGATAGATAGATAGATAGATAGATAGATAGATAGATAGATAGATAGATAGATAGATAGATAGATAGATAGATAGATAGATAGATGACAAAGACAATTAATAGAAAAAGAAGGATGGAAGAGGGGAAGGACAAAAGAAAGTGGGCAGCTGATGGTTCGGGCTGATCTGCCTGAGTGTGTGTTTAAGTCCAGTTTCTGGTTCTGTGTCTGTTGAGTTCCCTGATACTGCCCACCATCTCTGCTCTCATGGTGACATCACTGTGACGTCACTGTGGTATCGTCCCCTTTGTGTCTTGTAAAAAAACAGCTTTACCTGAAGTTAGCGAAGTGTTCTGTAACTGCTTCAGGTCTAGAACGGTCGGTGCCCCGATGGTTCTGATCGGGTCAGGTGTAGATTTATATTCATTTATTCACAGGTACATTTTGGATTTTCTCTGCTCGCTTTAAAACGATGACTTCTGTTGTTTCAGTGAGTGTTTGTGCAGCAGGTAAAAATGCTGTTGGCTCATAAAATCTCCAGTTTTTACACCTGAAGACTCAAATAATGAAGAGAATCACCAAAACTCTGCTGAGCCGTGGTGTTAACTCCTTAAGGTGCATTACGTTAGAATCTTTTAAATTTATTCTCAAAACAAACAAGCGTCAGCAGAGTAACCGCTACCTGCTGCTGACTGTCACCATCATCATCATTACCGGAGCAGGCTAGCTGGTTAGCATGCTAGTTTCGACACAGCACAGAGACTTCACATCCTGTTTGTCGATGATGTCACAGCCACATTGTTTCCTCGGAGCTGTCTGACCCTGACGATCACTGACAGGAACGTGATGAGTTCCTCGATCGGAGGGAACGTTGGCCTCTCTCGTCTTCGTGATGTGATTTTCTTCAGCTCCGCTTTCCCAACAAATCCTGCTGAAGGCTGAGATGCATTTTAAGATGTGTGTACAGACCTCCTCTCCTGTGAGCGGCTGCAGCAGCTGCAGGTAGGCGACAGCAGAGATTGAACTCACATCCAGGAGTGGGATAAAGAAAAGCACTGATGGTCTTATCTTCTGCTAACACCTGCGCGTTGTTTCTTTCAGCAGGTTCACTTTGTGTGGATTAATGCAGCGTGTCATTAAATGTCCAGGTTTCCTCCGACACTATAGGAGGACATCCTCTAATCCTGCGAGCTGCAGCCGATCAGAGCGACAACAAGGAGAGAAAATGTGAACAAACATCAGAAATGTGCTGAACTCTGATATCTGAAAACACATAACTTGTTTTGGTTTGACTGTAAAAGTGTTTCAGCTCTGACCTCCATCATCAGACTCATGAATGCACAACAGGGGATGAAGTCACACTTAAACTGCTCTGAGGTCAGTCCGACCACACACAGGTGCTTCGTAGTGACTCAGCTCAGGTAGCTTCAGCAGGACGACACAGGTGTTCACCGTATGATCATCATCAGTGATGATTCATGAGGTTTTATAGCTGCAGATTTTTCTGGTAATGTTTGTCTCCGTGCTGGACGTTTGGAGATCCGCGTTGCCATCTGGAGCTCGTGATTCTGGAGCTTCATCGAGCACAAACAGACTTAAAAGTCGACGTCCACGGCCGAGTGTGTCTCCGTCACAGATGGCAGAGCGGCGGCTGCACGCCAGCCGGAATCTGATCCAGAAGCTCTTGACCCGATCGGTACCGTTTGATCACATGTGACCAGAGGCATCAAGTTATCCAGAAACAAAACACCTGAGTGTGTGTCGGGCTGAGCGGCTGTTCGCTGCTCCGTCAGCTGCTCCATCAGCTGCTCCGATCGTACGAGATGAGTCGATGTTTGTGCAGCAGGTGGAGGAGAAGGTGGTGTTACTACAGACAACATGGCTGCCAAACAGCTGAGCGCAGTTTACAGAAGCCCCGAGAGTCGAGTGAGACTTGTCTTTCTTTCTAGCGCTCCGTTATCTGACTTCTAGAATGTGTAAAGAAATGAAAGAAATAAAAGTCTCAGTTGGCCCTCTGGGCTTCCGTAGCAGTGTGAGTCACACCACTGGACGTTTTCAGGACATCTGGAGACGTTTCCAGATGTTTTTTTTTTAATTTCTCACTGTGATCGTGGCGACAAAAACAGGAATTGAATGTGTTTTGGAACACTAACCGAGTGGTTTCTGTGTCTGAGCCCGACCAGAACACAATCACAGCGTTCAGTTCAACATGTCGGTTGTTAAACACTCGGTCGACTTTTACTGTGGTGGTTGTGTTGGAGATGATTATTAGTAGAGACTCATTAGATGTATGGAGTTAATGTTAGATATGAAGCCATAAACCACTTTGATGTCACTGTGCTGCTGATCAGGAAGTCATGAAATCTGGTTCTGTCTCGTCTCTGGTGCCGTTGGACCTCTCTGGAGTTTAAACATGGCTCACTTTGTTTGTTACAGTCGGCCATGTTGGAAACCGTCACATGATCATCGTTATCCTCCGCTGGAGATCGACGCGTTTGATGTTTGGCGTTCATTAAAGGAGCAGTCTGTAGTTTAGGAGAGGAAATGTTAATGAACAGAGAAAAATCCTCATTGGCTGAATGAACTAAATAAACTAACTGAGCTTAAAGGACAACACACTTCATACTGTTTCATGGTGTTTATATGTGGCGGACCCTGCCACCTGTCCAGCTTCAACCTCTGAGAGCGAAACGTTTGTATTATGACCTCATTAATAATGTAAATATTACACAGTGCTCCTTTAAAAGAATGAACATGTCTTGAGATTTTGCCTTGTTAGATGAATTTCTGAGTATTTTGTACGTTGTTACCAGTTTATAATACGTTCAGTGAATATATGATACCTCGTTTTATGAATCTTGTTCATTTATGCATTTTGTTTAGAAGCTTTCTTTGTTTTTTATTGGATTGTTCATGGATGTTTTAAACGAGGTTAATGATGGCTGGGCAGTGAGGTGTATATATTACCGTCTGTAATATGAGATGTACAACATCATCGTCAGTTCTTATGTAACGGGCCACCTCGTGACCGGGCCACCTCGTGACCGGGCCACCTCGTGACCGCGCCTTCGTAGAGACGGAGAGTTAACGCTGAGAAAAAAAAAGCAGCAGAACATTTAATGAGGAGTAAAATAACAACAGTGACATCAGGACGAGTTTCAGGTTCAGTGTTCTGAGACCACAAATTGAACAGAATCGCATCATTCCCCAGAGAGCGGGTCGGCCCGGAGCAGAGAGCTCGTCTGTACAGTTCTGAGAGTTTATGGCCCGTTTGGTTTTGAAATGAACCCGTGACCTGAGAGCCAACAGAGGAACCACTAGAACCGTCTGACGTTCTCTGGACTCATACTGAGTTAAGTGTTTTCTTTGGTCCAAACCGTCATGGAAAAACTTATTGTGTTCGGTTCGTTCAGGTTCACACGGGTCAGGTCCAACTGAACCGTGGTTTGGAAGCAAAGTGAAGTTTGGAGAGCAGTTGTGGTTTGGAGGTTTGGGAGAATCCAGGAGCTGATGGGTCCAAGACCACCCACCTCCCTGCTGATTCATTTTAACCCTTAGTCCCTCCCACGGTACCAGATCTCATCCCTCCATTCGATGATCGGACCAACAGAACTGGTCTGACGTTGGTTACACTTTATACTTTTACATTTATTATCTTCTTCTTTTCCACACCGTGTATCTGAAGGAGTGGGTCAACAGCTGGAGACTGAAGACAACATCAGCATTTGTTTAAACTCTCATCTGATGAGAACCGGACAGTCAAAATACATCTCATTTTATTTTATTTTGAAAATCCTCAGAGATCCTTCAGAGCATCCAGACTTCACATAATCGTCCCGGTGAAGTCCTTCAGCACCGAGAGCTGTCCAGATCCACAAGAGGTCTCAAGTGGACTGTGTGTGGATCTGATGACCTGTAGTGTCACATTGGTTTATAAATGTAATAATATAAGAATCCTCCATTTATGTCGTACATGATGGACAGTCCAAATGACCATGTTAACTGTTAAAGACGTTATTTATTATTTTGTGTATGTGAGTTCAGTGGTGCAGACAGACAGCGACACGGTGAACAACAGCCGAAGGTTCATTCGACTAAGAGATAAAGGAGCCACTTGGATGTGAACGTCCTCAGCTGAAGGCTTCCTGTGGATATATAACATTTACAGTGTCAATGCTCATGTGAAGAGAAAGGTTTACTGTCTAACTCAGCAGACCTTGAACACATCGTTCATCACCTGATCAGTCAAGAACCGTTCAGAACGTGGTCTGGTTCAGAACTTGCATTCATGTCCATCTTAACGATGAGACTTTTAGTCGTATCGTCGTCTCAGATTCGACTCTGTGATGATGAAGAACATGTTGACGGACTTATAACAGAAGTCTGTGAGTCCTGAGTCCAGAGAGACGTCACGTAGCTCCTTCTCCTCACTCTGTGTCCTTCCTTTGCCTTCTGTCCGGCTTGTTTTGTGCATAAAGCTCAGTATAAATGAATGTAATGTGATTTATGAGCCCTGTCAGTTACAATGGAGTCAGGCTTTGTTTACTGCCGAGCAGCAGCACACATGGAGGGTGTTCCCACTGACTTCCTCCTGCAAGCAGTCAATCTGTCTCTCCACACATTCACTGACTACCTTCAATTCATCCATTAACACAAAACTGAGGCTGCTTCAAACACATGTATGTCATTTCTGTGACTCGTCGTCTCTCGATCAACACAAAACAAAAGACAGCCATCAGGAGCGTGCGGTCACAGACGAGCTAATCTAGTAAACGTCTCTTCACGTTATGTTTCGTCTCGTTCTCCCACTTCCTTCCTCTCTGACTCTCTCCTGAAGTTACACCAGACGACCAGATGAAACGCGACCTCGAGGAGACTTGTGGTTTTCTCTGGTCACGATGTCAGTACAGTGGCGTCGTCTGTCGTCATTAAAACCCAGAAATCTGTCAGCATGTTGGCACGTCCTGTTCCCTCGCCTCAAAGTCTGAGTTTGTTGAATGTGTTTTTGGTTAAATGTGTGAAATAAGGTGTGTGTATAAAATTAAATGTCCCACAGTTTAATTGTGAAGCTCTTCATGTGTTAGAAACAGTTAGCGGTTGCTAACGAGTGTCTGAATGAGACTACAGAGGTTGTCGGGGACATTAAACGTCCTCACAGCGAACACGGAGACTCATCTACTCACTAGTCCGTCTTTACAGCCACTTTAGTTACACACTGTTCTAACTCTGACTGTACAACTCGTACATTGATCAGTTTATAGAAAACCTGGATAGTAATTGTGCAGTAAGACTCTTAGTGGTGGAGACGTTTCAGTCATGTGACCGTGATGTCGTCTGTTTGTAGCCTAGCATTAGCTTCTTACTGCTACACAGTTCATTTGTGTTCATCTGTGGAGATTATCTGGATCAACAGAACCTGGACGGATCAGAACCTTCAGATTGTTTTCTGTAATAATCCAAACTACAGTTCAATAATCCCACAGAGGAACCAGAGAGATGCTAATTTAGAAATAATGAATGTATCCTGCAGGTGGCGCCACAACACGATGATGTAGTCATTAGATCAGCTGCGTACGGTGGCCATTTTAGGACATCTCACCTTCAGCTCAGCAGATTCATGCTTTAGCTTCACTTTGACACTTAATGTTATAATAATGTGTTTATATAATCATTTATAGCTATTACTGTTTGGCAGCTGCCGGCTACTCTCAGAGCTGACCTGAACTAAGTGGACATATTGATCAACATATTGATCAGTGATGCTATTAGAACAGTCACAGTCAGTGATTAATGACTGTAAATTCATTTTAAAGCCGCTCCTTCAAACCAACAACTCTATCAAGAAGGAGACAAAGACAATTGTCGGACATTTTTAATCAATCATCTCAAGACAAAAACAGACAGGAGAAACTGGTCACCTGAACGTAGCAAACACAACAGTTTTGTTTCAATGTGTATGTGTTGGTCATAAAATGTGCCTCTTCTTCCACGTAGCTGCGAGGTGACGGACAACGTGAGCTCACCACGGAGACGAGACGACAGCTGATGGAAAATGAAATGAGTCTTCGCTCCATTTGAACCTTTAACATTAGTAAAAATCAAAGATATAAAAATGAAAGATGAATTTTAAATGTCGTGTGCGATGCGTCGTAGTTGATCGGTTTTCACAAATTACCCTGAAACTGGTGGTGAAAAGAAGCATCAAGACACGTCAAAGATACGATCCCAGATCTCCTCAACGGAACCCTGAAACCCGACGTACAGAACCTCCCGGCGCCACGCTGAGGTTTCACAGCACAGATCGGACTTCAGCGGCATTATTGAACAAATCCAGGAGTGTATCTTTAAGTTCTGCATCAGACCAATAATAATAATAATCATAATAATAATAATAATAATATACTTCAATCTCTACAGTAATTCACCAGAATCTTATCAATGACTCAAACTTGTCAAAATACACCATCTGCTCCCCAAGTTACTAACTAGAAATCAATCATTCCAAGACAGTTAACCACAGCGTCATGTACAGATCGGAACCAGTTCTTTGCCAAGACGAGCCCGTAGGGTTCAGCCGGAGAAGAAGTTTGATTATGAGAGTGAACCTGAGCAAAGTTATCTCGTTATCTTGATTCAGCCTGTTTCACCCCGACAGGTCAAACACAGCAGCCCGCTCAGCAGCCCGTCGCGTCTCCAGCGTCGCTGTTTCTAACGCAGTCGTATAAAGAGTGAGAAGAGTCTGAGTGAGAGGGCGGTCGGTGTTGGATGGGTCATACACTGGACTATCCCGCCTGACACCAGGGGGTCGGTCCTGTTTGTGAGCAAGAGTCAAGCGTTTGCTTCTGAAGTGATAGTTGGGATCTCTTGATGCCAACTATCACGAGACGTGTTTAAGCTACCTAAAAGAAGGCACACCAAAAAATCTATATCCGTTCCAGTGTACGCTGTATTTTAAACATTTCTGGTGCTTTACATTGCTGCCAGACAGCCGCAGAAAGCCAGACCCAAACAGCTGATCCGTCGTGTCCGTCAGTGCTCGACAGTCGTACAGTTGAGGGACTGTAGTGACAAAGGAAAAGGATGTCTGATGAATGCAAAGCACCAAAAATGTTCAAAATATAGAGTACACTTAAACATTTTTGTTTTTTTAGGCGTGTCTTCTTTTAGGTGGCTAAAATACGTCTTGGCCGTGTCTACAGTCGGTACAATGCTCTGCTTCTCCACTCAGAGGAGTCACGTGAGCTACCTAACTTACGTAACACGTTACGACACAGATCGTAGTTACTTTAAACCAAAGTCAGATCTTTCCTAAAACCCTACCAAATATGTTTTGTTCCCAAACTTAACCAGACCAAAAGCATTTGACAGGGTTAGTAACAGTCCAAATGTTATAATACATCATAAAACATCGAGTGTTACGGATTATTTCTAACTTCACCGCTGAGGTCACTGACCAAGCTGCTGTGTTTGACGAGATGGGGGTGAGAAGGTGTTGTTTAATTTAATTTAGATGATTAGAGAGTTAATAGCACCAGCTAGCTAGTTCATCCTTGCATCCCCATTGGAATTGGTGGTGTAGTGATAAGTCACAGGCCTCGGCTGGAAACAGGCTAGTGTCCGAACTAGCTTGGTTGCTGGTGACGTATTTGCAGCGTTGAATATTGCTTTCCCTCTTTTGGACTCTCTCTGTGTTCACTACTTAAAGTTAAGCCAGTTGGATAATTGTGGTGTTAAGACGGCTGTCTGTCCGTAGAAAGATTATCTTGGATCAGAGCTTTATTCGACAAAAAGGCCCCAGATTGATCAAACCCATTTAAAACCAAAATTCTCCTACGCGAGCTGAACAGCACAGATGTGGAGTTTCATTTCATAAAAACGAGGCTGTTGTCTTGGCGACAGAACTTTTAGAGGCAAAATTTAAAACCATCCTCCACGAACATACCAGAACGCAGACGAACCCAAATTACAGGAGTCACGTACCTGTTTCAAATCCTCTTAAAGCCTGACAGACTGACCGGGCCTCTGGCAGCGTGGGTCGGGATCACTTGGAGCCGTCCCTCGGCGCTGCTAAAAAGCTTATCTGAGGCTTTAAAAGGATTTGAAATGAGGGTTTGATCCACTTTTGTCTGGTAATGCAATTTTGTACCTGAGATGATAAACAGATTGCTGAAAACTTCATAACAAAAGTTGGATGGATGTCTGATTAAAAAATAAAACATTACAAAACATAAGAGGTAATCATTTTCAAAATACAGACAGTGACACTGAAGGCAAAATTACATAAAGTGTTATGTAGTACTACAAGCTATGAGGGGGTGGGGGGGCAGGCATGGACAAAAACTCAACCGTCGTGTCAAATAGATATCCTGCTTCTCATCCATAAAGATTAAAAGTTGTTACATCATATATGAGACCAATAGGGTACCGAAACTAAAAACTTCAAATGTCTTCTCGACTCCTCTGCTGAGTTTGTCCACGTCTGCTCAGAGTTTCACCACACAGACCTCATCAGCCTCATCAGGGATGCTGAGACATCCAGTTTGTAGGACTGTGTTAAAATCCAAGCATGAAAAATTGTGCAGTTTCACTTCCGACTGGCAGTTGTTGATACTTAAAAGACATTGCAACTTGTAGTACTGTTATATATTTTAAATATTTTCATTCCAACACATTTGTTTACCCAAATTTAAAATAATATTTATCATTGATCCTTCAGACAATACATTTCTTGCTTTTAGATCATAACTTCAACCCCTTTATGTTAATTATTGTATCTTAGGGTTGATCTTTACCATCGAGGAGAAAAAACATATTAAGTGATGATATATTTGAGTACATTGTTGTCTGAAGATGCATTTGCACCTGATGGAAGTAAACTGAAACATTTGTTTAGCATTCCCGGCTGCATGACAGCTCTTCTCCCTTCGACAAGTCAAGTTATTTGTGACTCACCAAGCTGAAACAGATAGTTGATAAGTCGAACGGCCTCATCAAAAGTCCACAACAAAGTCACGGCGCTCATGTTGACTGAAGGTCAGATTGTTGCCAGAGGCGAAAAAACAGACGAGTACTGGAAGCGATAACTGTCACACATGGGAGTGTCGGGAGCCGAGGCACCTGCACTTCACTCGCCCATGGGGAAAGTTACTGGATCGCAGTTTTCTTAAAAATGACAGAAGTGATAATCCATGGCCAGCTCTGTAGTCTGCCTGTCATATTTGATCAGCACCATGAAGGCAGTCTAGACTGTTGTGTTTATCTGGACTGTGCAACAGAATTATGTGACTAGCTAAATGATTTGCATTGTTGGCTGTTGTTACATTACATGAAGACGTTGTGCCTTTTATAGAGCTGATTGGTTCCACTGCTGGAACTCTGTCAGTCAGTCCAGAGAAGATTCATCAGATTTGTTCGATGAACTGGAACATTTAATGCACGCCAGGCAACAAAGTATGCACAGCTACGGCTTCCAGTGTGTTTCTTCAGTAATAGTGTCAGATCTGAGGTAAGACTGGGTACAACTCCAAGAACAGGGTTTTTAGGGACCCTCAAACTGTTATGGGCCACCAAGTTATTGACAAACTAAGCTTATCTTGTGCTCTACTGTGACCATGGCCACAGGTTTTAGCACCCTGAAGTTGATGCCTGCCTTTCAGTCATCTTGTGGAAAAAAAGAGAACCAAAAATCTTTCTATCCCATCCCCCAACGGTTCAGAGTCAGAGGTACGTATTCTCTGGCCACCACGTCCTTACAACACCCTTGGACACAGCCAGTACAGACCCACTGATATCTGAAATACAACTAGGGATGTACTCTATAGTCAAGGGCCAAAAAACTCCCAGAGAATAATTCAGACTTGCCAGCTATGACGTCGCACATTCTCAAATCTCTTGGTGCAACTGACTCACGATGGACCACAGGTGAGGTTTTGCTCTCACGTTAGCTTCCTGTTTGATAAAAGTCCAGCAGCAGCTAACCAAGAGCCCAATAAAAACTGGCAAAAAGGTTCATAAATTTTCACCCTTAGTCATCTTACGTGTGCTTGTGTGTGTGTGCGTCATTGGTTGTTGAGATAACCGAGCCGTCGGCAGAGTATCTCAAATATCTCAGCAACACAGAGAAGTATGGTGATCACAGTGAAGGTGTACATGGCACTGAGGAAGATCGTTTTCTCGAAGTGTTCAGGCACCATGCACTTGGTCACATTAAAGGTCTTTTCCAAAGCGCTGGCATCACACATGTACAGCGGGTGGACCTGAGGAACAGAAAAGAGAAACGTGGGGTGGTGATATTTTCATGATTGTCCGAACTTCAAAGCCCTTAAATACATCTCGAGGACCGATCCCAGTCACAGGAAGCTTGGGGAGTTTTGAAAGTGTTGACACCAGACATAAAATTTAAACTACTGACAGGCGAAGTGAGTAACACTGATTGTCTCGTTACAGTGCAAGTTTCTACTGGTGAACCTCGGGTCCTGGAGTTTACGTGGATGCCACGTGACATGCACCACCCATCCAAACACCATTGTGGACCAAGTAGCCGGCTTCACGGCGATGGCAGTGGAGCCCTCAAGGGCTCAAGGTGTTGATTTGGCCTCCAGATTCCCCAGATCCCAATCCGAGCAAGCATCCGTAGGATATGCGGGAAGGATTCTAATTCATGGGACTCAGTGGATCTGCTGCCAACACCCTGGTGCCAGATAGCACAGGACAACCCAGAGGTCCTGTATCAAGAACTCAACTGGTCAGAGCAAGTCTGATCCACAGTGGGGCCTCCGTGTCTTGAACTTGTTCTGGCATGTCTCGTGGATGGCTGATTAGATTTGGATCTAGGTAGTCGGAGACCAGGTTGATGTCTTGAGCTCTTTGTTACAACTTTGGGTCATTCCCAGGTAATTTCTCAGTGTGGCAGATCAACGTTACTCCCATCACCTGTCAGTGGTTTTAATGTTGTAGCTGATTGGTGCAGTTGCCACTGTGCAATATTCTTAGTCTGATTACACTCAAATCAGGATTGACCAAGAACTTGTTAGCTGTACCAAGTGTTTATGAGTCAAGAGCACCAATTCCAGAGCAGTCAAGGATGAATTAAAAAAAATATAGCCATCTTAATCCATGCTGACACTGCAGTGTTGACAAGTAATTCATCAATGCAGTCATGTTTCAAACTTCTCCTGGCACCTCATGCCCGAAGGCGTTCTTCCCAGAATCCGGGGTACTGTGCAAAAAAATGTCATTATCATGTTCCAGGAATCTTCTTGAAATGTAAAAGTTCAGACCAAAGCTGGTGTCACTAATGCCAGATGGAGTGGATGCATGGATTCATGGTGGACCGTACCAACAATCCATCTCTTTGGTCCACTAAGATTCATCTTGTTCATTGCTGACAGGAGCATTGAACAAGTGCCAAATGATTCCCTGCTTTTACACTACTTGGATGTTTATTTCAACATCTTTAAATGTTAGATTGGTAATTTGTCTTCCCCGAATTCTGTATGTTGCTGTGAAATCTCTGATCAGGATGTCTCAGAACTTTACAAATGGACTAAGCAGGAAAGAACTTCCTAACTTTTGGTGGGGAACCAGGCCATCTTGACAACTGCACTGATTGAGATACTGGTGATATATTTTACAAAGTTCAATATTCTGAGTATCTTGTTCCATGGCATGAACAGAAAATAGTTGATGTGATTCGGGGACAGTAAAGGGTCTACCCTAGTCTTACGTCTTCAGAGGCATTGAAAGAAACCCTTGACCTGGAGCTTTGGAACCATCAGGAACTTAATCAATCCCTTTTGTCCCCATCACCAAGACAGTGAGAAGGAACTTATACATGGACGGATTCATGACTGTGACATGGACAAGCACTCTATTGGTACATCAAGTTTTAAACAATTAGAAATGTACAGACCTGGAAGCCAAAGAGGTGACTCTGTAGCCAGAAGGCGATGACTTCAAGAATGATGCGTAGAAGAACAGAAATGATGTAGAAGACGGTGTAGATGGGTCGTTCCAGGATCTCTTCCTGGTCAATGTTCTTACAGGCTGCGTAGAGGTGGAACACCGCCCCAGGAACTAGCACTGTTACCAGCTGTAACGCCCAAAACACCTGAAGACCGCGGAGAGAAGGAAATGGAGGCATGAATGGAAGGAGACAACATAATATATAATGCAGGAGTCCTGACATATGTTTTGGAAAAAAGCAAGAAAGAAGGAAAAAGTTGTGGGGTTGAAAGGAAGACAAAGAGGTTGAGCAGAGAGAGAAAATGATTTTTCATCACTTGACACAATGGTTTAAAATTGTCCATCCAGATAATGAAGGTAAACAAAGATGGTATTTGTGTTGTTTGGTAACTGAGGCTGTCGGGTTCAATTACTGGCAGAAGGTTTCAACTCTACCAACTTGTTTTTTCCACCAATATGGAAAAGATGTCACGCTGAACACAACCTGCCACTGTCTCTCAGGAGGCCTCAGGTAGAATAATCTGAATTTACGTTGTGGCTGCAGCTATCAGCTTATCTTATTGTAGCGTACTACTTGGAACACACTGAATGGACTGAAATGGTTCTGATGGAGGGCTGTGATCCTGTGTTATTTGGTTGATTTGGTTTAATTGAGTTATATGCAAAACTGTGGTGTTATGGTTCTGACTTTTAAAGCAGTGGTTATACCTAAACTGACTGTAGTTCTCTACATGATATCATATTAGAGGGCTGAAGTAGTTGTATCAGTACACCTCCGTGTACTTCAGTTGTACCTTTAGTGGAGTTTAGTCTGTACCTGAGGTGTTATCGGTCTGAACTGGTTGTAGCAGTACAGGTTGAGTTCTCGTCGGTCCGGATCGCAGCTGAAGTGCAGAGCCTCATTCCCATAGACGGCGAAGCCAAGAACGCCCAGGAAGAACATCCGCACCGAGCCGAAGAACAAGGTGTGGAACTGGCCTATCACCGTAGGAGGCCTGAGCTGGAACACACACACACACACACACACACACACACACACACACACACACACACACACACACAGATGCACAGGTAAGTGAGTGTGAACAGCACACACACAGGCCCAATTATACAAAAACAACACATGAGACAAGGACACACTCATATGTGTGCACACAAGCATTCACATTTTCATTGCACAAACATCCGACACACCAACGTGCATGGACACACACACACACACACACACACACACACACACACACACACACACAATCAGAGACAAAGAGAAAATAGCTTTTGTCAGCCAGATAAATGCTGCAGCACAGCGGCTCGCTGAGGCCCTGAGCTCTGAAGGCTGAAACAAAACCCATTCAGAGGAAACATTTCCCGTCTCCTCTCTCTACCTGCTCTGCTCTGACACCAGCACTGAGTCATGTTTACCAGAAAAAAAGGCTAAAATGACACTCGCACAAAGCAGAGAGCCATTAGGCTTTCAGACGAGTCACTCGTCTCCATAAAGACGGAGGTAAAGGGAGATGGATTAAAAAGCTGAGGATGAAAACAGATCAATGTCTGTTGCGTTTTGTAAGCCTTTCAGAGGGATAATTGTTGATGTCGCCTCTCTTTAACTGTCAAATCCTGAAAGGTAAGAAGTGTCAGCGAGCTGTGTGAAGAGTGACACAAATAAAACGCCCCCAATTAGTCTTTGTGATCTACTTACGCATCCTTCATAGAAGTTTTTGATGTAGTTTAAAGACATGGTTCGCCTGTCGGTCTCCCCTGTTTAATTCCGGGGCTGTTCTGGGCCCTCATGGCCCGGCTCGCTGCTGGCACCAGTTAAAGGCCGCCAACAGTCCGGCTCCAAAATCTCCCACTGACCCCTCTCCCTCTCTCGCTCTCTCTCTCGCCCTGAAAGCCCGTGTCAATGCATATTTTTTTTGCCTTTTATCCCTCCATCAATTGACTCGCTCAGTAGAAAAAGGACAACAGGGACCGAGGGGCCAACAATGGGCCGGGGGGGGATGTGGTCCCTGCATTATAATCCCTATAGAACTATGTCAGCGAAAAAACCACCTCCTGTCACACACAATGCAGAGAGAGATGGCAAACATGCAACAAAAATACAAAGCAGCTCCCTGCTGGCTAAAGGAGCTCCACTCAACTTCTCTTATTTTATTTTAGGGTTTGTAATTTTAAAATCACCTGTTAGGAATGATTAACTGTAATAAATCATCTACTTTTCAATGTGATCAATCAATCAATCATTTATGGTTATTAAGATGACCTTTTTTTGACACAAAGCTCAGGCTACTTATTGGTTTTTGTGGAGTTTGTGGACAAAATCACAAAATACAAGTCAGAAACAAGAGTGATGACAACACACCCTGCACTGCAAATACTTCTGGAAGAGCATTGACGGAGCTGCTGTCGTCCCAAATACAGTCCTGAGCGACCAGCCACCAACACAGAAAGAACCCCCGATCAAAAGTCAAATCCCAAAAGCCAAAATTGGACAAAAGTGAAATAAAATGGAAGTCCACACACCAACCGTAATCCAGGCGGCGTGTTGTTCATTCCCCCCTCTTTTTCCACTCAGGGATCCTAAACTCATGCCAGTTGCGGGACCTTGCGGGACAGAGCGCAGAGTCAAACCAGACGGAGTCGACATGTGGCACGTCCGCTCGCAGCTTTCAAAATAAACGCAGGAGCTCGACGAGCTGAGAGGAAACAGAGAGGCTGAGAGAAAAGTGCTGAGACACAAACGGAGAGTGTCAGCAGGGCCAGCAGACAGAAACCATTGAGGAGGAGGTTTAGACTTCATGCACTTCAGGAACTAAAGGAATGTGGACAATAAACTCGACCTTTCATGATTAAAGTCGACCTTCTGAGACGACAGCAAACAGCATCAACAAAATGCCTTGTGCCGATAAAATGTTGAGACTGTAATTCAGAGTCAGCTTCAGTAACAAAGACATTATTTCTCTTTCAGCTCAACACAAGCTCAGGAGAGGTGGCTGCACGAAAGTGTATGTCAACATTGTTCTCAACACTTTTTTCTTGAAATGCATAATGAAAAATGAAACTTCCTCCTGTCATTTTCTGTCTCACCCCTGATTTTCTGATCAGATTAAATGAGATAAAAGTCATTAGCTGCTGGGACTCGTCACCACTGACTCACTAGAGAAGTAACACTTGACTTCACTGTGTAACAATAATAAAATGAAATCACTGAAGTCGAAATAAAAAAACTGATTTGGTGTTGTCGACATGTTTGTAACAACAGACCAAAGTGTTAGTTTGAGTTTTTTTGATCCATCTGACTTCGTGTTCGTTTGAGCACCAGAGACGAGTCACAGTATCATCTTGGTAGAGGGAGGGTGTGTGCTTTTATTTTGAAGTATCTGTCCTGTAGCTTCTGGTGTACGGTGTACTGACTCGGTCGACCTTGATCCAACTTTGGCAGCCAACTTGTGGAGGCTCGTGCCGGCCGTGCGCCCGGAACAGGACGACCAACACCTTGGCTCAGACTGAAGTGATGGCGTCACAGACTCACAGCATGACAGACAGATCTGATCTGAAGTCAGCTGATATCTCACTAACTAAATACTGGAAAGATGAAGACTCATGTGTGCAAGATGGTGATGAAGAGAGAGGAGGATGAAGTTAGTGTTGACTGAAAGGAGAGATGTCTTTAATGTTCTCCTCTTTTCTCTTCACTTATATGTGTTGAATGTGAAATCTGATTATTGTGAACTTGTTCTGACGAACTTAACTGGACCGCTCCTGGTTGTGCTGACCTCAGACTGGAAGTGGGTTTTACCAAAGTGACGGGTCAGGTTTTCTCTTTGATCAGGATCTGATGGGTTGGATTTATTTCTCTGCAGTCTTGAAGTTGGTTTGAATAATATCCAGATGACTTCAGAGAATATTTGTACGAATTAAAACCAACTTATTAATTTCCTCTTCTCTATATTTGTCTTTTTTCATCTTCACAAGAAAAAAATAAAAATAAAGCACTTTTTGCAGATGATTACAGAAGTTATACTTTACAAGGTTAATTTATTTATCAGTTTACAACACCAGGGAGTAAAAGTCTGTGTTTTATTGGAACATATGTGGCTCAGGATGAAGACCAGTCGTCTCCCAGTCGGAGGGTTCATCCCTGCAGTGTCGAGGTGACCTTACATGTGTGTCACTTCAGACGCTAACGCTGTTAGCTCAGCAGCTACTACAGTGAAGATTTCAACTGAAAAAGGGTGTAAATAACATCTCCTCGGATCAGTTTGTGATCTCAGGGCTTCTAGAGACTGGGACAGCAGACGAGCTGTGTGAAGACATCTGATGTTGATTTCTGTGGTAGCTTTTTATGTTGTAAACAAATTCCCGGCTACTTCAGTCATTTACGGGGGGAAATGACTGAAATAACATTACATTTTTGGGTGAGCTGTTCCTTTAACATCTCTGATTTTGGTTTCATATCCAGACAGAATGTGTGAAGCTGTGTTTGGAGTATCTTTGTGAGGAACTTCCCTTTGAATAAAAACTGTTGTTTGACAAGTTGTCTTTATTCATGTTATCACCCTCAGTATTTATCTATAGTTTTATATAAATACAGTGAAACAAACAACAGTTTTAGGGTCAGAACAATGTTAAATGTCCAGTCTGAATGGTGAAACTTCACTCTCATCAATCCAGGAGGGGCACCTGAACAGCTGATGACGTCATGTGTCCCGAGTAGGCGGCCGCTCCCATTGGACAAACACGCGGAAGTGAGTGAAACGCTTGCGAACAACAACAGAGAGGCTGCTCTCGCTGTCATTCATGTGTTTTTGTCTCCCGGAGGGTTTTTAACGGACATGGCGCTCCCGGCCCAGCTCAAACCCATCCAGCACCACCTGCGGACCGCACAGGAACATGAGAAACGGGACCCGGTCGTGGCTTACTACTGTAAGTTCGTCTAGCTGGCTAATGTTAGCCGTAGCTTCTGTTAGCATCCCAGCTTTGTTTACCTGATCCGACAGCTGAGAGAGTGTTAGCTTAGCCTCCAAACTTTTATTTAAATTGAGATTTTGTACATAATTGAGTCACAGAGAAGGACTGTGTTTATCATTTCATCGTGTTGAATCATGAACGAGCCTCCGAGCTGCGGGTTTAACTCGACCTGGACGTTAGCTAGTGACATTCCTGCTGTGTTAGCCGTGACAGCTCAAACTTCAGCCGGCTAACGTTTCCTCAACGTCATGACACCTGTAAGTGTTCCAGTTCTGACTGTTACATTCACTCAGGCAGACATCTTGTGTTTGTAAGTCACCTGCCCTGAGTTTTACCTGCTAACTGCAGCTACAGTCAGCCACTGTCAGCACGTCAGACATGTAGAAGTTCTCCAGTTAACCACCCAGAGGTCCAGAGTTAGTGGACGGTCATGGGAGGTTCTGGTCCAGCCTGTTTCTTGTGACTGTGTGTTGGCAGTCTGGCATGGCTGGCTGAGCTGTAAGGAATGGGCTCCACCCTGCTGCCCTGTCACATCACCTCGTCAGTACCATTACATCACACGTTCATGACTAATGACTTTTACAGCACACTGTGATTTCTGTTTACTGTTTGAATCAATCAGGTCTCCTGTTGCAGTCTGTGTGAGAGGACACGTTCCCTTCAGAAGGAGATCACCTTGTTACTCTAGTGTTGGTACATTACTTATTGTGCTGATAGTAAAACACACCTTTAATAAGCGAGAAAAACATGTTCATTCATTTAAACAAAAAGCTCTGCAGAGATGCTGGGATGATGTGTTTTTGTAGCTGACCCTGAAGTTAGCATCACTCTGCTTCCCTCTGTGGGATTATGGTTCTGATCCGTCCAGGTTCTGCTCATCCAGATAATCTCATTCAGACATTCGTTAGCAACCGCTAACCGATTTTAACACATGAAGAGCTTCAGAATTAAACTGTGGGACATTAATGATGATTTTATGTTGGAGAACAAAACATGTAAATATGTTCAGCCTTTGGTAACCACACACCTTATTTCACACATTTAACTGAAAGTCATTTAAGAAAGCTCACAGACCTTGACACCAGAGAGTAATCCACTCTGTAGACCATATTTACATGGCAGCCATTTTTCTCTGACATCAGGTTCCCTGTCAGAGACTTGAATGCTGAGATAATGTTATGGTGCTTTTTCTACATATAAACGTCAGGAATCTGACACATTGTTGTCATTTTACCACTTTCCAATTGATCAGCAACTGAACCGGTGGATAGTTAAAGTTAAGGGGGCCGTCTGGTCATACTTCAAGGTAAAACAACATATTTGTCAACCCATTAGCTAACGTTAGCCTTTAACACTTTCTAGTTAACCGTGCAAGTTTGACTGCACCCCGTGTTGTAGTTCGAAGCATACATGAATGTGTCCAAGCTGTGTGTTGATATTTTTAATTGAATTCTTTTCAAAAGGTTTTGCTGAATGCTAACGTTAGCTTATTGGATATCATGTTGTTTTACCTTGACATCCGGCCCGATGTCCCTCAGGATGTTTACTATCTTTTGTATCCTCCAGTGCTGAATGAGTGAATCATAACAATCTATCAGAGCGTATTCACTCTACAAACATTTTCCTCTGATGACACGCTCGAGGTAGGAAGCTCAAATGCTTTTCAGAAGGACATAATGTCACTTTGCTTTGTTCCAGGTTTATATTGCCAACGCAAATATGTTGTTTTACCCTGAAATACGACCCGATGCCCCTCCGGATTTTCACTATCCATCGTCTTTATGTTTCCTTTTAATTAGGAAGCTGGGAGATAAAAATAAATATTTATCATATTTCCTGTTTATTCGACCTGACCTGAAACACAGCAGTACATCATTTCAGTTCCCTGTCTCAAGCATGATGTCAGAGAAAATTGGCTGCTGTGTGAATATGGCGTAGATTTATAAAGAACTAGATGGTGAACCCAAAGTTGGAGCCTGTTCAGTCCAATGATAATTACCAGCCTGGAAGAAAAAAAAGGTCTTTGGACACAAAGTGTTTCCCTCATTATGCTTATTAAATTATAAGAATTGATCCGCTAACATTGTGTGTGTAGCAGAAGTCTGATTTAGCTCATAGTGACACGTTGCTTCATCACCATGAACAAACACGGTAGTTTATTTGGACTCAGTCTCACAAACTCTATCCTGCGGCCACAAACACACTATAGCACCAAAATAGTTTGATCAGTGCTCAGCTGTTTGGGGAAACTGCGGTACGTTTTTCTCTGTTTTCGTAGGAACAGAGCGAGTCGTACAAGATCTTCATTTAATGAGAGCTGACCACCTCAACTTACGTTAAGACCACCTCTGCTAACAAATGACACACTTGAATGAAATACAACGGTTTCTGTCAGAGAAGGTGAGATTTTACACAACAAATGCCATTTATTTGATTAAATTGAACATGTGACCATTGTTCATCATCTGGTTGTCTTTTCTCCTCCGTTGAACAGTTTCCTGAGCGCGAGCCTCTCTGTGAAAACACATGCCCGATTTTATCCAAACATTAAAATCCTCTGCGGCAGCCGATGGTCAAAATATTAAAACTGGTGTGTTGAACTTTATTGTGACCATAAATTACAAGATTGAACAGTGACATGTAGCTTCAGCCCCTCACACCCTGATCAGAACAGAGACAGCGTGATGTTTGACTCTGTAGCAAACAAGCTGCTGTTTTTGAGCGAATTCTTCAAATTAACAGTGGAAGATGTACACAAATAGATTTTTATGCGCGTGACATAAACAGGTATAAGTTACATCAGTTGTACGGAGCGTGAAGTAGGTCAAACTATCTGAGATGACTTCTGATTGATACTATAGAGTGCTCAGGCGTCAGTGCAGCAGGGGTCTGCGTCTGACCTAGTTGAGCCGTGACGTGGAGCTGCTGGAGTCGAGATGCACATGAAGAGGTATGGAAGAGAAAAGAAAAGGAAAAAAAAAAACGCTGTCAGATCAAAACCACGCGTCCTACGTGCCGACGGAGACGTGAGCCTGCTTCTTCTGACAGCCGAGAGAAAGTTTGTGTAGCTGGAAGAGTCAGAAGTCTTTACTTGATAAGTGGCATTTTGATTTCACGTCATTATGTGGCTGCTCACCAAGTGACTTGTGGTGTCATTTGGAAAGATTAGACACCAGCTGGTGTGAAGTGAACTGATCCCAACACTTTACCAGCAAGCTGTTTCTGTTGGACAGGACAGAGTTGTTATTAACTGCATGAACAGGCGAGTGAATTAAACATGTTTTTCCTGAGCTGATGATTGAAGTTAGGGCTGAGCCATCAGATTGACTCCGTGGAGACATTTCCAGACATTTCTCTGGTGATCACAGCAGGTATTAACACAAAACCTGATGTTTTCTAACCCCGACCAAACCCAGAGCACAAGCACAGCGCTGTGACGACAGAAAAAAAGAGAATTTCACCTTAAACGAACGAAAAGTTTTAACTTATCGGTGGTTTTGTTGAAACGTATTTTGCTAACACTTGTTCTGGTGTTTGGGTCGGTTTGCCGAGCTGAAGCAGGTGATTCAGTTGAGGTGTTGGAGGATGTTGGTAAAACTACAACTGTGTACTGAGTAGTTTCCTGCAAGTTAAAGGTATGATTTGTTTCAGTGCAAGAAATGTAACTTGTTCAGGCTTGTGGGTCTGTTGTGTACCAGCCCGACCCGTCACACCGCGTCAGTCCCTTTTCATCCTGACCTCCCAGCATTAGATAAAGACATTCACCCCGGCGGTGCTGATTGTCAGGAGGCTCAGTTTGAGGATTCCTGTCATGTGTTTGTGGTCATTTCTTGAGTCTTTGATGTGTTTGGAAAGTTCCGTTCAACCAATCAGGGACTCAGCAGGGCTCATTACTGATCCCTGATTGGCTACAGATGACTGAGGGAGAGGCAGAGGGCCAGCTGGGAGGTGGATTAGACGACCGAGATGAGTGTGTGTGTGTGTGTGTGTGTGTGTGTGTGTGTGTGTGTGTGTGTGTGTGTGTGTGTGTGTGTGTGTGTGTGTGTGTGTGTGTGTGTGTGTGTGTGTGTGTGTGTGTGTACGCTCCAACAGATGATTTGGTTTCCATTTCTCTGAGGCGATTGAAGCCGCTTGTTTCTCTGAAGGCTGATGATCGGATGAGAGTAAATGGGTATTTTGACCGTGTGTGTTAACAGCACGTTCAGACACACTTTCACAGAGCTGTCGGTGGTGAAATCAGACATAATGACAAACGTACGCGTCTCCATAACCTTCATGGAACAAGTTTGTGAGCCGCCCGGGCCGTGCTGCTTCTTCCCAGCATGTTTTTTTCGTATTTTGACAGTTTTATTGATGAAACATCACACGCTTTAGACTTGAAGCACTGAAAGCAACCTATAAAAAAATTGAAGGTAACTTGGCAGGGTGGACTCCTCCATATTTACTTAATAAGTTGCGTTTTAAATGGCATGACAGCCTCCTCAAATCATTTCCTGAAGGTTAAAAGCAAACAGAGTGAGCGATGGTTCACTTACTGTGAGGTTTCTGCTTCATTCTGAAGTGGTCGCTGTAAATAAGAACAAATTCTTGGCAAAGCTTGAACCGTTTACCGTCGATGTTTGAAGAGGATCTGAGCTCCAAATTGATGGTTGGACACTTTCCACTTTCATTGGTCCCGAAAACACTTCCACCCTCAGATAAATTTAACATGTTGGGGATCGTGTTGATGACACCTGAACCTGTAACCATCTGGTAGTGTTCTTAGGTGTTTGTGTTTAGGTGGGTAATAAGGCTCAGGAGGGTCTTTTTCTTGTTTATTTCATGAAATAAAATATGATATTCAGCCCCGGCAATTTCATAGTGCTCCTTGTAAATAATGGATGAAGTTACTGCTGCTGAGCCTTGTGTAAAAATGCACGCTCTTAATTTGGTAGAGGTTTCCTGCTGCTGTGTTATGGCTGCAGGTATTCAATCATGTGTACAAATAAACAGATTATTTAATTATGTGAACACAGTCAGTGCAGATAATAATAATAAGCCTCATTGTAGATTAAACTGTTTATGTTCTCGATTAATCGATGAGTTATTTGGTCCGTAACGTGTCAGATGGATCAAGCAGGGGCCCCCACATGTGTTGAGCATTGAACTCAGCCGCCGGTCGAACGGTTACTGTACTGTGTGTTTCCTCTGACGGGTGCTTGGCGGATGAAGGATCTGGGATCAGGCAGTCGGGCTGTTTTAACAAGGAGCTGCTTACCCTGTGAGCGGCGTGTCGGCTCAGTTGGCGGCAGATAAGCGGTTTAACTTTATCTCAAAGTGAGAACAAGCGTTTCTCATTGATGTTTGATGCTGTGTGATAGAAGTGATTGACAGGGCTTCCTGGAAGGTGAAGAATGGAAATTGATTTGGATTACTTCCAAGTCTCTCCGCCTACAAAGAGGCCGTTTACATGGACGCGGTTTGTTGTGAAGGCTGCAGGCGGCTGACGTGGATGTTTGGCATGCAGCCACAGTGTTTGCTGAAGTGGACCAGTGATCCAGCCAGACCACTGGAGGTCAGCAGCACCATGCGTCTGGGCCTCTGAGCCTAGCTGTGACTGTGTGTGTGTGTGTGTGAGGCCATATGTTGACATGAAAGCAGGAAGCTTTCCTTGTCTGACTGAGTGCGACTGTGAGAGAGAGGAAGAGTTGTGGAGCATCGACATGATGGGCGAGGAGAGGCGAGGCTGCGAGTCCTGCCAACCGTCGTGCTGCTCGATAGAACAATGTGATGAAGTGTGTGTGTGTGTGTGTGTGTGTGTGTGTGTGTGTGTGTGTGTGTGGTAATTACAGACATGTTATCACTTTTCACTCTTCCCAAAACAAATTCAAGCTCTCACTAACTGACTGAACAGATGGTTTCAAATCTGGCCGTCCAGAAGAGTTTGGATGGAACAGACTGGAGCCCAGTCAACTCTGACCGAGCTCGACTGTGTGATATATTAAAAGTCTGGTTTTGAAAGTATTGTTTAGAGCGTTTTGAACATTTTTTAAGGGGGTAGTTGTTGTTGTGTGAGTCCCACAGTTACAGTGAGATATTCAGCATGACTCAGATCACCAATATAAATGTGCCACTGGCTCTTCTCACACGATGTATGAATCTACAACTACTAAAAGTAAATGTATTATTATATCTGTCACCACGGTGGAGAGGAGGTCGTGTGGCTCAGTCCTCCACTCACTGCACATGTATTATATTATGATATATTTGTATCAGATATTCTGTTTTCAGACTCCGTGATGTTTAATAATCAGCACGAAGCCTCAGAAAAACATATTGGTCGACCCCTGCTGCCTGTCACAGCCTGACGCACTCTTCTTCTGCGCCATAGGGCTCCTTTTAAAACCACATTCATGAGCCACACTGTCGATCCTTCATCACCTGGCATGCACACACACACACACACACACACACACACACACACACACACACACACACACACACACACACACACACACACACACCGTACTGCTGCCACAAATACCCACTAGCGCACCAATTGTGAATAACGTGCTGCTGATAATGTCCCCAACAACTGCAGTGTTTCCTCCTGTGTGTGATTTAAAGCGAAGCGAGCAGCTGCTGTCGGGACTCACTGAACCTTTTTCTCAAGGTGTTTTTCATCATCAGGCAATTAGAGAAATCCTTTAAATCCTTCATATTGACCAGTGAATGACAGAGAATTAGACTTTATAATTGTTTATTATTTTACTTAAAGGTCTGATTAGTGAGACCGTCTCGTTCGCAGCTCGTCCGTCACTGACGCTGAGCAGATCAGACGAGTTCAGAATGACACTCAAAAATTAACTTTCTTACAAATTGGATCTTTAAACAGCGTCACGCTGAACGAGCTGTTTCTTCATGTGTTGCTCATCAAGAGAACAAACATTGCAGTTTGTTACACGCTCATCTGTGAGCTCAGTCTCTGAAGCTGAATCAGATGTCGTTGGTGGTTTTTGTTTGACTGGTGATGTATTTCATCCGTCAGCCGGCCTCAGCTCTACATCAGCAGGTCTATCTAAATTAGCCTGCTAATGCAGGCCAGTATTTTACCTCACCCCCACCCCAGAACAGGCCGATCGATAGCGGGTTGAGTCGCAGCCGTGATTTGTTTAGCTGTAATGAAGCGGCGTAATTCATCAGCAGCTCCGTGGCTGACGGGGTTTGGCTGCGTTTCAGCTGCTGTTTCACACAGATTGGATCAGTGACGTTATAAATGATGTGCAGCCCGGGCTGAACACAGGTCCACCGCCTCGGCCTCTGGGGACGGACTCAGTCCTGTTTACTTTCATCTTAAATGTATTTGTGTATACGTGTGCATGATGGCAATTTACTTGGTGCTTGAAGTGTTTTCACTTGATTTGTTCTGTGCCTCCTGGGCTCAGAAGGAACCATTAACTGAGCTCAGCTGACTGAGTATTTGTCTTCACAGCAATTTATAACCATTGGAACTGTGAATATTGTCATAATCAGCAGTTACTGAGCGAGCAGGGACTGAGTGGGGACGGCAGTTTGGAAAGTCGTGGACATTAGTGCTGCCGCCATTTGATTCTTTATCGGAAAATTGGTCAGAATGAGGTTTCAGATTCGATCATTGAAATCAAAAGCAGGTTTGGCAAGTCTTCTGTTTCCTGTCCAGCCCGCCTACCTGCACACACAGAGAGGACACAGTTAGCTTAGTGTTAGCATGGTGTTAGCCTGCAGCTGCACATCATGCACGCGTATAGTAGATCTATGATTTTTAAGAATGATGATTATCTGTTCAGCTGTTTCTAATGAAGGAAGGGAACTGCAATAATTGGACAACAGTTGAGATTGGAGTCGTTTAAAAAAACTTTGCATAGCGATACCGTGACTTCCTGAACAATAATTATTTGATTCCAGTTTGATAAAAGTCTCTAGGTGTTTTTCCTGCATGACTCGAGACCGCGTTCAGATTCTGGCACAACAAGCATGCTGCATGCTTATTGGCTCACTGATGCTGATGACTTTCTCTCCTTGGGTATTAACATTTGGTGTCGAATGACATGTTTAGATACACGACAGTACGGAGGCGTTTTGGTCGCTGCCATGAGCGTATCGGGATTTGATTCCCAGTCCAGATGATCTGATACCGTTTTTTTTTCACTTACATGTGGTTTGTCCCCCTTTCTGCTGTAGTGACAGCATGCAGTTGGGCTGGCATGGATTCCACAGGTTAGTGTAACACTGACTTCAGTTATCCCAGCACCAGTTGACAGTACTCCACAAATCCTCTTGTGATGTCACAGGAGGTTTGGCTCTCTCAGTGTTCATGTAGCTTGTTCCCTCCTGAGAGGTTTACAAACTGCACTTTGTCCTGTGAGACACGCTGAGACAGCCTTCTTTTGACAGGAAGACTGCTGAGTGGATTCCTTTGTTGTTTATTTATTAAATTCTGTATCTGATGGAGCTGAAGCTGAAGCTAATATAACTCTGTGGATCAAAGAGCCCGTTGTCTCAGTAAATAACAATAATGGATTTTTATGGCCATTTTGACGTTGTTGTCTTCTTGGAGCGTTGATCAAACATGATGGATCTGCATCTTCTGGAGAAAATGCCTGATGTGAGAACCATGTTTGCTCACAGTACCTTAGATGAGCACCAGGCGGCGCTGTCTGTGGAGGACCGTGTGTCTCTCAGAACCAACCGTGTCTCAGTTGTTCACTTTCCGCGGCCTGACATCCTCTCTTCTGTCAAAGCCTTCTGTGTTGCAGCTCATTGTCAGCGCTGCGCGGCTGTGAAACACAAAGGATTTCTTTGTCCCTTGACGACCGGCCGACTTGCTTTACCGCCTGCTTCAGAGGACTTACTGGCTGTTTGCCTCTCTGGACTGACTGGCTGACTGCCTCTGGGGCGGCTGCTTGAGTCCATACATACATGTGTGTCCCGATGGTGTTTTTTGGAAATACTGAGTGTTTGGAGGCTGGCGGCCTGGCGGTGACTCCCCATCGTTCTGCACTGTGAAGTGAGACATTGTTCTGTTGATGCTGAGCAGGACAGCGACTCTGAGCTGTGACTCAAGCAGCAAACATGAGGCGGAAACAGACGGACGGCGCACAGTGTGGAGCACAGCAGAGTGTGGACTGTCATCTGGTAGCAGACTCCACCACGTCACAGGCCCGGGTGCAGCAGGAGCTGAACATGACTGACGGTGTTTATGTTTCACTTTGTTTACTGCATCAGATCAGCGACAGAGTTAACAACAAAAAAACAAATGTAACAGAATGGCACAAATCAGTATATTTAATGATTTACAGTCACATCAACATCAATATGTTTTTTTTCAGTCATGACTGATGAAAGGTGGTTAATAACTTTGTGTCATCAGGATCGGATGAAGACGAGTGTGTACAACATAATGTGAGATAAAACTGATGTGTGTAGCTCACTGGCCTTTATTTACATTGATTTAATCATTTGTTGATGGTTTGTTTGCCCAGTAGTCGAACCAGACGGACAGACAGACTGTCAGACAGTCGGACAGTCGGATGTCTCTGCAGACTCTCTGCTGCTTCTCAGGTCGTCTCGCTGTAAGGTTTAAGCTTTACATCATGTGAAGAGAAGAATCTGACTGCAGAACTAATTGACAGATGAGGGATTGTGGGAGTTGGAGTTCTGAGAGAGAATCTTCTCTGTACGTCGAGACCTGTGGTGGCTCAGGTGGAAATCTTCTCCTCCATCTACCTCCCGCTCCACTGTGGGTTTGTGTTTGATCCGTTGTAGAGGAGATGGAAACATCCGCCGCTCGTCCTGGGGGGGAGGTCTGACGCCTCGGAGTGAAAGATTCATCAGGACTTTGTGTAACGAGTCTTCCACATGACTCGGCCAGACCTTTGAACGCGGCTGTAGAGGGATGGAGTTTACTGAGCAGTAAAAAAGAGGTTTAATTCTGTTCTCCTTTCATCTCTCCTCTCCCGTCCTGCAGGCCGGCTCTATGCTATGCAGACAGGCATGAAGCTGGACAGTAAAACACCAGAGTGCCGAAAGTTCCTGATCAAACTCATGGACCAGCTGGAGTCGGTAAGTTCGACCTACTTCTGCTGTTTCTGGACCCGTGGTGCCTAAATCCTCCATCACACTGTGGAAACTTCTGTCATGTTCATATCACATCTTCCTTTCCAGATGCAGTTTGCTCAGTGGTTGAATTGTAGATTAGCATTTTTATGAGCATTTGAATGACTTTTCATCAGGTCACCTCACTTCACAGCAGCTGTGCAGCGGTCTCAGCTTCAGACTACGAGTCTCTACGTACCGTACCGTCATTGTTGCACATGAATATTACGTATTATTGGTAGTTTGCAATAATACGTAATATGCATAGACTTTCAAAGTAAAGCTTGCTGACAAATGTGTCATTGAACTGTCAGTTTGTTCAGGTTGAACACCTGACATTTAATGAACACGTGTGATTGGATCATACCTCTCTGCTCTGTATGCAGATATACACCTACATGTAGAACATTTGCTGAATGAACAAGAAGGTCCAAATAATGCAGAATGAGTCAGAGACAGAGTTTCACAGAGTTTATAAAGTGTCTCCAACTCAACAACTCACTAAACTGACACATTTGTTAAGGGAGTCTGGGGACTTTCTCCACGGGGACAAAGAAGGAGCCTATATTGTTCCTGTTTAGTGTCTTTGTAACATGTGACATGTTTAGATCAATAACATGTTTCTTCTTTCATAAATGGAGTGTAAATGGTGAAATCAGTGTAAACAGTGTGTTCAAACAGCTGATCAATGTTGGCAGGTAAGACTTTAGCACTTTAGACACAGAAGCAGACAGGCTGGTACAGACATGCTGCCACAAACTGACACTTTTTACAAGGAGACAAACAACTGCAGCTGAAAGATTTAATGCTGAATTTACAACAAGGACACAATGAGCTACAATCTGTCAGAGACACAGTTTCTTAATGTTTATTAAGTCACTCTTCACTCAACAAAGCTTTAAATTAGGCAGTTTCACTACGTTAGAAAGTTTGTTTTAAACCAACAACTCTTAAAATCACCACATTTGTTAATGGAGTCTGGTGATGTTGTGGTGGAGAAACAACTTAAGGTTTTCCATTTAATGCTGAATTTACAAGAAGGAGACAACGATTCAGAATTTGTTGTACATGTTTCACGATTTAATGAAGGGAGTAAAATATAAAATATAAATATACATCTGTGTGCGGGAAACAATGAAATCAAGCTGATTGTGTCTCTTCGTTCTCTCGCGTCACATCCAGCGAGGACACAGCATCAAAAGTTGAGACTGGAAGTTACATTTTGTTCTTGGAAACAGATGTCTGTCAGCTTTAGAGTTGTTCTGGATCTTTCTATCACAGCATGTCTGCTAATAATCAGATAGGATGTTTTTTCATAAATCATGTTAATGAGACTGTGTGCAGTAAACCATCTGTTCTGTAGTCTAACAGGTACGTATCCGTTTAAAGCCTCGAGTCACAGAAGTGTAAGACACACATGTATGTAAGAGAGGCTGTGTGGCAACAGGAGCCTCACTAATTAGATTTTATGGAGTTGTTGTGAGGAGGAAGGAGGAGGTGAGATGAGACGGAGGAGTCCCAGCAGGGCGTCGAACAAATGAGCCTTTAACTGAGAGAAGGAGCCGCGTGACGCTGCAGAGATCATCTCCGCTGAAGCGACGCACACATCCTGCAGCCTGATGTGTTAAAAAAGATGTGTCAGTAATTTCTCCATCAGCAACTAAATTTAGAGGCAGTGTGAGAGGATCAGCAGTCAGATGATTAACACATCAGGAGCATGTTGGTGAGAGAGGAGTCCAAAGAGGAGGTGGAGGGAGGTGAAGAAGTCTTTATTGATCGCTCAGGGCCAGTCAGAGGAAGCGAGAGGACACGCAGGAAAACATGCAAACACACACACCAGGTCTGCAGAGACCTTCATTACTGCCACACTCAGCAGGATGCGCGTCCGCTGCTTTCATGTGTGTGTTCTTATTAGCTCGTGGCTGAAGTGTGTTTCTGTTTGTGCGGTTTGGACACAAATAGATGTAATTCATGTCTGTCACAGTGAATGTTTCCTCGCAGGTTACAGAGGATTCACACATCCAGCGGTGTTCAGAGGAGTCGGCATTAACTGTGTCGTCCCTCGTATCAATATATCGATCAAGAACGTGGTCGTAGCTCTGATCATACTCGAGACTATACTGTGAACCTTGTGATTTTTTTTTGTTTTCACTCAATCAGACAAAAGATGAGTTATACATACTTATGAGTGTAAAACAGATTGAATAATGGTGATTAATCTGCTGATCGTGTTCATGATTAATTGATTAAAACTCGTCACAAAGTGCATCAGTCTGAAAACACAAAAACTCTTCTTGTACCGTCGTAAATGACAAAGAAAAGCTAATTTGCGTATTTGATCCCTGGACTGATGGCTGCAGCTGTGTTCTCTCCAGGAGGTTCTGTTTGGCTCGGTTTGGCTCTGTGGATCGAGGGGAAACCCTGAGGTTCTGTTCATACGGTCTGGTTCCTGATGAACTGTTGCTGGTAGCTGTGACTCATTTCTACAGAGCGAGCGAGCGAGTCGGCACACAAACCACAGCAGCCTCTCTCTCTCCTCGATGACCTGGCTCCTACACACAATACATGTTGGACTCATTAATTCTGTTTTCCACCGTCATCGCCGGCTCAACTCTCCGAGGCTTCGCTCTCGCTGGGACGCTGGAAAATCACTTGTTTGAGAATCAGTTTAAAGAAGGTGGAGCGTCTAAATTTAGAGGCTCGGCTGCTGCAGCGGAGTTTACAGAAGGTCTAAGAATACATTCACGCGCTCTTCGTGACGTCAGGATTGAGATGTTTAAGGACAATTCACCTTGAACTTGATAAATAAGAGTGTTTGTGCAGATCCTGAGTGAGCTGATTGTCTTCATGGAGCTAAACACTTTTGACTGTGTCTTCATAGAAAACCTCTCTGCTGCGATTCATGTAATTCAATATTCAATCACAGCTGCTATTTGACTTCTCTCCTCTCTTTATTTGTTGTTCTCAGATCTAAACCTTCATTGGTTTTGTTCTGTTAAGCCTTTAAAATACTGAGATATATATCATGTATCACAATAAAGCCCAGAGTCCAATACAGATTTAGTCTTCGTAAAAAAACGTTACCAACCATTGATCTGTTGAAACCTCACTGCTGCTCTAATGTAAAGACAGAATAGAAAAGGTTTATATGTACATCACAGTTCAGACACAAGGCCACTGTAAGTGCTCTACAGGGGCATCAAATAACTAAAAATACATTAACAACAAGTAAGAAGATGTCAAGGAACAAAACATTAAAACAAGTGAAGAAATAGGAAAGTAAAGTGAAGTAGACGCGGTTTAAAAGAGACGAGACCAAAGAATAAAAGTCACAGTTTAGTTCAAAGCCTTGAAACTCCTTCAGGCTGTGAAACAGGAAGGTTGGAGCAGACCTGCAGTTTATTAATGAGGCAATAATACAAACTGTCTCTTAAAGTGAATAAACAAGCTGCTCTCGGAGGAAAAGAAGGTCCCACAACACTGTCTGAAGCTGCAGAGGTGGCGGTGAGTTTGTTGATTCAGGTTGTTTCAGTCGATGAAGATCTTTCTCTGCTCATTAGAGTCGCCTTTGAAATATGCCTGCAGCTTAATTCTGACTCCTGACTGCACAAACATGATCAAGAGGAAACAAACTGTCGATGTTGTCGCCTCTCTGATGATATTTACACCGTGATATCTTAATCTGCGTCACGCTGCTCAGGGTGCAAATGTTCTGCTTACACATGCACCTAAATGACTTAAAAACAAAGAACTGTCTGTACATTTATTTCTGTTTTCAGCTGTTAAGACATTAAATTATAATGTGTGATTGTGTTCACCCAAATAAAGAAGTGAGGCGCACCAGTGCAACAAGTGTAAAAGGTCCGTCTGCATCATCTTTTTTATCCTTTGCAATAACAAGAATCAGTTTTTACCACAACATGAGAAGCTGGAGCTAGTTTTTAATCGAACCTGCAGGATTAAAAACACTTCAGTCCTGCAAACCCCACGTCAAATAAAATGTAGTTCCCTTGAACATCAGATGTTTATCACTAAGTTACAGACAAAGAGTTACCTGAATGAGTGATGTTATAGTTCAGCTCAACAGATCGGAAACTTGATGGATGTGTATTGGCACACAGAAGAACCTTGTGTCAGCTTTTAGCAGCAGAGAACTCGAGTTCCTCTACAGAACGAGACAAATACTGAAGGACGAACCGACACTGAGAGTTTCCTTTCATCTCACAGTCTTTATATCCCCGACCGGCTGTCTGTCCTTCAGTCTGCACTCAGCACACACACACACACACACACACACACACACACACACACACACACACACACACACACACACACACACACACACAGATTGATTAAGTCAGTGAACAGTGTATCTATTCAGGCTGGTCGGGGTTCCACCTGCACTGTGTTTGCTTTAGTGGTTTTACAAGAAACCTGAAGCCGTGCTGGACTCTGATGGAGGGAGAGACCAGCAGAGCGGAGGAGAGAGTGTAGTGGAGCTACAGGTGGAGGTGTGTGTGTGTGTGTGTGTGTGTGTGTGTGTGTGTGTGTGTGTGTGTGTGTGTGTGTGTGTGTGTGTGTGTGTGTGTGTGTGTGTGTGTGTGTGTGTGTGTGTGTGTGTGTGTGTGTGTGTGTGTGTGTGTGTGTGTGTGCGTGCAGGGTAGAGTTTCCCACGCTGGCTCCGCCCACCAGTCCCCCGCTCGGCCAGCAGACATGGTGATGACGTCACAGGTTGCGTCTCTCAGTTCGAGGAATGTTCCACGAATATAAAACCTCCAGGGATCAAAAACCCACGAGAGGAAGAGTCGTAATCAAACTATTTAAAACTGTTTGATTTTATATCAGTTCTGATATTTTGTTCCTCTGAGGAGCATCCTGCATATTTGACCTTTCACAATAAAAGTCTGTTCCAGCTGAGATCCTCACAGTGTTCTCTGGAGTCATTAGTGTGTCATCACTGATGTGTGTGTTTGTGTTCCAGATGAAGAAGGAGCTGGGCGATAACGACTCCATCAGTCAGGAGGTGGTCGGCAACGCCCACATTGAAAACTACGCCTTAAAGATGTTCCTGTACGCCGACAACGAGGACCGAGCGGGACGATTCCACAAGTAAGAGACGAGTCTGATGTCTCCTCCTCTCCTCTGTCCTGACCCTGCCTCCTCCCTGCTCCTCCTCGTCCTGTCTCCTATCTCCTTTCTCCCTTCCCTTCCCGACCCTTCCTCCTTCACTCTTGTTTCCTCCCCCTTCCTCTGTTCTTTCCTTCCTTCCTCTCCTTATCTCCTCTGCCTCTGTCTGTTTGTTTCTCTTATCCTCTCCTCACCTTCCTTCCCTTGTTCATTCATCTTCTCACCTCCCTTCATTCCCTTTCCTCTCCACTTGTTTCCTTCGCTCCCCTTTACCTTGTTCCTTTATTTCTCTCTCCTCCACTCGTTATCTTCCTTCATTCCTCTGTCCATCCTTTCCTTCCTTCCTCACACATCTCCTTTCCTCCTCTCCTATCCTCTCTCTTTTCCTTCTATCCTTATTTCCTTCCGTACTTCCTCCTCTTATCTACTGTCTTCTTTCCTTTCCTATCTTCTGTTTCATTCCCTTCTCATCTAGTTTCCTTATTTCTTTTCTCTCCTCATCTCCTTTCCTCTCTCCTTTCTTCCATCTTTATTTCCTTCTTTAACTCTTCTTCTTATCTCCTGTCCCCTTTCCTTTCCTTCTCATCTCCTTTCCTCTCTCTTCTCCTTCCTCCCCTCCTGATTCCTCCTCTTCTAACCTCTCTCTTGTCAGAGATCATCATGTTGTGCTTCAGGATTATTTCAGTAAGTTTTCAGAGCGATGTGAATTTAGCGGTTTAGCGCTCACACTCGTCTGCACCGGTTTCTTCTCCCACACAGTCGAGGGAACTAAAACAAGCCTCTCTAATCTCCTGGGTCCAGTCTAGTGAATTTTATTTTCATGACCCAGAATCCCACCAGAGGCCTGTATGTTCTGTACAAGCGGTACCAGACAGTGCTGGGGTCAGCGGGTCAGTTCTCCCTCCATGGAAGAAAAACACCTGACTTCATGCTGAAAGCTGCAGGTCAGGAATCCCCCTCAGCCAGCGACCCGGCAGCCGGTCGGTCCGCTGAGTGTTTCACACGAGGCAGACGAGATAAGATTGTTTTGAGCATTTCCCCTCCAGTTTACATCCTTTAAATGCTGCACTTTTGACATACCACAAACAGAACTTTTAACCTTCTGAAGGTTTAATGATTGTCTGTATGGTCATCGCTTCCCTTTCCACAGAAAATTGTAATAACTTGGAAAGAAAAACGACAGATAGTGTGTAAGGAGCCGAGTGGAGCCACGTCACAGTGTGAGACCGACCCCTCAGCCAGATGTCATGTTGGATAAAGAATTCATCCTTTCTTTAAGAAGAAGTATGACGTAAATTAAAGATGTGTAAAATGTAACTCAGGCCTCAAAGTGCAGAGTGGTTGTAATCATTATCAAATCTACCAGGTTATTATTACAATCATGTCATATTTGAGAACGCAGAGCGACGAAGAAACCAGATTGAAGTTGAAAGAAAGGATTAGCTTCACTAGATGATCTATGACTTTTAAATTTTCCTCCCTGCTTCATTCCTGTCCTTCCACTTATCATCTGGAATAAGATATGTGGAGTTTTAAGAGGTCTTTTCCTGACAGGAAATATCTGGGAATTAAATAAGTCCTCACTGAAGAAAGAATTTTTATCCGTCTGTCATTCGTTCACGCTGCGTCCTCAGAGAGCGATCCCTCCTGTGCTGCTCTGCATCGGGTCGCTTCTTTCCTTTCAGTCTGTCCTTTTCTTTAGTGGCTCTGAGCTGACAGTCTTAATATACAGGATGGTTTGTTGTGATCAGGCTGTGCTTCAGAAAAATCTATAATGTGTCTGACAACTTGACATCTGGACGGACCCAAACCCTCGCAGACAGTATGTGAGTGAATTCAGATGATCTTGCAGGTAAAGACGGTGAACACACGTATTCCGCTGCCATTCACAAACTCTGGGCATGTTGTCAACAGGAAGCAGATTGGAGACTCCAGTCTGTTGCTTAGTTACACAAAATACTCTTAAAGAAGCAGAGTTGTCTGTTTCCTGTCACTGTGTTCAATCAATATCAGTTTGTGTCTTTTAGATATAACATCCATCCATCAGTGTACAAACTCAAATATCATAACACATAATCAGAGTTCACATTCGCTACTGAACACTAATAAACATGTGTACGTGTCATCGGGTCAGAACCGCAGCAGAGCCGAGCCGGCGTCTCACTGAATGGATCAGGCAGTGTGAGCAAACAAAGACGAGAACACAACGAGCCTTCACTGCAGCGATGATGCCGAGTCTCAGTGTGAGAAGTTTACAGTTTACAGTTTGCATGTGTACGAAAAGGAGAAACAATAGAAAAAGCTTCATTTTAAGAAAAAACGTGTGGACGGTACCTTTCCACCAGAACTGGGCTTCCTGCTGGCAGGTTAGTCTTTAACTGCCACAGTACAAGCAAAGAACAGTCTCTAACAACGTGACTCGATACTTGAAGGTACAACCAGGAAGAGAGAAACTGAAGAGATTCAGTTAGAATCAGTAGTGAGGCGTCTCCACGTCTCAGTGAGGCGGGGCTCAGGTGTAAAGCACACCTGTGAACCAGTCTTCTTGATATGTCGATGCAGCACTCAGCTCGCTAACACAGACTTATGTGTATTAAGGTATATTTTAGTTCAGCTTGTAAACAGTGAGGGGTGAAACTGAGCGTTGGGTTTATGCCGATATTTTCTCCTTCATGAACTCTTGAAATGACACATGAAACTTTCGTCGGGGACAAACAGGAACCACAACAGGAAGCGAGTTTCCCTCCCCGTTGGTTGGTGTGAGTGGCAGGTCGGGGCTGATGAATGGATGCAGGCGACGGGCTCTCTGGACCTGTTGGTGCTGTAAACAAGCACTCAGAGGCTCTCTGTCTGCAGCAGGTACACGAGGCAGCAGCAGGTTGTGATTCTGTTCCTCTGGACGGGAACACAAACAGTTTAATGAGAGGCAGCGCTGCGTTACGTCACCTCACAGAGCACACCGCAGCGACACACTCGGTAAACACACCAGCACATGTCGGTACATACACACAGGACTGAACACTGAGAGGTAAACGTGCGCTGGCACACATGTCCACACTCATGACGCACACACATGTTGAGGTGGATGTTTATGGGAAACTCTGGTGGAATAAGAAACTTCCTCCAACATGTTGAGGCCGCCGCCCAGTAGCTCCGCTCACACACTGCGCTACAAGGACCCCATTCATGTTCCTTACCTGAACTCTGTGTGTGTGTGTGTGTGTGTGTGTGTGAGAGTGTGTGTGATGGGAAATCACCCCTAACTGAGTGCCGGTAACTCTGGGCTGTGGTTGCTGAGGAAACCTGATACACTATAACTCTGATATTTAAACACACAAATCACTTACTGAACATTTTTACCTGCGGCTGTTGTTGTAGGACAGAACTGAGGATTAAATCTACACAACACTGGTGTTTAATCTAATAGTGTATATTTAATTTGCAGTGGTAGAGAACATGGATGCTCTGTGTGTGTGTTGTATTTCTGTGGAATAGGCTTGTTCTTGCTTGGTAGCCGGTGTCGCTAAACACTCTCCTTCAATCCCTGCCAACGCACGCACACACACACACACACACACACACACACACACACACACACACACACACACGCACACACACACACAGATCAGGTCCGTCACTATCAGCTGTTGAAACAGGATGTTCCTGCGGTCGTTCAGGACAGAATGTGTCCCATTTGTGAGAAATTGTAAATCAGATTCATTTTTTCGGGTTCAGAGTTTCCGTGCCGCTCCGCATGTCCTGGAAGATTTTTCACTGACCCGGACAAATCTGAGAATTTCTGTTCCTCTGATATCTGTAGACGGGTCTGCTCGTTATGTGCACGCTGGATTTTTATTGGAAATAGTTGAACTTGCTCAGTTCTGTCACGTATTATTGCATCACACCTCAATGAAACATTGAACTAATAGTTTCTCCCCCTCTCTCTCTCTCTCCTTCACTTCTTATATCCCTCCTTATTTCCAACCCTCCCTACGTTACCTTCTACCTCCATCTTTCTTCCTCTTCCTCAGGAACATGATCAAGTCCTTCTACTCAGCCAGTCTGCTGCTGGACGTCTTGTCTGTGTTCGGGGAGTTGTCAGAGGAGGTAAGTAAAGACCCAGTCGACAACCACAAGCTAGAACTCTGCAAACTCTTTAACATGATGATGATAAGAAACCAACAGATTCCTGGAAGTGTTCTGGATAAGTCCGGATGTCATATCGTCTGTTAAAGGATACAGCTGGCTTCATTTTATCTTGTTAACATCCCCCAAAGAAACAGAAACCAAACAAACATTTCTCCCCTCAACAAGCATTGTGTTGGTTGAAAAGGACCGATGACGTGATAAAAGGGGAAACGTCAGGTCATCAACAGGTTCCCTTTCATTAATGTGTCAAACCAGAAAATATCTGTTGAGTTTGTTGTATTTCTCATAAAACACACATTAGTTGTGTATTGAATTTGGTGGAAAAGCGTCTGAAATGATGAACAAACCTGTAAAAAGCAGCTGATCTATAATCTATGAAGGAGGCTGTCGCTGTGGAATCAGATGATTTAAACAGACTTAAAGCTGTTCAGCATCCATCATCCTTCACACCGCTCACTCCACAAACACGAGTCAACGTCTCCACTCCGAATCAAATATTGATGGAAATGAACTCTGAGTGTCGATCATCAAAATCAAAAGCAGGATCATCGATTCTCTCTGTGTTTTCTTCTCTCCACGTCTGAAGATCAACAACACTTCAAAGACGACACAGCTAGCGTAGCGTTAGCCTGCAGCTGCGTTTCCAGACACTGATCCAGTATGCATGGAGAGGAAACCCAGAGCGTCGGAGAGGCCGGCTCTGTTTGCTCCCTCAGAGATCCTTCATTGATTTGTTTGTGGGGAGGGTTCACTCTGGACAGATTAGAAAATCTGGACTTTGTAACAAACTGAGGCTACGTTTACACGATGACGGTCACAACAGAAGACGCAAAAGTGGCGTCGCGTCTTCACTTTTTATTCCGCGTTTTCGGGAGGAAATCCGCGTGCATACGGTGACGCAAGTGTGTGGAATTCGATTGGGTATGCATGCCAGGCGGCTAGGTGGTGCTGAGATACACTATCACACAAATAAAAAAAGAGAGGTAATTACAGATCCTTCTCTGTTCAGTAATACTATCTGTACATATCCTGTACATTTCGTGGAAAGAGCAGCTTGAAGGTCCAATGCATGGAAATAATCCGACATGTTTGTTTATTTCCCTGTACTGGCGCATGTATGTGACATAAACGCATACGCGACGTAAGCAGATGTGAGCAGAGTTTTGCGTTTTGCCAGTGTACACGGAAACGCTGCGGCGGAGCGTATTCAACTTTTCCACTCTGGAGGGTGGTTTCAGATTTTTGCGTTTTTAAGCCCCCAAAACGCCGTCACCGTGTAAACAGAGGCACTTATGATGAAATATTTTGTCGTTTTTACCCGCAAGCTTCCTCGTGTAAACAGGGTCTGAATTTCTCTCTTTTGTTGTTTCTTGTTGAAACGCTGAAGACTGGAACGTTTTGTTGAACTCCTTTACTTTAAACTGTTGGACAATTCAAAATGTAAAACCAATGATCAGTTGATTGTACAAATCCAGGTGTGACAGTCTAACAATCAATCATAACCTTTAAATCGATAGTCAAATTGAAACCTCGATGAGATACTGAAGGATGTTACAACATTAGTCACGTATGCAGTAGTAAGTGAAGTTATCCTTTAAAAGAGCGATCAGCTGTTGTTACGTAAAGTTTATCAGTAAACGTACTTGTACACACACACACACACACACACACACACACACACACACACACACACACACACACACACACACACACGTGTGACACACAGCTGGTCTTTTCTCCTCGTCGTGTCGAAGTCGCCCAGAAGCCATTAAAACATCAACAGGACACTTGCGTCCCTACAGTTAGCTGCTGCACTGAGTGAGGCCTGATGAACACACACACACACACACACACACACACACGCACACACACACACACACACACACACACACACACCATCAGACAATGAGTCCTCACAGTGGCCGGTGGTGAGTGCTCTGCAGACGGACAGTCGGGAGTGATTGAGTTTCAGGCGGTAAAAAGAGGTTTTCAGCAGCTTCCCGGCCGAGCTGAGTGGAGTCAGCGATCAGGCGGCTTGGCACAGTGTTGTGTAACACTGTTGGCCATCAGGAGCCATTATGCTCAGTGATGGCCGTCCTTCTGCACTGAAGTGAGCAGAGAGAGTAGAGCCACCATGTTGGTGGCAGAATTACCTGCTCACGACACAAGATGCTGGATTTAAATCAGAAATCAAATCCTGACCTTCGAATCAAAAGTCAGGTCTAATCAGCGGTTTGGAGAATCATGCCACCTTTGAACTTCTGCGCCATCCAAACCAAAGATCCTCAGGAATGATCAGTTCAGTGATCTCACAAGGAGCCGAGCCCGGTCCACTCAGTCTGTGGAAGCATTGTGAAGATGGTACTGATGTGACTGTCCCTCAGGTTCCCCTGAGAAGCTGGAACATTTTGAGTTCTACACCATGTTCATACACCGGTAGTCAAATTCCTGTTCCTGCTGAATGAACTCTTGACCCTGGCGGGGTGAAAACCTCGCAGAGCGCCGCAGTAACAAGTTATCAACAGGGTGTTTCAGCAGATATCTGCACCGTCCTATCAGCCAGGCTGTCACAGCGCTGAATCACTGCGGACAAAGACTGTTGACTATCTGTCTTAGTGTCTACAACTGTGATTATCGCTCTCCGCCATGACTCAGTGGGTTCTGACAGGGACAGCGTCAGGCTTTTACCCTCCTCATTCAGAAGTTTGTCATCTGTTCACGCTGGAGGCGATGGGTCCTCTTTATCTGACTTGACTCGTGGCTCTTCACAGGTCCTAGACGACCTGTGGAAAGGCCTCGTGTCTCTAAACTGCATGTGGCTCACAAACTTCGGCCACTAGCTGACCATCATCTGGAATCTGAAAGCTTAAACCTAGCCCGCAAAGATTGTGGGTCAAACGTCTGGTTTTAATGAACTGCCAGATGGGTCACGTCCGGGTTTTTACACTTCCGATCTAATAAAAAGTTGTATTCTTTTCTGTTCCAATGATTTTCAAAAAGGTTGCTTCTTTTCATTTGTTTCCCCTAATTTTGAAGAAACAGTTTCCTGAGAAATTTCATATTTATTTAGTTTTATCATTGAATAGCTTCACAGTGAGTCAGCTCTCACACTGTTCCATGTTCTGTGCTTCCATTGCGTGGTTAGCTATCAGAGCAGTGGTATTTTCCTCTTTTTCATTGTAAGACCGAGGCTAAACAAACACAACCTTACCTTAGAAAAGACCATAGCACTCCAGCATCTCATTGTTTCTGAGCTGCTGCGGAAAACATGGTACTTATCAGGCCGAGGCAGGAATTTCTCTTTTCAGTCTTATCAGCGTCATGTCTGTGTAAATCTACTGCCCTCGCCTCTCTTTGCCTTTCAAACATCCCCTTTTCAGCCAATTCTCATGTATCCTACCACCGTTACTCCAGTTAACCCCCAACTGTCACTGTCCCTCACTAGGCTTTAACTCCCAAACATCCCCAAACATCCCAAACATCCCCAAACATCCCGCCCTAACAACTACTGCTACTTTCAAACGCCCTCAAAACCCAATTACTACCTGGATCCAAGAACAATTTGGCCACTCTGAATGTTTCAACAGCTGCCCCAAAAATAATAACTCCACATTTAATGTCCAAACATCAAATATATTCTCTTTTAACCCGTCTCACAACATTTCAGCGTCCTCAACCAGCAGTACTAACCCTTAACCCTTGCGTCTGAATTGTGCTAGACAAATAAACCTTATGTCTCAAAGTTACCCCTCTATTAATGTCTCCTAATGTTACCTGAATCAATCCTGAAAAAGAATTTCTTCACACTTGTTGTTTCCCAAAAGTCGGCCTGTGATACCCACATCATCTCGTACTTACCCACCCCAGGCCTGAATGGTCCTTTCTTTCCCAACATTTGCCCTCATCTTCTTCTACAAATACCTCCCCATCAACCCTCGCAGACTCCCAGACTCTATGTTCTCTCATTGTGCAGAGAATAAAATACAACTACATTTCTCCCAGACTCTGCTAAAGCTAACCCATTTCCACATTGTTACTTACCTGAACCCACAAATTTCCCAAAATATCAAACAATCGTTTTTTGTATCGCGCCAATTCACCCAAAAAGTAATCTCATGGCACTTCCCAATTTGAGCAGGTCTGGACTTCACTCCTCGATTAATCTGTTAACAGAGACCCAGCATTTCCTTCATGAGCAAGTAACTTGACGAAGTGACAAGAAAGAAACAGCCTTTAAACAGGCAGATTCCTCGAGCAGAACCGGACTCATTGGTGGGCTCCCATCTGCCTCGACCGGTTGGGTTGTACAGAACCAATATCTACTAACCCCAGTCCTCAAATGATTTATGCTCCCCCACCTCTATGAATACCAGCCCAAACATTTACCCACAATGACAACGACACTGGCACAGTTTGGTTTTCGTTAATATAAAAAACATACTGGAGTAAAACACAATGCAGAGTGGATGCAAAGTACAAGTGCCTCAATCTCAAGTCCAGCACTTGAGTACATGGACTTAGTTACATTCCTTCACTGCTAACATTTGGACTATTCCCATCAACTACTGCTCTGTAACTTATTCTCATCTCATATTTGATTCAATCACCATCAGCCGCTTCTGATCCTGAAGTTTACCTTTAACTCAGACCATCTGAACTTCCTTCCTGTCCGTTCACTCCGGCCTCACAATCCCTGCCAATTAGCAACCTCCTACCTTTTTACGAGCCTCGACCCTTCATGTCAGCTCATCCTCGTAACCCCCATCACCTACACTTTATTACCCCAGCTCCCTGCGCGCCACCCTGCAACTCGACTAATCACCATCTTTTATGTCTGCTCGGCCTCCACCAGAACATCCAGCACAGGAAGTACGCCCGCTGGAAGGCCACCTACATCCACAACTGTCTGAAGAACGGGGAGACACCTCAGGCCGGGCCCATCGGCATGGACGAGGACGGGGAAGCAGGTGGGACACACTGATATGGACCTGTAGCACACAAACACACACACACACACACACACACACACACACACACACACACACACACACACACACACACACACACACACAGCTGAACTCGCCGTTCTGTTGTTGCTCTTTAAAGGACACTGAGGTCAACTTGTTAACATGGTTTTGTCTACAGCTAGGAGTGTGTGTGTGTGTGTGTTTGTGTGTGTGTGTGTGTGTGAGAAGCTGGCCTCTGTATTGTGTGTTATCAGGTCAGTCTGTTGCAGGAAAGCCCTGCAGTACAAACCACAAACACGGAGAGATTACGAGTGTGCAGCGAGCAGATTAGTGGTGAGACGTCCTCTTACATCCAAAGTGATGAAAATAAGAATGAAGTTATTTCAGACGTCGGTCTGTGTTTGTGTGCCTGAATATATTAAGGCTGTGCTGGACCTCCATGTGTGTTAGTGGTGCGTGGGATTGACCTGGTATTTATTTTATTATTCTCTGTTCCCTCGTATCGAGCGCGGATCAGCTCGGAGTTCCTGACCTTTATCACGCTGAACAGCTCCGGCCTCTCATGCCGGCCTTATACCATAAAACATAACCTTTAGGAGAAAGAAAGCCTGGGAAAACACAGATAGATCCTGAGGAGATTGAATTAGACAACAAAATGGCCGTTGCAGCCTTTAAAGTTCAGTGCGTTCTGAGAAGCATGTGGTGGGAAATAGCAGGGCAGGAGACTAACCTTTTTGTTGGGCTGCCACAGGGGACGTCTCTTCCTTCAGCCCAGCGTTTACAGCGAAGAGATTTGTAATAGATTACAAGCTGCAAATGATGCTATCCTGCTCGAGTGGCTGTTTTAGTGGCTCAATGTACCGAGCGTGCTCAAAATTTACCAGCGTTTTACTGTCAACAGGTGGTGATTCAGTTTGATGTCCGGGACCCAAACCGTCTCGGATGTGTTTTCTGTTCTTTGCTTCTTGTCTGACCTTTTCCATCTTTATACTTTTCTTCTGTTTCTTCTGTTTCACTTCATCAACTTCATTGATTTTTGTAGATATGTGCTTCTTCTGAATTTGACGGTGGCAAAGTATTTGAGACAAGTCGGACAGGAGCAACAAAAGACTGCGAGAGTGATGATTATGTTGTGTTTGTCACACAGAATCAAATGTAATCTGTTTGGGGAAAAAGCAGATACTTTCACAAAAGTACTTGACAGGTGATTGGACGAACCATCTGTCTGTCACCGGCTCACTTGAACCAGTCAGATGAACAGTAATAACCCTTTTCCACTGGTCGAGAGTCACACATGAACCAACTAAGATTGTTCGTTTGTGTGCAGTGAAAATCTGTACGCTCGACATTTGCAGGTTTGTAACAACACGGCTTTAAACGTTGATTTTCTTTGTCGTCTTAGGTTGACAACATTCTCAAACTTTATGACACATAAATATTCATCAGATAAGTTTATGTACGAATATGATCTTATCTTTCTCACCAGCATCATCCTTAAGAAACGTGTTTAAGTTGAATTCCCAGATTCATTCATATAAAACCAGATCGACTTCACGATTGCGTCCTGACACATTTGTTGATTTTCTGATTTTCTGATTTTATCTGATCTTGTGTGTTTGCAAATAAAACAATGAAAAATAAAAGATAAATAACAGTTAGTTATAACACTGAACAATAAGCAGCTCTGGTTCAAAGGTGAAAAGACTTCAGTTGTCTTCACATGTGTTAGTTTGTCTTTAATTAACATGGACATAGCTTTTGATGACATTGCATTTAGATATTAGGAACTCCCTCCATTATAAAGATGATGAATAGAAAAGGTGTTTGTCTTGAGCTGCAGTCTCAGAGGAGAAGATGAACAATGAAAACAAACTGCAGCTCAGTATTGTGTGTTTCACGTACAGTAAACCTCCTCCAGCTCCGCGCCGTGTTCAGGGTCTGATTGTTGTGATTGTTCCGGGACTCCAGGGACTTCAGTAGAATTTATACGGAGCCGCCCGGGACCGAGCAGCATCTGGACTCAGTTTTGAGATTGCACTTTGAGGGCTGGAGATTGCGTCAGACTCCCCTCGGGAGGCCTGAAGACATGAACACCTATGGGCTCGCACACGTTCCCCGTCCCTGCTGAGGAAATCTAAACGTAGTTTTCGTGTCAGTGAACTGATGTCGACGAATTCCTCGCTGAAATAAACGCCATCTGCTCGTCCACGCCCGCCCGCTCCACGTACAGGAGGGTGTGTTTGACCCAAACATCACCGCTCAACCATGACATCACCTCAGCTGAGCACACACACACACACACACACTGTACCTACGCTCACTGCAGCTCTCCCAGAGTGCATTAGGGTCTCCGTGTCAGCGATGACATCATGATAGCTTATTCCCACTGATGGACGGAGCCGCCAGCACTCAGCTGATATCATCGACCCAGCACGTGTGTGTGTGTGTGTGTGTGTGTGTGTGTGTGTGTGTGTGTGTGTGTGTGTGTGTGTGTGTGTGTGTGTGTGTGTGTGTGTGTGTGTGTGTGTGTGTGTGTGTGTGTGTGTCAGAAGGCATTCCTTCCTGACATGGTCATTTCAGATTGATGTTTGTTGTGTGTCCTGTAGACACAACATGATTCTGGGGGTCGGAGGTCATTGTTGTGGACTCTTTGGATCACTGAGCGGTCTGTTATCAATCAAGTGTGCGTATGTTGTCTGTATTTGACAGTAGAGAGTCCAGGATGTCACGCACAGACAACCACAATCGATCCGGACGTCAAATCTTAGAGATGGAGCTTTAATGCACTCCGTCACTTCGTTTCTGACCAGACAGAACAGAATTGACGATGTTCCACTTCAGGGCTCATTGTGACATGAAAATACATTTAAGCAACGTTAAATTGAAAGAGTACATCAAACATGATTTGGAGGATTATTTTGTGTAGAAACAGCAGAGAAGTTGTTGAGCTGCAGTGACTGATGAGGTCTGATGAAGAGCATCAGGACCAGAGATGGAAATAAAGTTACAGGAGGACTTTTTTTTTTCATCATGCACTTCAGAAACCAAAGTCGAAATGTGGAGAATAAAGCTAACAAACAATTTCATGATCAAACCTTCTGAGACGACATCAAACAGCTCACATGAAGTGGAAGAATTGGTGAAGCTGTTCTTCAGAATCAGCTTCAGTACCGAACACGTTAGTTCTCTTTGAGGTCACGAACAGTGTCGGGGTTTGGACGTCGGCTCGGCAGCTCACATAGCCGTCAGTCGCTCCCCTGACTGGACCGGAGGCACCAGAACAGTCCACTTTATTCTCCTCATTTAGACTTTTTTCTTGAAGTGTATATTGATAAAAAAGTCCTTGTCTCCATTTTTCCCCTCGCCCCTGGTGCTGATACTCTTCTGTAGACGTGTGTTCACTCGTTCCCGACACAACACTCGCTCCTAAATCTATTTAATAATCTAATCCATCTATTTATAATTGCAGGGCTCCAGAATAACTTTCCACCTCAGCTGCACTGCTGAGCCTAACATTATCATTTAGATGCAACCAATAACACCTTTTAATCAGTGTTTTGACGACATTATGTAAATGATTTCTTAATTCAAATTACAGCACACGCACGAGAAACTGCGATCACCTCAGTAGTTTGAATAATAATCTGCTGTATGTCAGATACGCTGGTGTGACCAATGAACATGTCAGACGTGTCGGATGTTGGCTCACCCTGCAGCCCGGATTGAAATGTTTCTCTGACTAAATCAGGCTTCAGACAAATGAAACGTTCTAATTTTATCCGGCTGACTTAAAGTTCCAAACGGGCGAAAAAGCAAATGACGGCATCAGTTCTGATTTCTTTCTCCTGACTCACTTGATTTTTGAACACCTCCCTGTTGTGTTAGATTTTAGTTACAGCACAACCTGGACACACACACACACACACACACACACACACACACACACACACACACACACACACGCTGTCAGAACAAGGTGTAAAAATAGATTCTTGTATAATAATTAGGTCATCCTGCCACTCTCTGGTGCTCCACGGGTCAGAAGTCCATCTTTACGTCTTATTAAGTCGGCACCACACTGTTCTGTTGGACGGGCCTCTGTCAGCTGGTGATATGGACCAGTTTAAGTAGGTTAATTGACCTCTGGGGAGTAGAATGACTGTGGTACACACACACACACACTCTCTACCATGCAGAAGTATAGCCGTGGTACTTACAGAAAGACCATTGTCTCACAGCTGTAGTCTGACTTTCCATCGGCTGGGAGGGGGCCGTGTTTAGCAAGAGGAAAGGAATGGATGGAGGGAGGGCGGAGGGGAGAAAAGAGAGAAAACAACCTCCAGTGCTGAGTTGTAAAAACATAAAGGATGTGTTCTGTGACCCAGTCGTCAAGAGGAAAACATATCGAAAGTGTTGTGAAATCTTTGTTCAACATTCCGGTGAGAAACATGAGACGGTTTGAATACAAGCAGGATTTAAGTTTAGTCAGTGTGAAGCTTGTTGAAGCCTGACTGATGACGGACAGACTGACACGCTGGATAACTTGATGAAAAGGAAGTGAAGTTCTTGTGGGTGTCTGACTAACGTGGTCTCTGACACCAAACATTCAACATCGTATAGTTTAGATCTCTGCGTCAGACCTGAACATTGACTCAGTCTGATGGTTCAGTCACAAAACAAATCCTGCTTGAGTTTTAAAGACGGTCTGAAAACTGGTGCTGCTCAATTCACAAGGAACCGTCTAACCTGCTGCACTATTAGAATTATAAATGCTTATGTTCAGCATTAACCGGTTTTGGAGATTTGTGGTCGATAACTTTTCATGTACCCACCAAACAGAAAGTCTTCCTGCATCTGGCGCTTGGCAGAGACCCGATCAATCTGTAGATCATCTGACTGGATATCGGATCATTCAAATTAAGATAGATTTATTTATTTTAAACCCGGCCGTGTTTTCCACCCTACAATATGATGCTACTGACTGTTTTAGATGTTAGCGGTCGACTGACTTTTTCAGGGCCGATACAGAATATTAGAAATCAAGGAGACTGAAAACAGAAACGTGGAACAGATATTCATTTACAGTAAAAATTAAAATCTTTGGGTCAAAATTTAAAGTAAACTTTTCAGGTACTTTACTTGGATTTGACTTTAGAAACTTTGCAGATTCAGATAATTCAGTCTTTTAACTGTGATGTGTTATGGTGCGGAGTTCTTGGAAAAAGTTGCTTGGAGCAGCGTTTGTTCTGTCGCCGGCCTCACGCTGCCCCAGACGCTCGCCGCACATCAGAAACGATTGAAGAAGATGCTGCTGCTCAAAAGATACGTTACGTAGACACAGGCCCTTACTTGTTTTGAAATCTCCACAAAAGCGCAGAATAAATCTTCAGATTATCACAAGATTTTTGAGCAGATGCCTCGACATGGTGACAGTATTGTAGGAATGACTACTTTTACTTATAAAGTGACTTCACTTTACTGTAGTGCGAACACTTAATTTCACAGTAACGATATAATACTGATATATTATCCGACCCTGTCACCAGCATTACTCTGTTAAAGAGCAGCTGGTGGCTCCTGACTGGCTGAAAGAGCAGAACTATGTGCAAACTGTTGTCCAAAGTGCCCTTTGGCAAGTCTCTGAGCGGCTAATTGTCCCAGCAGAACAATTCTACTGTGAATCATCGTCCCTGCTGCTGGAAACAAGGCTGTCTTCTTCAGGATGGCAGGAAGTCGACTGTCTCAGTCCAAACTGGCTGCAACGTCTGCTTACTTCAGCAGCCACTCAGGGAATCACCCGTCCAAATAATAATAATAATAATAATAATAATAATAATAATAATAATAATAATAATGTTGAGGACAGAATATAAACCTCCAAATAACGGTGTTCACTGGCAGACCACCAGCTAACGAGCATTTATAACACCAACACACACACACACACACACACACACACACACACACACACACACGCCAGGACGAAATCATCTGTTGACCAGTCGTCTGTACATCTGGAGTTAATCATCTTGTAATGTGCCTGAACATGTTCGCATCCAGGTCTTTGTCAATGCATCTACTCTTATTCATGTGTGTGTGTGTGTGTGTGTATGTATGTATATGTACATGTGTATGTGTACATGTGTGTATGTGTGTCCTTGTTCCTGTCCAACCGTTTCCATGTGTTCGTGGTCCCGGCTCACGTTGGCAGCGAGCGGCTGGAGATTAACTAAACTTTCAGGCTGTATTTCCTTCGTGGCACACTCTGTTCTCTGGAGCTGAGTCGCCGTGTGGGAAGATTTGACTGTCAGGGTCTGTTGCTGTTCTCTGCATGCATATTATTAACACCAATTAAGTATTAAAAAACTGTCAAACCCTTAATTAACTAATACGATCAGAGCGGAATTTGCAAACTGAAACTTTGTGGTGGAAAAGTACTTTTTATATTCCGTGTCAAACAGCAAAAATATACAAAAAAACACACATCTTCAAATGAATTTGCTGCTGATCAGGGTGATGATGGCAAGTAAAAACAAATGATCAGGCTGCACATTTAATGTAAAAGATGTAAACAAACATGTTTTCTTCCATCTGGAGAACAAGATTTGTAGGTCAGCCCTCACATCGTTTCCTCCAGTACAAGTTATGATCCTCGGGTAAGAGTAGAAGTACCAATTCAACTGGTGTACTCCAGTAAAAGTAAGAGTACAGGCTCTGAAAAGTACCCAGAGTATCAAAGTCTCCTAAACATTTGAACGCTGGTGCTGAAACTCAGCTGTGTTTCATTAGAGCTGAAAAAATATGATTTAAAATGATTTGTGTCAGTTTATAATTCTGTTCTCTAATAAATATGAACTGTCGCTGTCAAAACGCAAGTGTGTGTGTGTGTGTGTGTGTGTGTGTGTGTGTGTGTGTGTGTCCAGATGTGATGCAGAGACGTAAGGAAAATCTCACGTAACTTTCTCTGTATAAACAAAGTTCAGTAATTTAATGAAAGACGAAATATTCCGGCGAGCGCTTGTCGAGCGTCGGGTCTCGCCGCGATGCCCGTCTGCCTTCCTGCCTGTAACGCAGTAATGACAGAGGTCGGAGCTTAACACGGTGTCAAATACAGCCTGTGTCTGCAGATCCAGCCCAACGCTTTTAATCTGTCCAAACATCGCTGGCTGTCCAGAAAGTGTTTTCTTTCTGTTAGGTGTGGTTGCTGAGAGAGCAGAGTTTTCAGCGTGAGGCTCATGTTCGAGATGAAAACAACACAGGCCAAGACTTTCTGTTCTCTCTCTGTCCTTTCGCTTCCAGCTATCGTTGTGTTCCCTGTGATTATTTGTTGGTTATACTTTCCTTCTCTCTGTTGTTGCAAGTCCGACTCTGACATCTTCAATTCATTATATTAGTTAGATCTTATTCTTAAATGCAGGAAGGTTATTCTGGAGAAAGATAGTTGATTACCCTTCAAGACCGTCAAATACCAACAGTTTTGGTTCACATTTTGGGCCGAATACGATCCACGGTATCGATATTTGATGACCTGGGAATGAGATTCAACAATTAACTATGTTTCTCCAGAATCACCGTCACTACCTTTTAAAAATAACTATTATTCCTTCCCAATTCTGAACTCTTAACGTGAGAATTTAAAGGAGTACAGAGCCAGCATGTTTCTGTCACCTGACTCCAGTAGCCCTAACAGTCGTCTTCATGCTGAACATTTGCAGGAAGCTCGTTATCAACCCGATAAATCAACCTGGGTTTTATACGTGTAGCCATGAGACTGATCACATGAAAGGGGAGGCGTGTGCAGCATCTGACCAGTCACAGATATGGACAAATCTGCTAGCAGCAGAGCAGGATTCTTTATATAGAAGAGTAAACTATGATATTAGACGTTGAACACACAATCGAGGCTAAAATCAACACAGCTGGCAAATGCAGGCAGAACAGCTGATGCTGCCCCGTTATTAGCTCGGCCCTGTGGATTACATTAATGTTTGTCGTTATGTAACACAGGGTTGCATAATGAAATTCAAGTTTATACAGAAAGACGTGGTGCAACTTCTGAATTTGTGTCCGGATGAAAACGTGAACGGCAGCAGCACGATGGCGACGATGTGGTCGACGTCGTAAACACTCTGCATCGCCTGTGTGGACACAGAGTGTCAGTGATGTAAACAGAGTCCAGGTCTGCTCGTCCCTCTGTCGGCCCAGAACAAGGTCCACCCGTCGCTGACCTCAGATGTTGTGGTGGAGACAGGTCTCTAAAGATGGGAGTTTATTAAGAGTCTTATTGGGTTTTATTTGAAACAGAAAATCAATGGAAATTTTAAAGAAATAGAGCAAAACGTCCTGGATCTCTCCTTTTTATATGGATCCGTACCAGAAGTTAATGAGGTCTGTTCTGGGATTAGACCCGTCCTCCATCCATCCATCTTGTAGTTTTTGTGAAATCCTCCCAACAGTCCAACCAACGCCGAAACCAGAACCTCCTCGGCCCGCGGTAATGAAAGCAGAAGTCTCTGCTTCGTGTCCCATCTTTCATCTAAAACCAATTTCTGACTGAATGTCTATGAATGTGATTTAGGCACTTTCTGGCAGCAGTTTAATCTCTTTCTCATGAATTCTAATGATTTCGGCTGAACTCCGTTTTGAAGGACCCGTCACCTGACGTGCTTTTGATGAAGAAACCGTTTGTGTTGTGAGACTGAAACCAAGTGAGGCCGAAAGGTTAAAGCTCCTCTGTTCTCCACCGACCTGCTGATGCTTCTGTAGCAGCTGGATTTCATTTTTGAAGCTTAATAACCGATTTCTTTCAAAGTGCTGATACCTCTGTGTAATCTGTAGAGTCTAAGAGTTAGCAATCAGATGAGTACTCCTGTCTGACATCTCCTGCTGATTCAGGTCAGTTCAACATAACCTTATTTTGACCTGAAATGAATCAGTAATGACATACGTGTCCCGAACAGCAGTCAAAGAAATATGTCAATTTTCTACAAGGTGTTATTTGGCAGATTGGCCGACAGCAACAGTACAGCTGCGTATATCTCATCCGAGCGAGATGCAGAACGGGAACTAGACAGTTTTTGACTCAGCCCCATTTCATCCAGTCTTCACTCGTCTTTCCTCTGGTGTAAGGATGTAAATCATCCTTTGAAAGGGTCTCTAGTCAGTTGGCTTCTCTGGAGACAACATTTACTTACCAGCAGCTCTGTAACTTGCTCCCTCGCTCCACAACAACTTCTCCACCCTTTGGTTGGCCCCAGTTTTTCGTTCTGAGAAAATGAAGTTTGGCGTGTGTGTGTGTGTGTGTGTGTGTGTGTGTGTGTGTGTGTGTGTGTTGGCTCAGCTGGCTCAAAGCACTTGTGGCAACTGGAGGGGAATATCACAAGAACTCGCAAAACTTCCAAATGCATTAAGAGATTTGCACAGGATTGTGTTGGAAAGGTTGGTGATGAGCCAGAGGACGGCAGATTAACTGTCAGCACCGTGTGGACACTCGATTGGCTCGTTTGTTTGTCCAACTGGGATGAACCTGGTCAGTAAACAAGAATTTAAATCAAAAGTGTGGACAACATTTCAAGAGGACTGGAAATGGGCTGTAACAATGTGGCTTAATAGATGAGATGTTCTTAGAAAAACAATTCTTCTAGATATTCTGAACTGTCTGTTTAATTCCACGTTCTGTCGAGACCCTGAACAATCTGCAGTGCCACGGTCTCATCTGTCTTCTTCCCTGTCCTTCTGTCTCTCTGGTAGACGACTTTGGAGCTGTAGGTTTCTCAGGCCAGGATCTCTCCCTCAGAGGCTCCGTCAGAGGTGGGCCACCATCTGACCAGGATCAGGGTTTGGGTCCAGGTCCCGCCCCAGGAATCGGCTTCACTCCCAGTCCAGGATCAGGGGCATCAGGTCCTCCCACGACCAACTTCAACAACATCCACATCCCACCAGGGGCCCACGCACCGGCCAACACTCCAGCCGAGCTGCCTCCACCCACAGGTGAGAACCAGAACCAGAGACTTCCTGTTTGATGGTTTCTGCTTCTGCTACTAAGATGGTGAACATGAACTAATAAGCAGTTCCTCTATGTCTAGGGCTTTTATTGTGAAAGGTATAACAGCAGAAAGAGTCTGTGTGCATGTGCTGCAGATGTGATCAGAGTAAAGTTTACCTGAGCTTTGTTTTCAGACCCTGGACAAAATAAAAACTGTCATGACCGGATTATAAGATAATTAATAATAAGGGAGGACACATTTTTCTCTTTCTTTTGTTTGGACTTGTAGTATTTCCACACATCTGATCTTTGTTTGGTTTTGTGGGGGTACGGTGAGCAGACCGAGCGACTCACCACGATAAACCTATGCCGAGTTTTCTTAGCATGATCTGTGATAAAAAACATCCAATCTCGACTGGTGTTATTACTTTTTGGTCTTCTAAAGGACAGGCCTTACGTATGACACTCAGCTACGACATTTGACAACATGAAAATGTAGGTTTTCATCTCCTCTGTGTTCTCCTCACCTTCCTTCTTCTAACGTCATGTTCGTGCTGCAGGAACATGATAGAAATACTGATGGAGAGGCTGAATCAGAGTTGAGAGGCTAGCTTATGACAGTAACTGAAGCTGATTGGTTGACAACAGCAGCTTCTCTTGTTCAATAGGAGTAAAGCTGCTGTGGTTCAATAGGAGTAAAGCTGCTGTGGTTCAATAGGAGTAAAGCTGCTGTGGTTCAATAGGAGTAAAGCTGCTGTGGTTCAATAGGAGTAAAGCTGCTGTGGTTCAGAGTCGACTGAACGGACCTTAGCAGCGCTTCAGTAAAAGAGCCAAACAGCTGTGATCTATTAACTACCTGCAAAGAGATGGTTTGTGATGACACACAATATTGTTGTGTCAAACTCAGTGATACAATATGCTGATAATAATGTGCTGCTCATTACTGGATGGTGTTTCCAGTGTGCCATTATTCTCCCGTTATTAATTATATAAACTGAAGGACAACATCTTCTTATCATCTGTCTTGGAATCCCGTCTTCTTGCTAATTTCCCCTGATAACACGAGTACGTGTGAGTGTGTGTGTGTGCACTCTCCTGAGGATACAGAGATGAAGTGAGCGTGATTCTTCAAAGTAGGCGTCAGGTTTCACGTCTGTGTAAAGTTTAATAACTGTAATTATTGGGAGGTCAACACGAGGATATTGAGCTATACAAAGTGTGTGTGTCTCTGCACACAGTGAAGACTTAATTGTACCCTGGAGACAAACTCTGAGTCCGGAGACAAAAGCTTACGTAAGTCGCTGCTCTCAAGGCGCTGTCGCCTCTCTTCAGGTGTGTCCATGAGTGAGAGGAAGTCCAGTCTTTGTTTCCCAGACAAAGAGCAATCAAGTCATTGAGGGTGGGCTGAATACACACACACACACACACACACAGTGTCGGATGTTATCTGGCTGGCATTTAATCGCACGTTGCCGCTGCGAGGAAAAACTGATTAAATAAAAGAGAGAAGTTGACCTTGGTGTTCGTCCAGTCAGCAAACTACGTCTCTGTTCACTCCCTGTGAGTGTTTCTGTTATTGATCACGGTGTCTGCTGACTTCAGTGTGTGGGAGCAGAGACGGGATGTGTGTTCGCATATGTGGTTGGTTCAAATGAAACATAATTTACTTTCACACTCTGTGAAAATCTGGGAGAGGTACACTGATCCATCAGTCAGTTTTCTGCCTGATCAGCCGGTGTCAGAGATATCGGATTCTGTGCTGGTCAGATTTACAGACATGCAGAACCTCTCCCGGAGCAGAACCAGCAGCCCAAACTGAAGAAAGAAACTAGACAGATATTTTCTTGTGCAGAAAGCTAAAACCAGTGAGAGAAGTCCATGTAACCTGATGTCATTTGTGAGAAAGTCCAAGTTATTTAATAGTGTGAACATACAAGCTGCAAAACTGTTTGTCTGCTGTCTGTTGTAGTCAGAACAAAAGAAAATCAGAATCCGTGAAAGCTTGAATCTGCAGGTCAGACGCCTTTTAGTCTGACTCATTTTGAGCGACTCTGTTTCCATTTTTCTTTTCACTTTTATTTACTTAACCTCCCTCACAGTAACCGTCTAAAGGTGAAAATGAGTTCAGGTGTTCTTGACCTTTCTGAGTCGTGACCCCCCCAGAAAAACAGGTTGTTTATAAACACCTGATCTGTGTGTGTGTGTGTGTGTGTGTGTGTGTGTGTGTCTAACTACGACTCTTGTGGACACACACTTGAAAATGACTCCAGATAAACAGTTGTGTTTTTTTGGTTCTGCTCGTGTCAGGAAGGGAACTAAAGAAAATCCACAGTGTGATCCTGAACCGAGGCCTTTTATTGTATGAACCGCTAGAAACGACCGATCACCTGAATAAATGTTGGCTAAGTTATTTTTGCAAAACCACGGATGAGTTCAAACTAAACGTTTGTGTATGTTGACTTTTCTTTCTCTCTCTCGACGCCGTGCTCGTGCTCTGGTCTGTCGACGCTGTTGGCTTCTCGTTCCTTTAGCACGTGTTTCCTTATTGTTTTAAAGACATTTGGTGCATTTCAATCCACCTGTTCTCATGTGTGTTTTCTTAAATAGAAGTGCAAAGAATTAAGTACTACAAAAAAGTTGGAGAGGTGGAAAACTCAGAATCAAAATGCAACAGAGTGAAGTGAAGGCAGATCTGCAGGATGAAGGATGCAGATGAAAAATAGAAACAGACTCATCGCTCATCAACACGTCTGCAGCTCGTGTATTTACCGAGATTAACAGATACGCGGTGTTCCTCCTACACAAAGTTTCAAGAAGTGACAGAAACAATTAATAACAAATTAAGATATTAAATATTAATGTCATGTATTTGCATTTTGTCTAGAATCGCATTTTTCTACCAATGGCAGACCGTCTCCTGTGGACCTGTGAACATCCAGCCTCATTCTCACCTATATTTTACACTTCAGAGACGCAACTGTAGGAAAAAATGTCTTGCCTGACTTGTTGGAATTTAAGCGTTTTCATTGAGTTAAGACGATATAGATTTTATCACAGATCATTTTAAATATCCTCACACGAGTGTCTGAAGCCCGTCACCGCGGCTGGAGGCTCAGCTTACACGTTATATCCCCACAAAAACAACTAAAATCAGATGTGTGTGAATACTATGAGCTCCAAGCTAAAACACTACAGGGAGGTGATGTCACTGCCATTTATTGATCCGTTATTGGTGCAGGAAGATGATTTATGACCACTTGTTTAATATTCCTTGATTTGAAACTGTAAAAGCGACGTGCGTCCTCTCTGTGAGGCTAATCAAATATTTGTTTCTGAACAGACTGTAACGTGAAAGTGACTCCAGCATGTTTCAGTTTATATTTTAAAGTTTTGAGAACATTATCAGGATAATATCTTGGATCATGAGTTGTGTTGGACCGGTGCTCGTGCTCCTGCGACTAAAACGAGATTTACTTTGGCTGCATTTCAACTGAGCTAAACTGTCTCTGTTGCTCAGAATAACACAATTAAAATGATGATATAATCAGAGTCATTAGACATTTAATTAATGATCAATATTCATGATAATCTGAAGTATTTCTGTTTACCAGCAGAAGCAGCTAAACCAGTGCCTCTCCCTCGAACGGTGCCCACTGTCGACCCCACACTGCTCAACGCCCAGCAGCAGGGTAAGGACACACACACACACACACACACACACACACACACACACACACACACACACACACACACACACACACACACACACACACACCTTACACAACATGTTTTTTCTGTCTTTCCAGCCATCTTTCTGTTGAAGTCCTTAAAAACAGCTCCGTGAGCTTCGGCAGCTGCTGGAGTTTGAACACAAACTAAGAGAAGGTTCATTTACTCAGTCAATGTTTCCAGTCTGGTATAGATTAGATTTTAATGCTGCTGCTCGTCCAAAAATGTCTCAGGAGTTTAGGGCCAAAATACATCTCACAGCGCTCTGTGGTCCGTGTGGACCGCTCTGTTTATGTAGTGAAAAGTAAAAAATGTGTAGCCGAGCGGAGCTGGAATAAATTCCTGAGCCTGATCTCAAACTGCTTCTCATTCCAGCTTTCCTCCATTAAATTCTGAGCGCTTTTCTTTCAGTCGTTACGTCTATTTTTACTTTCGCTGTGTCACCCTGCTATTGGAGGGTTTTTTCACACTATCTCTGTTTGTGCAAATAAAGGAATCGCTCATAACGGCATCGCAGACACAATCCATCCTGTAGAATCATTGTCGTGTGAAACGTTTAGTTGAATCAAAAGAGACGAGTCACATTTCTTCCTCGTGTCCTGGAAGATGTTCCACCTGGGAGCTGTAACTTTACAGCCTGTTGAGACATCGGACCTGCTCCTGATGAGACGTTTACTGTCCCAGTAGAATGCAGGACGTCTGTATTCTGTATGTGTGTAGTTAAGACTTGAAGTGAGACATTAGCTGTGTGGGGAGAACATAAGATCTGTTTGTGCTGAAGTGTTTACAGTGGCAGGTTTAACCGTCTCATAAATGTGTTTCAGCCTGAAACCTGAACCTGTGTTTGGACTCGGCTTCATTACTAACTGGGTTATGAGATGGTGCCACGAAGTAGACGCACTGTTTCCTCTGGTTGAAAAAGTGGAGAACCTGAGAACCTGTGTGGGTTTGACTCAGTTCTGCCGGTGTCGCAGTTCCTCGTGTATTTACAGTTCCATGACATCAGTGTTTAGAGTAGCTGGTGGAAGAGACGAGTCCAGTCTGTCCCGGGTGACGGACTGACTGAAGTCCACTTTGAGGTTTTGTGATTTGAGGTCACCTGATAACTTTGGGCTTTGTTTCCGGACTGGGACAAGAACAAAGAGGAGAGTTCTGGTGAGCAGAGAAGACTCTTTGTGTCCCGTTCAACTCTTTAGCTGCGTGATTCTTTTCTCTCATGAGTGAGATTTAGTCCTGTGAACTGTGTGTGTACTCTGCATGATTTTTAACTAATGGAACTTGCTAGCAGTGTTGTGGTCAAGACGACCTAAACAGAGACCCAGTCATGATCAAGACCAGAGTGTATCGTGACGAGGCAAGACCAGGTCAAGACTGCATCAAGGCCGTGTCAAGACCAAGACCGAGTTTAGACCCAGACCGTCAGAGTCCCACACTGCATGGCACACTTACACACACAGTAATAATGATAAAATGAACCAGAGGCTCTCATGAAATGAATCTGAAAGATCAACATTCGCATACAAACTTCCACAGAAGACAAATGAATAAGTTATATGTATGTACAGCAGGACCATACAACAGATCTGACCTCAGACCAGTGAGAAATGAGCAGGTGGTGAAACACACAACCAATCAGACGATGACGTTTAGCTCGTCACGACAGGAGTCGTCGTAAAAATAGCAGCAGAAGTAAAATAGCAGCTGCAGCCACGCAGAGCGGGAGATGTGTGTGATGGTCGCCATGCTGCCGTCTGCCGTCTAACCTATAATCTCCACCACAGCAACGCCACGCTGCTGCTGTCCACACTGTCATTAGCTGCTGCTGGTTAGCCGCGGAGAGACGGAGGACAAGCTAACGGTCCGATCATGAAGCTCCATCCTTTCTCCATAAATCACTCGCTGATACGTGTTTCTCTCCTTCAGCTGATTGTTAAGCATCATTTTTTTAAAAGTATGTTTCTCTTGTCAGCTATTGTTGAGAGTTTAAAGCTGAAAACCATTTTACTGAACTGAGTGTAAACAGTACAACTCCATTATAAAGTCCATTTAGTTCAGTGTATTTGTCTTTTTAAAAGCTGATGACATGATGATTGAGCTGCCGCTCCGTCAGCCTGTCAGGGATGAATAATGAATAATGGTGAACCTCAGTGCAGCTCTTCAGCTCCACATCGTCGATGCTGTAGGACTTTATATAAACCTGGAAACAGCTTTTTGTTGGTCTGTATTTTTCTATAAAGATTAGGGTTGCGTGCTCAGCAGAACTGGATAAATAGGTGAAATGAATAATTCATCCTCTTAAAGATTTGGTTCAGGCTTAACTCCCGACTCACTGACAGAGGAAAAGCACTTTCTGCACTCTTCCTCCTCACAGAAGAAGTCAGGCGTGGCCGATGAACTGTGCGACTCAGGCAATTACACTTTTGTCTGATCGCTGCTACAAGTGAAATGAAAAAAGCCTCTTTGGGACGAACATTAAGCCGCCGTCCGTGCAGATAAGTGAAGGGAAATGTTGCTCGCAACGTTCCATTAAAACACGTCAGGCAGCCTGAAAAGAGGCGAGTCACCCAGTAAGCACATGTTTTCTGTATTCATGAGTGGAGGGATGAAACTTGTTAATGAATTCAGTCAGAAGTGTCTTTTGTCCAGATATAATGTGACGCAGAGCGACAGAGAAACAGAAGAAGCAGTGCTGGTCAGTCGACTCCTCAGCGGAAGTTAAAGTTTGAAGCATTTATTAAATATTATGATCGACAGATCTCGAGTTTCATTTCTGTCATAACTCATAAATGTTTCTGCAGCTCAGATCGTCTCAAACAGCACAGCTGATACCTGTCACACACGTCAGCAGTCCCACAGAGCTGACGTCCTGTCAGCAGCCGGCGCTTCAATACCGGCTGATCAGAGTGAAATTGATTATTTTCAATGAAACGTCTGCATGTTGTCCAGCTGTGTTCTGACAAAACCAGGATTTTGATGGAGGCGGTTGCCAAGTGTGACATCACTGCTCGAGACGCTGCTTCAACGCCAGTAAGCGTGAAACCGTTGGATGTCTTTAACGAGGCGTCGGAACATTTCTCAGCCATGTTTTCAGTGACCTGACGACTCTTCCTCTCTATAGATGTTTCCTTGTGATTAAACCTGATCAGCTGCAGCTGTGCTCATCCTCTCTGTGGAGCTGATGGGTTTCTCCTCCTGAAAGCTGATTGTCAACCTGTTGATCTTAAATCATGATGTCGTCTGTAGAGAACATTTTGAATCATTAGCACCTTGTTAGCGTCGTCTCTCCCGGCGCAGCGCTGTGGTCTCTGGCCGTCTCCCGTCGCTCCACCAGCCGCAGTTTTCCGCTGTTTTCTCTCCTCCGTCTCTCAACCTCGTCCCGTCCTCGGGAGGATGCAGTCAGCAGATTTCTGGAGTCTGTTCCCAGCTTTCTGGAGGAGAGGAGAGATGATCCAGGGGGATTAAGAGCTTATGGTGCAACATTATTCAATCATTTCTTGTCGTCTTTTTGTTGCTGTTCCTCTCCAGGACGTTTTTAAGAGCAGAGGGCATGTTTTATGAGAGTGAGCGGGCCAACAGAGACATGATCTGTGGCTCTGTTCCTTCAGTCTGAGCTGAAGGTCCGGTCCTTTATGGGGTCGCATCCCTCAGTCATTTGGTGTCATTATTATTTCATGTGCGAGACGTTAACCCTGCGAGTGAAGCGCCGGCTGTGTGGATCCTCAGATTTGTCCCTCCTGTTGCGTTGATGGAAGGTTTTGAAGCGCTGTGTGCTGCGGTCGCTGCCTCCTTAAAACACACCAGTGATGCATCATCACACAGGACACGTGGAGTGATAGTCGGGTGGTCGCTGCCCATCATCACCCTCAGTGGAGATCACATCAGCTTTCTGACTTCAGCTCGTTCAGGATTCAGGTCCAAGTCTTGGATGTGAGCCTCACCTCTGAGCCGTGTTTCCACTAACGGACGCTGAAGAGTCACGTTAGAAACGGTCGATGGGAAAGACTGTCAGTTTTACACTCGCTTGAAGCTGCTTCTTGGAAAAAAAAAGTTGAAGCACTTAAATGCAGAATAAGTTCTGATGGAGAACATTCCACTCACACGACTGATCAGCTGTTTCCACTTCCCAGATATTCCCATAAAATTCCCATCTCCACATTAATGACTGGGGACCGAAACTTTGCACCGAAAGACGAGGAGTATTTTGATACTCGGTACTACACAAGCATTTCGGTCGGTGCCATAAAAGAACCGAAGTTCGGTACCCAGCCCTACACACAGCCAGATTAAACTGAACTGAAATCAGTTTTCACCTCTGACAAAGCTGAGAAGTCGTCCGCTTCCAGTTTACGTACAAATATCACTCTGGTTTCTAGGTTTTCTAAGTTTCTGCAAGTCTTAAAAAGTCTTAAAAAGTCTCAAATTTGACAATCTCAATTTTAGGCCTTGAAAAGTCTTAGATATGATTTTGCACGTCCATATTTTGCATATAGGTCATAAATTACAATTAGTTAGGTCTTAAATATGTACGTTAATTTACCACTTCTGTCGTTCCGCTTACCTTTTTTTTGTTGGTGTTTTGTTTTGGGTAAATGTGTTGGTGAGATTCAGTCAGCTCCGTGTGTTCTTCTGTCTGAAGTATCAGGAACATACGTGGCATTTTGTCAACAGCCCGGACAGAATATATCGCCGTACACTTCATCAGTTCCAGAAAGCGACTTTCAAACCGTCTTCGGCTCAACTCGGACGGTGAAAGCAGAGGCGCTTTGGATTTTGAACTGCGTGTGTTGAACAGAAATATCAAAGTTAACTAAATGAAATTAAATTCCAAGATTAAAAACTGAACTAAAACTACTTAATCACTTGTTAAACTAATTAAAACTAAACTGAAATAAAAATCACTCACTTCACTCTTCTTTGTTTGAGTTGCTGTGAGTGGCAATAAATGTGTTTATCTTTAAAAATAATTCTGGGACCGCATTTTTCCTTACTTTTTCATACTTCATGTAGGTCTTAAATTTAGTTAAAAATGGTCTTAAAAAGTCTTAAATTTGACTTGTTCAAACCTGCAGAAACCCTGAAATATGAAACATTTCCTCTGTCGCTCCATGGGACAAAATGTGATGGTTTCTTCAGTGGTCTCACTCCAGTGAAGTGTCCCCGGCCGGTTTGTAGCCGACGGCCTCTGAGACGTGTTTGTGGCTGTGAGGAGACTCGAGCTTCATGCAGCAGCTGTAAATGTTCCTCACATTCACACTGAGACATAAAGGATCTGCTGTGGAAGCAGCTCTGCACAGGCGCTGAATATTATTCTCAGTAATGTGTTTGATTTTGTGCTGCCAGTCTCTTCACGCGCGCAGAAGAATGGGCGTGTTTGATATGCGGAGCGCGTCTCGTGTGCTGTTTGCAGAGCGCAGCGAGGCGGGACGGAGGGCGGAGGAGGCGTGGCTCCAGTTAGCGTCCTCCGCAGAGGAAAAGAGCAGGACGGAGGAGAGACGAGAGAGAAACCAACAGAACAGAAAATCAGCCAGTCTAAAAGTCCCTCTGATGACACAGACGATGAATCACAGTTTATCTTTCAGAATATTAATGTTTCATCCAACCGAGCAGTTTTCAGCATCTTCACGTCAGAGTTCGTTCAGCTTCAGCAGAAATCACTCTGATGAAGAGAGGAGGACGAGAGAGACGTGAGGAAGAACGTCATGAAAGGATGGAGAAGAGAATCGTTACAGATGTTGTTCTGAGAGACGAGTCGTTCACTAGCACAGATCTCACGGCTGCAACTGACGAGAATTTAAGTCTTCTTGATTTATCAATTCGTCTATAAAATGTCAGAAAACGACGACATTCAAATGTCATAAAGGAGGAAAGAAACCATAAATATTCACATTTAACTGTCTGGAATGAGTTTGACTTGTTTTTCTGATGTATGTTCCTCAGACAGATGAAGGGATTGATGATTGCAGCTGGAGGAAAGAGAAGAGAAACACTGACGGATGTTTTCTGCATGTGGAGGAGTGTGAACCCAGAACATGTTGTGGTTCCTTCAGGCTCCGCTCGTCCTCCGGGGACCCTGATGGGTGGAGGTCCGCGAGTGTGACGGGCTGCAGGAGCACAGTGAAGTAATGCAGTTTAAAGGGACAGTTCGCCCCAGAAAACAAAAAGGAAAGTTCAGTCTGAGTCCCGCGTTGGTGGAACGTCAGATGAAGTTTCATCGTCCACAGCACGTCTCCACACTCTCGTCTGCTGTGATCACAGTCTCGAGCCCCGAGGTCCGGCTCGTGGACCCTCCGTCAGTCGGGGTGCACGCTAACGCTGCTAGCTCAGCAGCTACATGAAGACTTCATGTTAATGAAGGTGTAAATCTGGTCTCAGATCAGGTTGTGATGCGTCCTCTGCTGCAGGCTGTGATCACAGCACACGAGCTGTTGGAGACATCTGATGTTTTGCGGTTGCTACCTGGCAGGTCGGGCGTCTGATCCGGATCCTCCTGGGCGCCTTCCTTCAGAGGTTTCCTGGGAGGAGACCCGGGGCAGACCCAGAACTCGCTGGAGGGATTATACATCTCATCTGTTCTGGGAACGCATCGGCATCCTCCAGGAGGAGCTGGAAAGTGTTGCTGGGGAGAAAGATGTCTGGAACATCCTGCTCCGGATTAGTGGATGAAGACCGATGGATGGACGAGACACACTGCTCTGATTGGTCTCAGGTCGATATGACATCATCCGTCCAGCAGAGCGCCAGACTCACGAAACTCACCACAGTGAAACTAGATTCTGTGTCTGCAGTTCATGTTTCTGGCCTCACGTGTTGACAGAATGATGTTTATATGATTAAAAAGACGATACGCTTCATCCTGGGATCTATTTCTGCCTCGATACCGAGTTAGAAACAGAGGAAAGAAGTAGAGAGAGTTCATTTATTCAAATCAGATCAGAAGAATGTTAATTGACAAGTTTCGAGCAAAACTGACAGAAATAAAGAAAGAAAGTGTGTCACTCAGCACCACTATCAGCCCCGACGCCTCAGACCAGAACCGTCTGAACTGGAGTCTGACGAGGCCGAGCTGACAGATAACATGGGAGGAGACGAGCTGGAGCATCGTCAGGCTGCAGAGACCTGATGAGCTCACAGGTCAAAGGTCGACACCCAGTCTGGGTTCAATACTGCAGAGATGAGGATGATCAAAGGGAAGCAACACACACACACACACACACACACACACACACACACACACACACACACACAGAGCGGTCTTTGTTCTAAGCGTCTCAGCCGACACACGGCTCTGCAGCAGGTAGTTCTCATCATAAATTACCCACAATCCTCAGAGTGCTGACAGCTGATTATGGGCTGGTGGAGATGAGTTTCCATGACGCAGGTCCAAACGGACCTTCAAGTGTTCAGCTGGGAAGTTTTCCCTACAGAAGTGTGTCTGACGAGGAGGAACCGGACCGGAGCTTTTCACTTCAATCAGTCGATCGGCTCGTAACGATCGATGTCATCGTCCAACAACCTGCCGATTTCTCTCACAATCAATCATTCAGTCTGTAAAGAGTTCAGGTTGGTTCTGTCCAACAAACGGTCCAGAACTCTTCAGTAACCGTCAGAAATAAATCAGTCACACCGACGATGCTGGAAACAACATGACGATTAATGTAATCCTGATTATTAACGATCAGAAGTTCTTCTATAATCACACTCAGATCAGTGATTTGATTTTGAGTTCTGATGTTTCAGTGAGCTTCAGCTTTGTTTCATGAACTCATATCTCTTGTCTTCTTCCCTTCCTCCACCCCTCCCCCCTCCCCCCTCCAGGCGGCGTCCATCTCACCCCGGAGGAGTTCACCAAGGCCCAGAAGTACTGCAAGTACGCGGGCAGCGCCCTGCAGTACGAGGACGTCGGCACGGCCATCCAGAACCTCCAGAAAGCCCTGAAGCTCCTCACCACTGGCAAAGAATGAAGCCTTTGTCCCGCTCCCATCCCATCCTCCATCCCTCCTTCTCCTTCCAGACATCCCCCTCTTTTCTCCACAGCAGCGCCGCGCTATCTGCCACTGATCTCACACACACACACACACACACACACACACACACACACACACACACACACACACACACACACACACACTCTGAGCCGTGCTGTGAAGAGAGACGCTCAGCTCGCCGTCAGAGGACATGATGGAAATCCGGCTTCAACAATGGCTGCCTGTGTCTAACACTGACTGACGGACGGACGGCAGGACGCGCTGACTCTTTTTTTATTATTATTATTATTAACCACTAGGAACCGTCGTTATGTTTCTGGGTCGCAGCTCGATTCTCAGTTTGACTAAATAATCTCAACTCAGCGTCCACGTCCTACTGAGCTTTGTGGCTTTTCCCTGCAGTGACGTCGCTGCAGAGCGTCTAATCTTCTGTATCTGTAACCTGTTAGAAAACACATCGTGGTCAAACTGTTCTGGATCCGATCAGCAGGTCGAGTTAAATCCCCTGATGTATCACAGTCCTTCTCCTCCACCTTCAGCATCCACCCAACAGTTAGATATAACTCAGATTCCACCAGCTGCACGTGTTGACTCGTAGTGTAATCAGTCATTAAACATCGTCCGTCTCAAATGTTAAAATGGCCCCAAAAACGTCTTCAGTTTGGATTTTTGACAGGCAGGCTAGCTTTTCCATCTGTTTCCAGTCTTTATGCTAAGCTAGGCTAACGATCACCTGGCTCTAGCTTCAGATAGATCCAGGTGAGATGGACATCTTTCTTTTCATCAGACTGTCTCAGATGTACAGCAGAGGATCAGAGCTGCTGGGAACATAAAAGGCTTTCTTCAGAATTTGGGAAAAGCGTTTTTTGCTTCTCACGGCGCTCCTCTTCTTCTTCTTCTTCTTCTGTACAAACTGACGCAGTCTGCTGACTCTCTGACCCGACACTCGACTAACCAGGACACTAAAATGACTCGTTTCTACGTTCAGACACGTTGAGTTTAAATGTTGGACTAACTGAGACGACGTCGAGTGAATCTTTCTGACCCCAGAACACATTTCTGTCTCTGTACCAGCTCGTCATCATTAACGTAACGACATGTGTACAATCGGAGTGAATCAGACTGCTGCGGAGGTGTTGGAGGCTCATCCACACGTCGTCCTCTGACTCCTGCTGTCTCAGTGGTTTATCCCGTAGCTTCACTTCCTGTGTGGATGTTTATTTGTGGGCAGGAGTTTTTCTTTCTGGTTCCTATTTAACACTTCAGACTTTATTTTAGTGGGACTTTCAGCTTTTCACAAACCTGCAGTCAGACGTCGACATCACAGTGACTCCAAACGATTTGAATAAAATATTTGAACTGTTGTTTGTGTTGTTGTTTGTTTTTTACCTCTTTAAAGTGTTAAAGGTCTTTTTTCCTTCTAAAGCTCAGATATAAGAACTGTGAAATGATCCAAACGCTCGTTAATCCAGGTGAGAAATACACGGAGCTCGTATTCAGACAACCTGCCGTCAGGACCTCCTGCTCAGGCCCGAGAACGCTGTCCAATCAGAGCAGACCTGGGGGCGGGTCTTAAAGAGACGGGAGCTAAAAACAGTGAGAGGATGAAGAGAGGAGCTGCATCGTCTGATAGACACCAAAAATAAAAATCTGAACCTGATGGACGGGAAGAGAAATCTGCCGTCTGATGAGTTCAAAGTGTTTAATATAAAATGAGTCACAGTTTGAGTCGCGATGCCGACTGTGACCTGCAGACAGCAGAGGCTCCATCGCCTTATCAAACCAGCTGAACACGTTATAAACAGCTTATTTCTACGCAGGGACAGAATCAGCTGTTATCATGCGTCACAGATCAACGTCCCAAACATTTTCATACTTTGATTTGTAAGAAATCATCGAGGTTCATTTAGTTCCTGCAACAAAACACAAGCTGAACGTCTTCATCATATTTCAGCTCTGTGTGTTACAGACAGTTATTACAGAGCATCAGGAAAAAAATGGTTAGAATGAGAAGAAACACCTTGTACGTACGGGAAATCCAGATGGATGTTTCCACGGGACAGCAGGTCCTGAGAGCTTTGACTCTACTTCAGTTCAGACATCAGATGTCTTGTCTCTAAATGTCTTTAATCCTTCTCTGAATGTGAAAATATAAATGTGTTGATACACGTTGAGCTGCTCGACGACTCTTCTTCACCGTACAGTCCGTCCGGTCTCAGTGAAGCTTCGACTCTAATCTCTCTGTGATGTCACAAGTCATGCTCGTAGGCCCCGCCTCTTAACGTCTGACCATCAGTGAGCTCAGAGAAACTTTAGTGATGGAGTGAAAACACATCGCTCAGCAAACTGACGCTCAGACGTTCAGCGGCAGGAAGAAGAAGCAGAGGAAAGTTTAAAAGATAAAAGTTCTGTGAGGATTGATCGTGTCTTTGTTTTTGTAACTGAAATGTCACAAAGATTCAGACACAGATTGAAATCAGGAACAGATTCTGTGAAATGAGGAATGTTAGTGTGACTCGATCCTTCCGGCTCAGTGAAGCGACGCCTGGACTGAAGCAGGCGGCGACAGGAAGTCACGCAGCCGATCGGGGTCAGAGTGTCTCCACCTGCCTGGAAAACACCTCAGGACAGAATCTGACCGTTCCAGATCATCAGCCACCGCTTCCACTCAAAGTCCAGTCCCGGACTCTGACTCTGGTCCTGGACTCTGACTCCGGTCCTGTACACTGACTCCGGTCCTGGACTCTGAATCCAGTCCTGGACTCTGACTCAGGTCCTGGACTCTGGTCCTGGACTCTGACTCCGGTCCTGTACTGACTCCGGTCCTGGACTCTGGTCCTGGACTCTGACTCCGGTCCTGGACCCTGACTCCGGTCCTGGACTCCGGTCCTGGACTCTGACTCCGGTCCTGGATTCTGACTCCGGTCCTGTACTCTGACTCCGGTCCTGGACTCTGACTCCGGTCCTGGACTCTGACTCCGGTCCTGTTCTCTGGTCCTGGACTCTGACTCCGGTCCTGTTCTCTGGTCCTGGACTCTGACTCCGGTCCTGGACTCCGGTCCTGGACTCCGGTCCTGTACTCTGGACTCTGTGTTCAGTCCTCGCTCATAAACCTGCTCTGGTTTATTCTCTGCTGTTTTTCTGCCAGGGACAAAAAGTTTTCTTTTCATTTACGTTACGTAATCGTGCTCTTTGCTGAGCAGATCTCTTCCTCTCATGGTGGTTCCAGGTCCGGCCTGCAGCTCTGGGCACACAAACACACCTTCTGTCGGGTTCATGTAGAGAAGCTGCAGGAGGCTCAGAGCTCGGTCCAGATCCGAGTTTCATCATCATCATGATGAAGTTACATGTTCCTGTCAGTCTGAACATCCTGCAGTCACATTTAGAGAGATTATTTATATTCACTGTTCAGTTGCATTCAGTGGCAGCTGAAATAATCCGACATCACATCGCTCCTCTCTGAGTCCCACAGAGGAGACCTGCCGATCGTTCAGATCCTCGGGTCGGGCTGTTCTGGTGGCTCAACACTCGAGGTCGAACAATTATTAGAAACAAGCAGCCTGAGAGCTGATATTTATGTCCGATATTCATTTACAGTTTCAAAAAACTTGTTAACTTTTGGTTTATTTCATCACTGGCTGATGAAATAAACCAAAGTACAATTTACTCAAGTTCTGTTCTAAAGTTCAACTTTCCTTTTACTTGTAACTACTCACATGGACTTCTTGTGTTTTTTAATGTCTGTGGCGACATTGAAAAGACGTTTTCTGGACCCAGAATGAAAGTGTTCAGACGTCTTTTCAACGTCCAGGTGACGTCCAGGTGACGTCCAGGTGACATCCAGGTGACGTCCAGGTGACGTCCTCTCAGAGATCAGGATGAAAGTTTTTACTCTGTCATGTTAAACGTCTTTTTAACTTCAGTCACAGACGTCTGAATAACTTCTTGTGGTTCAAAATTAAAGTTTATCTGATGGACAGATTTGACTCGATCATCAGCTGCAGGAGGTGTGAACTTTACCTGGAGAGCAACTCATCAGATGTATTAAATACCGTCAGAGGAAACATATTTAATAAATCTGACGAGTTGCTTAGTTTAATGAGTTATTTAAATGGTTTTAATCATTTAATGGTTGAACGCTGAGAAGACGTCAGACAAACTTCCATACTGGCTCCAGCGGACGTCTTCTCAGCGCCGTCAGAGACGCTGAGCTGACGTCCTCTGGAGTCGTTTCCGCTCGGTGAACGAGGTGACGGCGGAGAGTTATTCTGCAGGGATCGATGCAAATCTGCTCGTCCTCCGGCCTCGACTCTGAGCGTCAGTCAGGACGATGCTTCCTGCCTGATAAAAGCGTCAGAGGCAAATGAGACGCAGCTGCTTGTTCAGTGTCTCCATTGTCCTGCTCGTTTATCACCGAGCGTTTATCAGATGAGACTCGCAGCCGACGTCACTGATGAACACGTGACTTCACTCTGCTGCTCCGACAGACTCGACCTGTCGGACACCAACACTTTAAATCCTGTCAGCCTGATTTAACTGATCGATGAATACGACAATGCTGATATTGATGACCTGCTCTGTACACATCACATGTTCCCTCTCACCTGCTGGCTGATCAGTCGCTGCAGACGGTTCTGGTGAGCCTCAGAGACAAAGACATTCAAATTTATAACATTTATTTAAAGCTCCAAGAAAGACAAAAGGTAGAATGTCAGCAGCGATGTGTCTGATCAGAAGTCACGACCCGATACTGAACATCAACAGTTCCATGTTGGAACTATTTTCTCTGAGTGTCACTGAAGCTGCAGCTGCTGGTGGATGTAGACATCAGCGACGTCATCGACCTCCACAGCTGAGCTGCGATGTTAGCTAGCTCAGTTAGCTTGTTACCTCAGTTAGCTTGTTAGCTTGTTGGCTCAGTTAGCTTGTTAGCTCGCCTGTTGCAGTCAGTGTTTGAATTTCTCGACTGACTTCAGTGAGTCGTTTTCATATTTCAGGATCTTTGACCTCCAGTTGTTCATAATCTCCAGAGATTACAGCCGAACTTCACTCTCCAACCTTTCAGTTTCATCCTGAAGCTGTGAACAAAAAAGCGTCACAGGCTGAAAGAGGGCGGAGCTTACTGAGGACCGTGGCACTGATCACCCTCCATACGGAATGAAAGCAGTGATTCAGCTTCAGTAAGTAGAACTGAGAACAAACATCATCACAGTGATTTTATTGTTTTCATTATTAATATTAACATCTGTATTAATTGATACAAACAGCAGCCAGGCTGAACATCAGACACAGAAACATGACAAACACATGGAGTCAAACATCAGGACAGAAAACATTCAGGAAGCTGTTAAAACTGTTCTGCAGGTTTTCTGGTTCTTCACCTGAAACTATCTGTCGCACATTTTATTTTGAAAATCCGGCCTGATATCTATCTGGCTACATTTATTTTGCCAACCTGACCGGAAGTGTTTTGTTCCGGCTCGACTCCGCTTCGCCTCCGAACGTTCAGACTGCGACAACTTCACACCGCCCACCGCCGCCGGAGGGTCCGGATCAGTGAAACGAACACACCCGAGCATCTCTCCCTCTCCCTCTCCCTCTCCCTCTCTGTCCCTCCCCCTCTCTCCCTCTCTCTCCCTCCTCCCCCCCCTCTCTCTCTCTCCCTCTCCCTCTCTGTCCCTCCCCCTCTCCCTCTCTCTCTCTCTCCCTCTCCCTCCCTCTCCCTCTCTGTCCCTCCCTCCCTCTCTCTCTCTCCCTCTCCCTCTCTGTCCCTCCCCCTCTCTCCCTCAGTCTCTCCATCTCTCTCCAAACTTTTGGACACTTTTACGCGCGGCCGCTGCGCACTTTGGATTTAGTTTCTCTGGACTTTGAAAACCTGGTCGAGTGTGGTCCGGACTGGTTTCTGTGAGTCTGTGCGGGGGGAGAATGATCCTGCAGGGGGACCAGCTGCCGCTGCAGTGAAAACATGTGAGTCCTCCAACATTCATGTTCAACTTTTCTCCTCTTCTGCTCCGCTGGCGCGTCTGTGCGCTCCGCTCTCCTCCCGCGGGCTCCGCGTCTTTTCTTCCTCCTGAGACATCTTGATGTGAAACCTTCAATCTGAGCTTTGATTTCTTTGGTTAAATCTGCTGGAACATCGCGCACATCTTCATGTCGAGCTCCTCCGAGTTGACCCACATTGACGCGCGGCGGCTCGTCGAACCCGCTCAGTTTTCATTTTACGCACCGATGAATTCAACTCGAGCTGGACTCGAACTTCTCGCAGCTTCTGTCTGTGATGTTCATGAGTCAGTAGAAGTTGTGACTTTGTGTCTGAGCTGAAGTTTGACTGAAGAGTCGTCTTCTGGTTCTGACCCGAGAGCTCAGCTCTCCGCTGGAAAAGTTTCCATGATGTTGCTGGCTGCTCCTATAGCTGCACATGTTTACAGACTGCTGAGCGCAGACAGACAGACAGACGGACGACAGTCTGTAGGAACATTAGTCAGAAAAGTTTACTTTGCCTTCAATCTAAACGATCTTTGTGGTTCTGCTGGTTCTGTTCAAACTGCTGTGAACAGTCAGAAGTCCAGAAACAGAACAAACCCAACCCAGTAAATCCTCACAGGAAGATTCTGTGTGTGTTGGTTCATCAGCAGGAACTTAAACTAAATCACTGATGAACATAAAATTCATCATTCAGTGTTTCTGTCATGTGAATAAATTTAGATTGAAGATTCGACACTTTACTGTAAAACCAACGAGACCGAATGAAATATAACACATGAAATACTTAAAAAGAAGAAGAAGATAAAACCAGTAAAACACAAACCGGTTCTGAGAGACGAGCAGCCGGCGAGCAGCCAGATGAAGATCAGAGAGATAATGTCACTCTAACTGAACAGTGAAGCCAACAGAGCTTCACATTTAAAAACAGACAGCTGCTTAAAATACAAAATATATATAAACTATCAGGAACGATCCGACAACCAACGATCAGCTGACTCTCCTCACCCACACGGTACAATAACCGACAAGAGAAACTTTAAGTTTTATTTGATATTCCAGCTGTAATCAGACTTTCTCCCACTCCAGTGACCACATGTGTGGTTCTGGTCTACGTTGTGGTTCTGGTCTACGTTGTGGTTCTGGTCTACGTTGTGTGGTTCTGGTCTACGTTGTGTGGTTCTGGCCTACGTTGTGGTTCTGGTCTACGTTGTGGTTCTGGTCTATGTTGCGTGGTTCTACACAGCAGCAGTTTGTCGTTCTACTTCTCTGTGTTTATTGGCTGCTCACAGATCAGCTGATCAGGTGTGAAGCAGCACCTGCTGTAGTTTATTGATCTGCTGAGAACTGAAGTTCCATCTACAGCTTTAGATACATATTGGTGGGAAACACGGATCACCATGTCAGTTCTACAGAACCCATCAGGATGTGTTAGCTTCGGGCGGTGCTGTCAGGTGTTGGTGTGTTGAGGATGAGTTCAGGTGGTCTGACGGTGCGGAGCCGGCTGATACGAGCCGGACCAGAACAATACATCCTGTTTGTATCCTGAAGTGTTTCCTGCTGAGGTCATTTCTGAACTCACCAGGCGAAATATTTACGATCCTGTCACAGAATCAACATGGAGCTGTTTGGTCAGAATATTGTGATATCTGCACGGATGGAGGAACGAGGGGACGAACACATCAGCACAACATCTGCCGGATCTACAAGACGGGCTGAGTAAAGAAGAATCAGTGAGACAGAGTTTCACAGAGTTTATAAAGTGCCTCCAAACTCAACGACTCACTAAAGTGAGTGATTTGTTAATGGAGTCTGGTGCCTTCCTCCTCCTCGTCCCTCCTGGCTGTAGATGATGTGGCTGCTCTGACGACGGCATGTTTCAAAATGTTTAAATGATTGTGACTATCGATCTGATTCACCTGGTCCGGACTGCTCGGGTCAATATGAACAACATGAACGTGGTCTTTCAGTTCCTGCGTCCTGAGGTTTGACGTTCTCGCTCCGTTTGAACATTTCTGATTTGAGGAGATTTCACAATATCGTGACACGACTTTCAGCTCCGTTCCACTGCTGCTGTGTTGACAACCTGCCCGGATGTTGAACGAGGGTGTTGGAGTTAAAGCTGGGCTCCTCTGCAGCGAGCGATTGTGCTGCCACTTTATCAAAGGAAGTGTTGTTGGAGGTGGAGGCGTCGCTGCCAGCTGTTACACAACCTGAGAAGGCGATACGCCCAGAAAACATGTTTGCTGTCCCTGAAGACCAAACTCTTAAACAAACTGTCTTTAAGAGGTGACGTCAGAGAACACCCTGCTGACAGCAAGTGTGTGTGTGTGTGGTGTGTGTGTTTGTGTGTGTGTTACCTGTCCACCAGGTGAACAGGGTGCACGTCTCTGACACTGAAGATCAGCTGATGAGATAGACAGAAGCTTTGTGGAGGTGGGTCAGGAGGTGCGTGGAGGAATGTGCTTTAATTAAAGCTGCAGCTGCAGGTGGAGTCGATCCTGATGACGGAGGTGTTTATCATCATCCACCCTCCATCTTCTGGCTACAACGTGAAGCGGAGCTGAAACAGAGAAGAAGTTCCACCTTCTCAAACCCAAACATGTGAACACGAGCCTGCCGATGAGATCTGTGTCCTTAAAATGACTTTTAAACAACCGAGGCTGAAATCTGTTGTGTGGGAAACAGCTGGATGAATGTGTTGAGATCCTCCTCCGGCTGCAGACCTTTAAGGATCAGGGTTCAGGTTTATCTCACAGATCCTGTGAAGTTTCTCCTCGTCGTGCAACAGCTCTTAAAACAACCCGGTCTGTGAGGAAGTCTGGTGACGTTGTTCTCATCACTACAACAGTTATTACACTTGAATATGAAAAGCAGAGACAGACGTTTACATCATTCATGTTACAGATGCTCTACAGACTTCCTCCTTTGTGATTAAATGTTGGCTGTTGGTGCAGATGTGTGATGTCACTGCTGTCACGGCAGCTCAGCTCACGTAACTCTGACGATCAGCGCCGCCGTTGATCTCCCTCGTGCTCGGTACCAGACGATCTTCACGGGATCCACAGCAGCTCGTCTGTGATATTTTATAAACGGAACAACTGATCGATCAACAGAGAGAATAATGAACAGTGATGATAAGAATGGCCGCCATCACTAGACTTCCTCGTGAGCACAACGTTATGAGGCGATCTGAACTCCTTCGCTCTGATGTTACAGCTCGTCTCTTTGTCAGCTGATCATCTTCTGTGTTAGCGAGCTGTGTCGCTGTGCTAACCAGCCAACTAGCTAGCTGAGTTATCGTGACTGATTCTCGGCTCGCTGCTTCTCCACCGACGGGCTCGGTTACAGATCCTGAAGCTTTTTGGTGTCTTTCAGCTCGGTTCAGTTTTACTCCCAGCTGCAGCTCTGATGACCTCACTGGTAACTGATCAGAGAGCAGCTGGTGAACACGGTCGAGCATTCAGCAGCTAAAGACTCGGATGTTTCCCTCCGGAGGTGGTGGAGACCACAAACAGAGCTAAAAGAGAGAAAGTACTGGACACGACTTACCGAGTGGTTTGTGTCTGCACAGTGTGACAACATGTGTGCTGTCAACACTTTAAGATGTGATGTTTGTGTGTCTGTGTTGGTTTTGGTTCCAGCTTCTGAAATGTGAGCGTCGGCTGCTGTTCTTGGTCTTTTCTGACAGCAGATGAAGCGTCTTTGTGTTTTGGACTGTCGGTCGGACAAAAGAAGAAATTCAACGACGTCGCTTTGAGCTGTGGGAAATCATGAACTTGAAATTTTTAACTTGAACTTGAAATAATGAGCAGAAAACACAGCACTCAAACATCCCACACCGTAACGATCAGTATACGGCGCCGGTGCTTTCAGCGAGTTCCATTTAATCTTCTCAGCAGAGAAGGAAGACTCACATCCTCCTGTGTGACGGCAGGTCGGCTGCAGATTTGACTCGTGTGCAGCTCAAACCTCCACCAGCGCTGACAGACCTGACTGAAATCCACCAACGCAACACAATAAATATGAATGAAACTCTGATGAGACTCAGATTATAAACTGAACCAAGTCGTTGTTAAGAACTCAGTCTACTGATCTGATGGTCGTGATCGTCCCGGATGAGAGGAGCCTCGCGGCGCTCTGATCCCTGATGCTGGAGCTCTTGTCTGAAGGTGCTGCTGTGGTGTGAACCTCAGCATCATCGTGTGATCCAGGACAAAATGTCTGACTCGGAGGCTGCAGGGTTTGCCGGCTGCCGTCATGAATCGGCCTCTTTATGCGGTCGTGTCCGCGGCCTCGTTCGCTGACCTCGCTCCACTTGTCATTCACTCCCATTTCCATGCTGGAGACGGAGGCGGGGGAGGGAGGAGCGGGGGGGAGACGAGGAAACAAGACGCACAAGTTGACAAAGAGGCGAGTTTTCTTTAATGTCAGGAGCTGCATGAATTTGCGTCGACAAAAGCCGGACGATGAAATCAAATCGAGTTCTGTTCTCTGGGCTTTAACATGCACGACGCTCGCAGTGTGTTTCCAGCGTCAGCGCGCAGAGTTCACTTCAAATGAAGAGAGAAAAGAATTTAATTTAAAGTTCAGTTCAGACTTCTTCTCTTCTCACTTCCTCCACCTCCTTCAGTCCGCTTGTCTTTAATAATTCATCAGTTTGATCAGTGAGCGTGAAGCTGCTTCGCTTTATTCAAACACACTGATCCTCCGCCGAGGCCGACAGGTGACCTCCATCCTCGCAGCTTTAAGATTCACTCTGAGAAAACTACCACTGATTAAAGTCGTGTGTGTGTAGAGCTGCAGCACACAGCGATCTGAAATATTGATTCTTGGTTTCTATAAACAACAGACATGTTGAAGGTCAGCTTTCTGTTCCGTGTTGTGACGAGGCCGTGATGTCTGTCAGCGTTAGTCTCCACCGACACGGCTGGAAAATGTCTAACACCTCGTCGACAGCTGTTGGTTACTCTGCTGTCGTGTTGTCTGTGTGTTCGGAGTTACCTTCAAATTCCACTGTAAAAGAACAGCAACCAGACGATCACAACAAAATATAACTTCATGTTTCTCTGCGCTGTTAATCTATCATGGAACATACAAAGTACTATTAATCCTCTTTAACTGGAGACTTTGCTGCCATCAGGCTCAAAGGTTTCAGAACTGTAGACGACGGAGGTGAAGCTGACGCAGGTCGTTCTCTCCACGCAGACAAACAGGTACAGAAGTAAAAACACGACAGATGAACAGCAGCTTCACTCCACGAGAAGCCAATCAGCTGCAGACACGCTCAGCTGAGGAACCAATCAGCACCTGAGTCAGTTGGACTCCTGACCGTCTGCAGACGCAGCTGAGCTTCATCAGAACAAGCTGAGCTTCATCAGAACAAGCTGAGCTTCATCAGAACCGACAGACAGACGTGATTGTGGTTCCTGACGGGGAGTGAAGCTGCTGTCAGCCTCCACAACACAGAAGTGTTTGTTCTGTCTGAGCAGTCAGCATCTGGACCTCTGACCCGCTCTGTGGTTCTTCACTTCTGCATTTCTCTGTGTTATAGAACAGGTTCCGACGAGGTTCAGGCTGCTGTGGTCTCGTGGTGTGATGTGATATCTGTAATCGGATTACTCTGAAGGTCCATCTTGTATGAAAGCTGCTTTTTGAGTCTTATTCCAACTTGAGGTCGAGGCGGCTCTGATCCCAGAACTGTTCTTACAACCAGGAGCTGTAAGTGATGTGAAAGAGGAGGCAGCAGTGATGTCACAGTGATAGACGAGACTCATCGTCGAACACTTTAACTCCAACATGCATTCAGCTGTCTGCTGTGAAGCTTTTAATCTGCTGGAAACACAAATGTCCAACAATCACCAGAACAAACGTTAGCTGAGTCACAGACGAGACACTGAAACCGCTCGCTCAGCGTCAGAAACTCCTGGTTTGGATTAAAATACCTGATTTGGTCGTCACGATCACGGATGGAGACGATCTGACCTCCGGTGACAAATCACCGGTTGTGACGCCACAAACATCTGATAAAGAAGTCCTCAAGAACCTGAACCAGAACCTCGGACTGTGCTCCGATGTTTGCCAGCTTTGTTAGCTGTAATTAATATCTGTGATCGGGCCGCGTGTCCGTCAGTTTCTTCTGATCGAGCTGTTACAGGAAGCGTTTTGATTCTGATCGTCAGGCTCCACATAAAAACACAGATGTCGTCAGAAAACATAAAGACTGCTTCCTCACTGAATCACTGACGCTGAGCTGATCCAGGATCTGCTCCAGCGCCTCCCCGTCTGTCCATCATGAAACATGGATCGACACTTTATCTCTTTTCTGGGCGTCGGCCTTTAAAAGCCCCTCTGGGTCCCAGATTCTGTAGAAACTCAGATCTTTATAGTCCCACAGCAGCGACTGTTGAGTAACAGCAGGCTGATGAGAGTTTTTTCTGAGATCGATCTGTCAAATATGATAAACATGAACGTTGTCAGTGAAGTCAGTTCACAAAGTTTGGGGACGATAACTCAAGATTATAGATCATCTTTGTTTGAATGTGCAGTCTTTTACTGTGTGAAGGTAGAAAAGGATAAAAACACGGCTGCAACATTCACAGACTGAGATTTAAGATAATAAGCTGTAACTGTCACTCAACACTGACAAAGAGGCAGACGTCAAACATCTTCCTCGTCTCTCTGATGTTTTCCTGGAGAGACGAGCAGTTTCTCTCCTCGCCGTTCCCCCGCAGGCTCGTCTTCCTCGCGCTGGACGTTTGAGTTCTGGATGTTTTGAGGCTTCATGAACTATTGATGCCGGTCGGTCCGACTTCCTCCGGTTCAGTTTGAATCTGTGGTGAGCAGATAAAGCGTCTCGACCTCCGTCACCATGGAGAGACGGCCTGTCAGACTGTGTGTGTGTGTGTGTGTGTGTGTGTGTGTGTGTGTGTGTGTGTGTGTGTGTGTGTGTGTGTGTGTGTGTGTGATTCAGGGCTGCAGCAAACTTTTCTTGTCATTATTGATAAAAGCTGAATATAGAAATGATCATCTGTCACAGCGTCAGAATACTTGTGTGGGTCGACCCGGAGGAACCGTAGCGACGCAGTGTTTGTCACCTTTATGATTAATTGACTGATTGTTTTCTTTGTTGTGTCACTGTGATGACGACCTGTGTGCCGTGATGACGTGGTTACATGCTCTCTCTCTCTGATTGTTCTACCTGTCTGTTCCTGCAGGGAGTCCTGTACAGGTGGAGGAGGAGGAGGAGGAGGAAGGTGGAGGCTGCGTCATGTCGTCCCAGTCGTCCTGCTGTGGATGAGTCTGCACCGGCACGGTAGGATCCCGACCCGTCACCACGCCGCCTCCTTTAGATCTGAACGGGAAGTGTCAGGATTCTTCCTCCTGATCTGACAGGAGGAAGAGAAAGAAAAGAGAAGTTGCTCTCACAGCTGAGAACCTGCCAAAGACGAGTCGATACGTCCGAGCCGAGCCGACAGTTTTATTCCACGTGTGCTGAGATTTAATGGAAACGGACCGAAAATCCCCCAAAATAACATCAACATCTGATTCTGCTGCACACGAGAAGCATCGAACCAGGAAGTTCATCTGGAGTCAAACTGTGACTGCAGAGCTAGCATTTATGTTGCTAATGTTCGAGCTAATTACAGGAAATTCAAGTAATGAACTCTAAACATCCCAATCTGTTTAAAGAGGATCCACAGATGAACTCCACTCTGTGATGTGTGAAGCTAAATTAACTGTGTAGCAGTAAGAAGCTAATGCTAGGCTACAAACAGACGACATCACGGTCACATGACTGAAACGTCTCCACCACTAAGAGTCTTACTGCACAATTACTATCCAGGTTTTCTATAAACTGATCAATGAACAAGTTGTAAAGTCAGAGTTAGAACAGTGTGTAACTAATAATCTTTACTGGCTGTAAAGACGGACTAGTGAGTAGATGAGTCTCCGTGTTCGCTGTGAGGACGTTTAATGTCCCCGACAACCTCTGTAGTCTCATTCAGACACTCGTTAGCAACCGCTAACTGTTTCTAACACATGAAGAGCTTCAGAATTAAACTGCGAGACATTAATGATTATTTTATATCGTAGAACAAAACTTAGAAGACTTTATTTCAGGCATATAACCAACAAAACACTTGAAAAACCTCCGAGCCGTTGAGAGGAGATCTGGACGCAGCCGTGGAGACGGAGACTCCCACCGACCGAGCCGGCTAACTTCTGGTTTAGCGCCCAGCTAACTAGAATGGGGATAAAATAATTTAGTCGTGCAGCTCTTCAAGACTTTATAAATGTTGTTGTGACGCTGAAAAAAATCTGTTATGTTGTTGAACAAAACTTAGGAGAACTTATTTCAGACAGAAAACTCAGTGACTATGAGAAGAGAGAACAGGAAGTGCTGCCATGCTAACTGATATCAGGGTGTCACTCGTTCTGTCAGCGAACAGACGATGAGTTGCAGAAGACAGGAAACAGGACGCGATGTGCTTCACAAACGACTCGACACGCACAGAATTCAATCAGAGTTTAAC
>OZ023172.1:28329281-28336781 GCA_963678695.2 Diplodus puntazzo
TTGAAGAACCTCGGCCGGTTCTGAAGGAAGGTTTAATTTACACAAAGCTGGACTCTGATGTCTTTGTCCCGCAGACGAACACGGACCACAGAGACGCTCTTACATTTCATGGAGCACAGGAGGCCGTTGTCTCGTCTGTAAGTGTTCATGAAACTCATTCAGCCGGTCGGAGGGCCGGAGGATCAAGAAGGAGAGCAGAGGAGAGATAAAAACAAAGAGCCGGAGGAGAAAGAGGAATGAACGAGGGAGGAGAGGAATGCAAGCGAAGAATGTGAGAGAAACGCTAGAAAGGCCGGAGAGGTGAAAAGAGAGAAGGGCAGGTTGATGGAAGCCGACTAATCTACAGGATTAGTGTGTGGAAAAGACCGAGGGGTATTTTTAGCAGCTGCAGAGTATCAGTTATCAGCCGAGGTATCACAGAGGCACGGGGAAATGTCAGCGGCACACTGACACCAGATATGATGGACAAAAAAAGGCAAAGTTTAAAAAATCCTTTCTTCCTCGTGTTTCCTGACTGCGCTCGTCACACTTTTTAATTTCAGGCTCACAGCAAAGCTCGTACTCACATTCAGCATCCGACGATCAGATTCAGAAACACAAAGCAGCTCAGATCTCCAGCTTGTCTCTGTACAGGACCAGAACCCAGTCAAAAGTTCTGAAGCTGCGTGTGAATCAGAGAGGCTGGTTCAGCTCCACCGTGTCCTCAAAGGTTCAGTCGTCTGCAGCTCTGGTCAACGTTTCACAGGCAGCTGAACATGAACACACAGTCGTCCTGTTCTGAGCTGAGGACCGGCAGCAGACTGCAGCGGTCCGACGTGGTGCTGGTGAGGACTGGACACGTTCACGCTGGAGGGACAGTAGAGACGGGACGGGATGTTTGTTGCTGTAGAGTTTAAGTCCTGGACTTCACAGGCAGATTCACATGTGATGACACATCATGACTTCGGTTCAGGAAAAGATCCTTTGGGTTAAAATAACTTCCATCACAGAACTTAAGCGACCAGTCACTCAGGATGTGAGCTGGACTCGGACTCATCAGCCACCACCAGGACTTCTTTACATTAGAAGTGACGTGAGAATGGAAACAGATGTTTATAGCTGGAGTGAATATTGTTCTCTGTCTCCTCTCGTACAGTCGGTCCGCAGCTACACTTCAGCTGATTCTGGATGTTATTGTACATCAGTATGTTTCACACGCTGAACAGCTGTTCTGGCGTCAGGTCACAGCAGGTGAGTCGTCCTGATGCAGCAGCATGCAGAGTCTGAACATGCAGGCGTGGAGGACTGAGGTTCTGACAAGAACGGCAGCTCATATTCAAGGTTGTTCCAGCGGGAGAAAATGGCGCTCTGAGCGTGACGCGTCATCATCAACATGTTACACGTCTGACGCTGTGGCGATCGTACACTGCTGGTTCCATCTGCAGCTCCTCCTGCTCTACAGAGGATTCATGAGCCACGGTTCAAATCTTCATTCTACAAACTCTTTATGTTTCCTGACAGCTGAAACTAAAACAATGCAAATGAAAGCACCTGACAGGACGGACGCCCAACGGACCGGGTCAGTGGACTGAACTCCTCCCTGAAGCTGCTCCGGTCCTTTTTAACCGTCGCTGCTTCTTTGAAACGGTCGGCGCTGCTGTCGGAGCGCAGCAGAGCCGACCTCTGGCCTCCCACGTCAGCTGGAACACAAAGAGCTGCTGTTCCCCTCCGTCAGACGACTGCACCAACAGAAGCTGTCGAGGTTCTGACGGCCGGTTTCAGCGTTCTGTGTTGGAACAAACGTCTTCATGTCATCAGCAGCCGGCTCGTCCGACCTGTCGTCGTCACGTCTGTCAGCAGCTGTGAAAACGTGCCAGCAGAGAGGAGCTGAGCTCGCAGATCTGACAGGAGGACGCACAACTTTCCCAAATCACTGCTTCATTAAACCACAACACTCCTGAAAGACGAGGTCATCGTCTGCTCGCTCAGCGGGCAGAACGGTTCTGGAGCTTCACAGTGAAACAGAGTTGGAGACCCAGTCACTCATCGATCATCCAGATGAAGACCAGAGTTCTTCTTCATCGTCACACTTCCTCCTGTTGTTCCCTCCATCATCAAAACTCTCCAACATAAAGATAATTCTGTTTTATATCACTGTCAATTAATGAAGTTTGGAGAAGGAAGCTCTCAGAAGACATCGTCATCAGCTCAGTAATTAGTTTTTATAGTTTATGAATGAAACAATTAAGCAGTAAAACATGACTGATGATGATGAGCTGCAGCAGAGTGATTGTTAGAGCGACCTCAGTCAGCCAGGAATAAAACCAAGTGTTCATTCAGAGAGTGGTCCGAGGTCCAGTTCAGACCCGGAACCAACATCCACCACAGTACAGGTGTGAAAGAGGACACATTTCAGATCCGATCACTCAGACCACATTCAGAAGTGGACTGGACCACACTGACAGACCAAGAAGAAGAAGAAGAAACTAGAAACCACAACATCACCAGACTCCATTAACAAATGTAGTGATTTTAACAGTTGTTGAGTTGAAACAAACATCTGTCTCTGACAGATTGTAACTCATTGTGTCCTTGTTGTAAATTCAGCATTAAATCTTTCAGCTGCAGTTGTTTGTCTCCTTGTAAAAAGTGTCAGTTTGTGGCAGCATGTCTGTACCAGCCTGTCTGCTTCTGTACCAGTTCAGCAAATGTTCTACATGAACTTCTTTCTGTCTTTGAATAGAAACATGGACACACAAATATTAATTTGATTGACAAAGCAGCCTTATGCTGAAAGACACACACCTCTGTCTCACACACACACACACACACACACACACACACACACACACACACTCTCATTAGCGTGGTGCTCTGAGCTCTCTGACGTGTTTCACACTTTAAATGAATGTTGACAATTAAAGCGACACGTTGTTTGTGTGAACCGGTGCTGTCACAGGATTTATTGTAGGTGTCAGGAAACGCTGCGCTCGAGAGCACACACACACACACACACACACACACACACACACACACACACACACACACACAGAAACTCATAAAACAGCAGGCTATCCCAGTAGCTGCGCCCAACCTGATCTCACCTCTCACTTCATACAAAACAACCATGCACACACATGCTGAGACAACACACACACACACCAACACACACACACACACACCAACACACACACACACACACACACACACACACACACACACACACTGTCACAGTGGGGATCTTTAAATCACAGTGTTCCTCTTTCATCGCTGCTCTGGTTTCACAGCTGATGACATTTCTCTGATAACACACACACACACACCTGACAGGTCGAGTGTGTGTGTGTGTGTGTGTATGTGTGTGTGTGTGTGTGTGTGTGTGTGTGTGTGTGTGTGTGTGTGTTGTCAGAGGAAGCCCACTGATACAAATCCGACCGTGCTGATAACCAAATGTGCGAAACAACAGCAGAGTGGAACTGCAGGACGGCCGAGGAGGAGCTGAAGTGAGACAAACTCCCAGTGATGGAAAGTAACTAATGAATCTACTCGAGTTCTGTGGCGTTATTCGTCCACTTCACTACAGTTGAAGGCAAATATTGCACTTTGTGATTTACTGCACGTGTTTGATCTCTTTAGTTACCAGACACATTAAAAACAAATTCATTACTAAATTTTACTCGAGTACTCTTCGTATGGGTGACCTGAACAACTCAGTAGCACCTGAACGCCTCAGTGGCACCTGAACGCCTCGGTGGCACCTGAACAACTCAGTGGCACCTGAACGCCTCAGTGGCACCTGAACGCCTCGGTGGCACCTGAACAACTCAGTGGCACCTGAACAACTCAGTGGCACCTGAACAACTCAGTGGCACCTGAACGCCTCAGTGGCACCTAAACGCCTCGGTGGCACCTGAACAACTCAGTAGCACCTGAACAACTCAGTGGCACCTGAACAACTCAGTAGCACCTGAACGCCTCGGTGGCACCTGAACGCCTCGGTGGCACCTGAACAACTCAGTGGCACCTGAACAACTCAGTAGCACCTGAACGCCTCAGTGGCACCTGAACAACTCAGTGGCACCTGAACGCCTCAGTGGCACCTGAATGCCTCAGTGGCACCTGAATGCCTCAGTGGCACCTGAACAACTCAGTGGCACCTGAACGCCTCAGTGGCACCTGAACAACTCAGTGGCACCTGAACAACTCAGTGGCACCTGAACGCCTCAGTGGCACCTGAACGCCTCAGTGGCACCTGAACAACTCGGTGGCACCTGAACAACTCAGTGGCACCTGAACGCCTCAGTGGCACCTGAACAACTCAGTGGCACCTGAACAACTCAGTGGCACCTGAATGCCTCCTGCCTGGCCCCTCTCCAGCCGTCACGGCTGCTGATCACGTCCAGAATAATAAAACTTTACAGCTCCGACTTCTCTGCTGCTGTTTGCGGCTGTTTGCGGCTGTTTGCTGGGTGTGAGGTGTGTTTCCTCTCCAACAGGAGGAATCATGAATAACGACGGTGTGCAATGGCTGCAGGATTACAGCTCACATTTACATTTAGACGGTCGGGCGGTTTTGGCAGTGCGAGGGCGGCGGCTTGTCACAGACTCAATGAAGATGTTTCCAGCATTGAGGAATTAACTTGAGTTGTTAATATTTCAAAGTGTTTCCTCCGAACCTCATCTGGTGTTTGTTCATCAGAGAGGAAATCAGAAATCACAGCCAGGTACACCTGAGAATGATTTATTTATTATTTACAGAAGATGTGATGAAGTGTTCAGGTGCTGCTGAGGAGACACCGGATCAGGAGGAGAGACACATTAGCTGCTAGTAGACACCAGAATCTCACACCGACTGTCAGGGGACGAGCTGCATTGTGGGTAATGTAGGCAGCAGGATTCAAGAAGGAAGACGTGGCATAAAAAAAGTGATGAGTCTGGTTCTGCTGCATCGGTTCTGGTTCTACATCATCGGTCTGTTAGTGTCGAGTGAGATGCTAAATCACTGCAATACTCCTTTATTTTAACTGCACAGCTAAACACAAACATCGGACCGGTTCTCCGCCGCGTCTCCCACCGCTCGGTTCTGTTCGGTTTCTGTCGATCCGCTGGGTCGAAGGTTCACAGCTTCACAGAGCCGGAGAGGAGAGGATGGAGAGAAACGTGAGGTTCTGCTGCCAGGAACACGAGAGGCGGCTTTTAGGCTTTTTGGAAATTGTACAGCATCCAAGCGCGCGCACACACACACACAGCACACACACACACACACACACACACACACACACACACACACACACAGACACACTGAGACACAGTGTGTTCTCTCTCTCTCTCTCGGGGAGTGTAGAGTCTCTCGCTCTATCCCTCCATCTCTCCTGATCCACAGATTTCATTCAGCTTGTGGAGCTTTGTTCAGTGTGCGTGTGTGCGTGTGTGTGTGTGTGTGTGTGTGTGTGTGTGTGTGTGTGTGTGTGTGTGTGAATCGTGTGGCTGCCTCTAGTTTTTCCATTAGTGGGAAAAAGGGTTCGATGCGTTTTGATGTTGCGTCCAGAAGTTCCTGAAATTTCATGCTGAACAACTTTAATGGCTGAAGAAGGTTTAACTGATACTCTGTCAACACACACACACACACACACACACACACACACACACACACACACACACACACACTCTCAGGATGTTCAAACCTACCAAACAAGGATATGTGGAAACTTTTCTGTATCAGTTTTAAGCCGTCAGCAGTCGTGTCCTCGGTGGGTTTGGATGCAGAATCGTTGCCACTCGGTGGATTCACGCTCACAGATGGTGAAACACTGTCTGAACAGCGGTTTCTGGCTCTGCAGCTGTCATGTTCTAGCTTTATTGCCACCAACACGGCTGGAAAATGTCCTGAAGTCCCCTTAAAATATTCAGTGGTTTTCATATTTTGGCTTTTTTGACATCTTGTGAAGAATACCTGGCTGCGATTTGAGCTCCAGGCAGCGTTTTAGACGCCTGAACACTCAGACATGCACATAATTAGATAGTAATTCAGGAGGATTAATGACAGAGATGACTTGTTGGTGAAATGTGCAACAGTCTGAACTCTCTTCAGTCTTCAGTCGGTGCAGCTTCTCGTGGACAAGTGAGGGTTAAAACACAGAATAAAACATAACACCACAACCACACACATACTGGTGTTTCTGACGTTTCCAGTGCGTTGGCTGTGGTTTTGGCTGCGGCGAAGGCCGAGCCTGAGATCAACGGAGTCCATTGTTACCCCGGAGGGGAGAGACGAACCATTCTTTCCACTTTCCATTTCAGCTCTTGTCTGTTATTATTTTCTTGTGAGGGACGGCTCTTCTGTCCCGCTGTGATTGAAAACGATGCAGGCGAGCGTGCTTTATGTTTGGAGGAGAACATGATAAACAAAGCGGAGCGATCAGCAGCGCTCAGAGCTGAATGTTGGTCTGTGTGGAGCTGACGGCGCTCTGCATGAGTCTGTCAGCTCTGACCCGTCACACAACTACTCAGTGAGAAGCTTAAACACAACGCCGCTCTTTAACTCGACCTCTCAGGATCAGTTCTGGGTCCTCTGCGTGCAGGCCAAGGTTCACCGGGTCCTGGATGGACACATTTTCTGTTTGAAATATTTCACACTGAGAGTTTCAGTTTCTCAACAGCTGAACTTGATAAAAGTGCAAACAGGCAAAACTCTTTAAAACACTCGAGCTCTTTTACTGTCAGTGAAGAACAACTGACTGAGCTCTGCAAACAGCTAGCGCAGCGCTAATCCCTGCAGCATAGTTTCCTGTTTCCTGCAGTGATGAGGGACTTTTCACAGGTGCTGATTGGTGTTAGAGAACACAGCCGGGCTGGGACAGAAAAACACACAGAAGATGGAGGCTGATTGTCGGAACAGTCAGTAAATCGGAGCGCTGACTCAGCTGCACAGCTCTGAGCTAACTAGCTAATGGCAGCTACATTACCAGCAGTTAGTGGCTACTTTTGCAACAAAGCTACCAGTTTCTGTCTGTTAATCACCTCCAGACATCAGAACATACTGATTTCCATTAAATATGATCACATGTTACTGATTTCTGACTTCATGAGAACGTTCGCTCAGATTGAAACAGTTGCAGGATCTGACTGCTCGTCTCTCCGTAACGATGTGACTTTTCTCTGATCTGACTGGAAGGTTTATTCTGCATGTGCATGTTTTCTGGTGTCACAGTTGGTTGTTTGTAGAAGCTGAACCTGCAGACGTTTGGGGCTGGTGGGCGACTCTCCGTCTTAGCCAATCAAGCTGCTGTCAGGTGATTGATTGATCTGTTGACTGTCTGGGCTGCTGAACCTTTAGCTAACTGCACGACCTGTCTCGTCCCGCCTCGCCTTTGTTTCCCTGTGATTCCTCGAGAGCAGTCTCTCTTCTTGTGTCCTCTGACCTTGTCTTGGTTGATCCTCGTATCCCTCTTGAACGTTTTCGTCCTCGTCACCTTTGTCTTTGACTCTCTGGCGATCGACGAGGACGCCCATCACGGTCGA
>OZ023172.1:28341781-28546781 GCA_963678695.2 Diplodus puntazzo
AAGATTTGAGTCCGACAGCAGAAGCAGACGAGGCTCCCGGCCGCTCGGCTGCGCTGATTACAGAACGAGTGATTAAATAAAGATCAGATGAACTTAATTGATCCCTGGAGGAAACAGAAACAGAAGCAGAGGATTAGTTTGGAAAACAGACGCTGATTTATTGACTCTGAGAGATTAAAAATGCTCAGATGTCACCAACAGTTCAGCGGGAGCTGCAGGAGCTGCAGGAGGTTCAGGTGTCGTCACAGACTGCAGGAGCACAAAGAGGAGAAACAAACACTTCAGGGAGCGTCTGAGTGAAATGTTGTGTTTCAGACTCCCGGCCGTCCTCACACGGAGGCCTGGTCCTGACAGTGTTGTGACGGGTTGTTTTACAGCCTCAGAGCTCACAGACTGACTTTTTCCATCCGTCAGTAATGGAAGTTTTATAGCTGCTGCTGACTGACGACTGGTTTTTATCTCCGTCTCCTCACTCGGAGGTTTACTTCTTCTACTGAAGCCGCCGAGACGTTCTCAGAAAGCTCTGACTGAAAAGAGAAGAAGACTGGATACAAACTGCAAGACACAGAACGCTGAAAGGTTTTAACAGACAGAACGCAGGTTTTATAATCTGCTGCGTCCATATTTCTGTTAATCTCGCAGTCCGTCGTCATCAAGAGGCTGCAGTTCAAGTTCACCATGCTGAGGTGAATTTAAACATTAATGTTGCATTCGACTCATTATTACGTTATGCGTCCCTGGACTTTCAGCCCCCGCTGTGGTGTTAAAGTCCAGCCTGTTGTTGAGGTCTGAAGGTTGAAGTCTGTTATTAAAGCTGCTTTAAATAATCCAACACAGGAAGCCAACACGTCCTGAGTGTCGTTTCGCTTCTGTCCGCTCCGTCTGTGGAGTCTGAGGCTCTTTATCAACATAATGAAGAAAAGATAAAGACGTCAGGTGAGCCACCACAGACTGTTAGACAGATCCTGATCCAGGAGTGCTGTGATGACCTGACAGGAGCTCCAGGAACAGAGTAGCGTCACAGAATGAGTCGATTTTTTTGCGTCAGGTTGTGATTAAAGTAAAACTGAGCCGAGCTTCTTAACAGCCAACATGTTCAAATCTGGACCCGTAGTTAAAACTTCAAGCCGACGCTGTAATATTCACTTTCATATATTCGAACCTCTTTAAGTCTTAATCACGACTTCATGAATGAGCTGGAGTTATAAATGAAGTCAGAGTTCGTCTTCACTCTACGGATCTGTCGGTCCTCCGCTCACAGAGGTGCGCTTCATTCCGTTACCCTGAAAATGTTTTCTTCTTACGAGCCTGCCAAAGAGCTGTGGACCGTCTGAGGCTTAATGTTCCTCTGGTCGGTTAACGAGGCTGCTGATGGAGGCGGAGCTGTCGCCAGGCGCCTGCCGAGCTGTGTGTGTGTGTGTGTGTGTGTGTGTGTGTGTGTGTGTGAGCTTATATATGTGTACATGCGTGTCGATGCTCCATTACGGTCGAGTGTGTGTTTAATGTTTACATGTTGGCATGTTCTGTGAGTGTGTGTTAAGTTGTCTTTCATCTCTAAGTGATGCCTGAGGACACACACACACACACACACACACACACACACACACACACACACACACACACACACACACACACTTTGAGACCCTTAAAGTAGAATTAGGCTTTCAACTGAACCAGTGAACTACAATAATAACACAGAATCACCAGACTCCATTAACAAATTGGTGATTTTAAGAGTTGTTGAGTATAAACAAACGTTATAACGTAGTGAAACTGCGTCTCTGACAGATTCTAACTCATTGTGTCCTTCTTGTAAATTCAGCAAATGTTCCACATGAACTTCTGTCTGTCTTTGAGTAGAAACATGGAGTCTGTTTGTCTCAGCGATGGACGGGTTGTTAATGTCTCGTGTGAACGTCCGGTCCTGTGTGTCAGGAGCAGCAAATGGAAAAGCTTAATAAACTACATATTTGTTAAAAAGCCGTGAGTTTATATGAAAAGGCTTCAGAATCTGACATGAATATGAGCCGGCTGTGACGCCGTCTCACACTGAGAATAACCAACATGTTTTTTCCAGTAATGAGTGAATGACAGTCTGTGCTGAGTCATTACATTAATTATAGTTCATCAGCTTCTGTCGGCCTGATACAGACGTACACGCTGTTTACATCGACACTGAGAGGAGAAACTTTATCTTATGTTTTCTTGATTTTCCACTCAGCAGTGACACATCGTCCGTCCTCACTGAGTCCTCTGAAGTTCAGATATGATGTGTATGTGTGGATGACGAGCCTTTTATTCTGTGAAACATGTGAATGTGACTCCTCTCCCTGCAGACAAAACACACATTTCCACAGTAATGGCAGTAAATGTTGGCCTGCTGTCTGCCGCTCAGTGATTAGAGCAGCCGCGGCTCATTATCAGCGATCGTGTTCGTTATCTGCCGTCGTCCTGACCGACACCTCCTCTTGTTAGAGAGCTCGGTGATCCAGCATTCATGTCCTCTAATCACAACATGCTGCGCAGAGTCAGATAGCAGAGCACGAGAAGAAAGAGAGGCTGGTGTGAGGAGAGGAAGATAAAGAAAGGAGAGACAAGAAGGGAGGTGAAAGAGGAGGAGAGGAAGAGAAATGAGAGCAGCAGTGAAAACAGTGAGATAAATGAGTATCAGCGCTGTGGAGGGAAGACTGTTGGCAGAGAGACAAACTGTGACGAACCTCGACAGCCGACTCTCCATCGCAACCTTGAAATTGCTGACATCATAAAAATGATGAGTGTTGAATCGTTTTCAGAAGGTGGAAGCTCACACAGCACCCAGAGCAGACATTTAGTCACCATGTTTCATCTGGTGGTGGAAAAACATCCTGGTTTGGATTAATAACCTGAGAATGTCTCCAGCTGTCCTTAAACATATTCACTGTCCATCAACATCCAGTTCAGCAGACTGATGCCGACCAATCAGAGCACATCACGCACGGCAGACGCAGCGAGACGAGACAAAGACGTAAAAGCCGTAAGAAGCCGTAAACAGACAGAGAGGGAGACTGGAATGTGGAGAAAAGGCGTGTTAGTGTCTCGTATCTGCAGAGAGTTTCTGATTTTCTCTCTTTGTTGCTGCTCGGGACACTTTACCAACCCAACATGTGTCTGTTTGACGTCCTGGGAATGAGACTCAACAATCAGCTGTCTTTGTGGTGCGTTCAGGAACAGCTGGGACAAATCCTACTGATTCTACCTTTAACTTTAACAGTCTTTGAATTCTGTTAATATGACGTGAGCTTCAGTTAGCTTTGAGCACAAATGTCCTTCAGAGGGAGACTTTTTACTCTGAGACTCTGAGTACATGTCAGAGCCTGTAATCTATTACTTTACTGGAGGAAACAAGCTGGATCAGAACTTCTACTTTCACCAGAGTCTGTTTTTATACAAGTATCTGAACTTCCACCGGAGGAAGCAGTGGATGAGACTGAAGTTCAAAGTCTGGGTGTTGGACTTGTTGTAACTTCTGATTGTAGGTTAACATACGTAACGTATTCACCTTCGGTCACCTGACGGACTGCTCTACAGATCACCTGCAGGCAGTTTGAACGAGTGTCATTTGTACCCAGAGTGATGAAACAGAGCAGGACGGCACAAAGAGGGAGAGCGAGCAGAAAGATGGACCGTGACGGGACACAATCCTCCGCCGCTCGCGCCTCCTTTGAACCGCACGCCGTCCTCGATTACTGAATTCCTGCTTTCTCACTCGGCCGATCACTGCGACGATTTGCTGACATTCTCCCGAACACATTCCTTCTGTTACTGTGTGTGTGTGTGTGTGTGTGTGTGTGAGAGAGACTCAACACAGTGTCTGCTTTCACTGGCGGCCCGGTCTCCCACTCCCTCTGAAGGCCTGTGAATATACAGTATGTGTGGGCCGGAGCCGGGCTCACCATTACATTAACAAATGGCCAGAGAGCTGGAGGAGCGCTTGATTTTTGGCTGCCGCGAGCGCTCGGTCGGTGAGACAGACTGTCCCTGAAATAAAACATGAGGAATTTGAGCCGAGCTCAGAGCCAAACTGTGTCCCAACCACAACCCACAGAGGCTGATCGATCGGAAATCTGCAGATATTAAAAAGCACCGTGAGAGAGTTTCAACATTTTGATGAATATCTTATCCTGTAAAACCTTCAGGATGAGAAGTTCAGAGGATGAACAAACGGATGGATGGATGGATGACCACGTGTACGTCACTGTTACTGTAATAACTTTCAACGTCCACATTTTTTACAGCTTTTGTTTGTTTGGTCGGTTGGACGGTTGTTGGTTGTTTGTTTTGGTTGTTGGTTCATTTTCTTTGTTGTTTTGGCTTCTTTGTTTCCTGACATTTATAAAAAACACGTAAAATCAACCAACTGAGCTCAAACATCTGACTGAATGTTGTAACAGCCTCTACATCACCTCCAAAATGGAAATTAATATCAGTTCCTCTAAACGTAACGTGATTTCTGAAGTACTGAACATGACTGTTGTTGTCTCACCTGTTTAAACCTCGTTACCGATCATTTCTACTGATGAACCTTTTTGTTCTGGATCTTCCCTCCCCTCCCTAAAGGTGTCTCCCCACCCAGCAACACACCACTCCCCACCAGCTGTGACTCCCCTCGACTGGGCTGCCCAGGTAGGAGAATTAAACACACCTGCATGATTAACCTCACAACTGTTCATAAAAATATCACAATGACTGAAAGACTGAGATGTCTGTGGTCACTTTCACACCTGTTGTTGGTTTATTTAATCTGGAATAGAGAGAATTTATCCACTTCCTGTCTTTAACTTCTGGTGAGTTGTTGTACAAAGTAACCAATCACAATCATCTTGGGCGGAGCTTAACCCAGGACTCAGCGGCTGTGCCTCTGCTGGCAAAATAGCATTGGGAGAAAATGATTTAGCCTCGACAATGAAATGCTAAATGTTGGTATCAGCTGCTAGCTTGTTTAGCTTTGTAGCGTCCCTGACCAGGTCAGTGGTTAAGGTGTAGAATAAGGTGACACAAAGACTGTTTTCATAAAACACAAGATTCACAAATAATCAACAGAATGATTACCGTACTTTCCGGACTATAAGCCGCTACTTTTTCCCCATGCTTTGAACCCTGCGGCCTATACAACGGTGCGGCTAATTTATGGATTTTTACAGCTAGCGGCCACTAGGGGACCTCCTCAATCTATGGATTGTACAGGTTACGTCCCTCACCTTTAACGCCTGGTTTATTATTATGCTTCTGCGTCGCGGCGACAGCGTAGCTACGTCGTCGACCCTACACCGTCATTGAGCATTCGGAGTTCTGCGTCGAGGGAACGCGTTGTTCTGTCGGTGGACGTCATCAACGTCAGTGATTCAGGTTTGTTATGCTAACAACACATAGTCAGACAGGTGGCGGTGCTAACGGAGCTAACAGCTGTCTGTCAGTCTGACCGAGAAGTTTCTCACTTTACTTCGCTGTTAGTTGAATTAAATGACATTCATGTTGTCTTTAACTGTCCGTGCGAACCAGTCCGCAGCTTTGTGCGTCTGTTTGTGCGTCTCTGACTCTTGCGTGTTGACGTTTGCGTGGTCATAGGTTACATATGGTAATTAAACGTTAAAAACACCTGCGGCTTATAATCGGGTGCGGCTTGTATATGTACACATTTGTGTTTTTCCCTAAAATCGGCTGGTGCGGCTTATATTCAGGTGCGCCTTATAGTCCGGAAATTACGGTAAATGAAAATAAGACTGAAGTGCATTTTAAACTGGCTTGGAGGTTGTTGTAGTTGTAACGACGTCGTTAGCAGAAGGAATCCACATTCTTGCGTTTTGGGGACTGAGCTGGAATCATGTGCTCATCAAGGATTGTTTCTACAATCATCTGCATCTACAAAGCATGTCATAAAAACCTGTATTTGTGTCTTAGAGGTTGTTTTCCAAAGCACCTTCAGGACCGTGAGTGCCTATATCGTTGTCATGGGAACATGGCGGCGTTCGTACCATGAATTATTCACTGAGTGGAAACACTGACCTGCTGCAGAGAATGATGTACACACCTGAGGTTTTCCTCCAGGACCACATTCATATTTCATAACAGTGAACCCAGCGGGAATAAAACCATCAGCCCTGGCAGCATCACATCTATACTCCATCCCTCCTCACATCCAGGGGAGGCTGATTATATTAGATAGAACTGAAGAGGCTCGAAGAGAAGAAGTCAAACAAAGACATGATTCTCAGTCTCAGTTGGTGTAAATTAGATGCTGCGTGTTCTTTATAAGTGTCTGCAGATAAAGTGAAGGAAGGTTGTAGTTTAATAAGGATTTATCTTCTGCCACTCACTCTCTCCAAACGCTGTGGAAGAGAATCTTCCTCCAGCTCGATCTGTTCATGACATGTTCCCTTAACGACTTCTCTGCGCCCTGAGTCGAACCCACGTGAAGCAGCGAGAGAGAAAACCACCCCAGGGGGCCGTTCAGCCGCAGCCCAAACCACTAGAACCGGAACACTGTCCGCGCACGGATCAGCACCTAAAGAAAACCTCACTGCAGCTAATCAGCTGTGTTCCAGGAGCTCACGTGATCTGGCTGATCTGGCTGATCTGGGACTTGAACAGTAGCTCGGGGGCCAGCTGACGACGTGACCCAGCTCCACTCCCCAAATGTCAGTTCTCACACTATCCTGTACTATGGAGGCCTCAGAGGGACAGTTTTCTAAAGGTCAGTTTTTGTGCTCGTGAGAGAAGCGGAGTCGAGCCAATTAGGATACAGCATGTGTCCCAGAATATGAATGGCTACGGCAGCCCAGGCAGGTCAAAAGGCCATGGGAGAGCACACACAGGGTTATATGTTAAATCTTTGTATTAGACTGGTCCAGTAGGATGTCTCAGTCTTTTGGTTGATTGAATTTACTTCTTGAATTCTGGGCCAGCAGGTAACATGAATCCCAGGTGAGAACAGCGAGAACTTTCAAGGGTTCAAGGGTCCAGAAAAGATCAAGTTTTGGCTTAAAAATACCTGGTTCTGTCCAGACAAGACAGCTCATCACAGATATCTGGAAATGTCCCAGAGACTCCTCAAACATGTCTGTTGTGGTCGCCACATCGCAGCTGGAAAATGTCCCAATTACTTGTCAGAAATGTCTGGTTGTGTCGCCACAGACTGTGCTGGAAACGTCCAGGAGACTCTGGTTTTACCCAACATGTCGTCAGAAATATCCAGTTGTGTCGCCACAAACATGGCTGGCAAAGTCCCAGCGATTCATCAGAAATATCCAGCGCTGTTGTGGCTGGAAAATGTGGTCTCTAGCTTTGCAACCATCAGTAGAGCCCAACTCGATCCCCGCCACCTCCTGACATGAATGTCAGCTCATAGACACGACTGTAGAAATGTGGATGTGGAGCATGCCATCATTTCATTCATGCGACCACGGAGCCAAGATTTATTTGTTGTTGATCGTCCAGTCATGTTGGTATTTCATGTTGGAGAACACTGTTTGCTGCGTTCAGAAAGAAATAGAAATCAGGAGAACATACAGAAATGGAGCTGCATCATTTGGACTGTATACCTGCTGCACCTGCTGCACCTGAAGACCACCAGCCAGCTTCACAACATTCATCATCCTCTGCATCTTTCTCTCTCTCTCGTCTCTTGTCACTACCGCCAGCTGCTTCCTCTCCCGCCACTTCATCCACTGACTCCACTAACACCACCCATGCTACTAATGCCATCACCCACGGTAAGCAACCCTCATCCTCGCCCTCCTTCTCTAGCTTCTCACGCCTCCTTTTCTTTGTGATTTCGCCTCCTTCTCCACGTCCTTGTGTCATACTCCTCCCTCTCGCTCTAGTCTTTCAACTTCCCTCTTGCCATTTTTTTAAATGTTCATTTATGTTGTTCAGCTGCCGATGATCTCTGATGGTCTCTTGGTTCTCGTTGATGGACATTAAACCAAAGAGCTCTTCTTTAGTCGCCTTTCCTGGAAAATTGAGATACATTTGGGGGCTCATATAAGATCCCAAATGTCTTTTCACACAAGTCATTTACCAAGAAACAATTATCCTCAATGGTTTATTAAAGAAGCATCCCTCATAAAAATCAGTTCTGCCATGATTGACCTTTCAAGGTCCTGTCAAAAGTTGCCTGGAGCCATTTCACTTTTTATGCAGCTCTGAAAAAGTAAAACGCTTCATTATTCATTTGTTCGCTCTATTATTCATCACCATCCCGGGAGAAGACTCGGCGAACGCTGTTCCGATGAACGTGTTCGACTAGATAAATATTATCTACTCCTGCATTAAAGATTGAGTTCATCAGATCTTTTCATTAGTTAATTAACCTTTCTGTCAGTCGTCTTCCACCTCAGACTGTGTCGTGGTGAATTAATGTTCCCAGGAATTTATGAAAATCAGCTCTTTTTCTTTGCTTTGAGTTATATGGAGGTTTTTGTTCCAACAAATGAAATAGTCAGCACATAGTGTGAAGTTTATCCAAAGTTCAGAGGCTGCTCGTTGTTTTGCATCCTAACGGAGCGCTTAAACTATTCTGTCTCTCCGTGTGGTCGCTCTGCTGTATCCTTTGATTTGTCATCTCCAGTTCTCCCTCCCATCACTCCACCTCCATCCACCATCCCTACCACTAGCATGCCACTAACCCCAACCACCCACACCGCCCACACCACCAGCACCAGCAGCTCCTCCTCCTCCTCCTCCTCTGGTAAGGCTTCATCTGCTTCGCTGCTTTGTTGTTTGTTGTGATCATTTCTAGACTTCACATGCAAACTCTGACAAAAAAGCCAGAGTCACTTTGCTGTAATCAGGGTAGAAAAACTTAATTCTAGAAAAAACAAGAAGAGAAGTGTTCAAATGTGCAACTAAACCCAGTGTTAAATCTTTTGGACACTGCTTTATATTCCAGGTCCCCGTACAGTCGACTCAACTGTTGTTAGTTGATCATGTTCAGTCACAGAAAATAAATCTCCATGCATCTGCTGCCACTAGCGTTGCTCAATACGACAGATTAATGATCGAAAATATGGAGTAATATTTGAAACGATGGATTCTTCGTTGTTCAGACAGCCGCTTCTCATTGACTGTCGAATTCATTGTGCCAAAATCAGAAAACGTCAGAATAAATTGGCCCCAAGACGCTTTTTGGAAACACAGTCTGGCACCAAATGTTGAAAAGGCTTCTTCCATTGATTCACATTCTGAATCAAGACTTTTGACCAACAGGCTTGGAGCTTCTCCCATTAACGCAGTGTGGTTGTGTGTTTTGTGTTTCTGACATGCCAACTTATTGTGCTAACCAGTTTTGCCTGCCACTACCATCATCGCCACCACCAGCGCTGCTACGCCTGCATCTGCTGCCACTAACGTTGCTTCATCCAGCAGCACAGCACAGGGTAAGGTAGCTAACCAAATCTGCACGCTGTCGTAAGCTGATGTTGGAGAGTCAAGGTCCTGATTTCTGTGATCGTTTTTGTTTACTCTTTTTTATTTCTCTCAAATGTTTCTTGTTTCTTTTTATAGTTTAGTTAGAGCAAGAGGAAATCTGTTTTCTTATGTATCTGTATCTAAAAGAGTTTTATCTAGAACTGGTTATGCTGTGGAGGGTCTGACGGTGGGTGAGAGGTGGAGTCCACCCCAACAGACACGTTTACAGGATCATGTCCCCAAAATGTAAATGGTGTGGTTTCAGATCTCAGTCCTCATACAGTAGGTACGTTACAGGGCTCGTCCCCACAGCGGTGCTTTGTTTTGAGATCCATGTTCCCACAGAGTCTGATTCATGCCCCGTTCCCTCCACAAAATGCTGCTTTCTTTAGTTGTTGTCCCATCAATGTTGTATTTTTAGATTAGTTATACTCCAAATTATAGCTGCGTCTTCAAGTTGATGATCTCACACTGCAGCCGGTCAGTGTCGCTCCAGTGTTTTCAGGCTGTTGTCCTCACGATGTAGGAAAGTCAGAACAAGACTTTTGTCCGTGGATTTAAAATCGTTCCCCACAAAGTGCTGTTTTAGTAAACTGTTGTCCCCTAATGTTGTGTTTGTGGGCTCTTTCCCCTCAATGAAGCAGTGATTTTAGGTTGACATCAGCTCCATGTAGCTGTGTTTTCAGATATATTTCCTTCTCAGCTTGTACGTCGCCTGATTAACCGGTTGTTGTCTCTGAAATGTGAAGAAAACAAGTTTATGCACTGACTGACAAATCCCCACCAAAAACCAGAAGTTTCTTTACAGGTGTTTAACGTGACATCTGCTCACACATGGATGAATATTCTACCGACAGCTGCGTCCATTCAGACGGCTGATAATCTGTGGTTGTTTACTTCCTCTGTAGCCCGACAGACAACCAGCAGCACGTCAGCTGTTTCATCTGCTTCCACTAACCAGCTCACTACTAACCCCACAACACATGGTAAGAGCCGGAGAGCAGGAGCCACGCTAACGCTGCTAACGCTGCTAACAGTGGCTCACTTTAGAAACTCAACACCTGCGTGGTTCAAAAACATACAGCATTAGTTTAGGAATAAGATTCTTAGATATTTTAACTGGTTATTTGAAACTGTTGAACACGCACTCAATCTAAAAAGCAACAAATAGAAGTAAAACTGTGAAATTGAATTAAATTCCGTATCATTTCCCAATAATTACAGTTAAAGCTGGACATCATATTATCAGAATATTAAACTTATGTGTGATAACAATGTATCTTAAATGTGTCCTGATGTGTCGTTGGCAGTCAGGTGTGTAACCAGGTATTTGGAATAAAAGTGTGTCAGTAAATGCTTTAAACTACTTCTATTTTTCATTATTGATTGAAATCGTGACTCATTTTAAAATATCATAATGTTAGAATATTTTGTAATCCTATAGAAGGAACTCTTCTCATGTTTTATTATTACTTTCAATCAATAGGTTATTAATATTGTTGATTTATCTTCTATCTATCTTTGATTGTTGATGTTAATTGTTGTTTAATTAATCCACTCATTTGAACTGTTACTAAGAATAATGGAGTCGGTTCAGATGCCTGTTATATCAATCCATCACTTCTTGACATTGTGATTAAGAATCTGTTACATATCTTGTAGTTTTATTTTAATCGTACTCTTAAATCTTTTTCCGTTCTTCTGAAATGTTGTATTCGTCTCCACGAACAGTCCGAAGCTCAGCTGCTGCGCTGCCGTCAGTCACTAACCAGCCAGCCACTAACATAGCTGCTGCCGCTGCTTCCTCGCAGGGTAAGACTCACACTGCACGTCTGTCTGCTGACCGAGGTCAAACTTTCCTCCGGTCGTCCCTGTTCACTCATTTATCTGTTCTTCATACTTGTTTTCTCATTGGAAGAAAAAAAGTTACCATGTCTGCAGGAAGTTAAATCTGCTTTTTCTGCTTTGTTGTGTTTCACATTTACACTTTTCTCACAAAGGAGTTTGGATTTTGTCGTTCGATTTCTCATGGATTTAGATAAATTGTGTTCCGGTTCTTTGTTTCAAGATAGGAAACAACTACATCGATCCTAAAGGAAATTTATGTGACAGGAATGACTCCAAAACTACTTGAACATAAGAACAGAATATACAGAATGCAGCAGGGGAGCCAAAACTTTTTCTCATACAGGGCAAGAAATGAAACTTACTTCAGGACCACGAGCAGAAATCAGTCACACATTGTATTTCATTTTATTGTTAAGACGTAGAATGAACGTCGGACCTCAAGTTCCCTGCAAAACAGTCCAATGTTCTTAGATTATTAAATTGATTAATAATTAGGGATTCTATATATTTGGAGAGCAACTAACCTCACAAAAACTGAGAGTGGCTACAATACAATGTCTTGTTTCCATAGAAACATGGTGCGCCAAGTGACAGATAATATAACAATAATAAAACAACAACATACATTTGGGAAAATGATGAGAAATTTTTGTTTTATTCAAGTTATCTTCATAAATATATCTTATTGTTTGTTGTTCTTCTGTTTGATGTCATTTAACCTTTTACAGTTTCTATAATGGCCTGTTGATGAGCAGCACTGCCTGCAACAGCTGCTTCTTCTCTTGTTGTACTAATGATTGACTCCATAGACAAACCTGAAATCATCACACATCATTCGTCTGGTTTAAATCGAATCATTTCAACTGCTCTCTCCCAATATTCAATCCTTCATTCTCTCAGTAACATAATCGACGTACAGAACTCTGGGCTGCTCATCTGGTGTTGAGGCGTCAGCTGCTTCTTGATCTGCATTGTGTTTATCACTGCTTTGATTTTTTTTTACGTGAAATACTTTGATTTATTATTTTTAACCTGCTTTTCCACCATAATGCCGTCTGGTTTGCTGTGCCGTGGCGACAGTGAAGGACTCCTCCTCTGCTGGTTCTCGGTCCAGACCTCTGACTGCTGGTCCGGCTGCTCACAACAGAAGACCCCGACATGTTTTTGGATTAACTGCTACTGGATCTTCTGTTTCTAACACACCGAGAGCTCCAGATCCTCCAGACACCCCAATCAGACAAACTTGGCGTGGAAGACTTTCTCGTCGTAGGTCCCTTTCATTCAGTCAGTCAAGTCCTCCAACCCAAGATCCAGCTTCTGAACCAAGACTTTTAGCCCCAAATCCTCCAGCTCCACCTGAACCCGCTCGCCCTAGACCTCCACTCTCCCTCCCCAGGCCTCCGAGCCATCGCAGCTCCAAGACCTCCCTAGGGTTCATCTCCACCCCATTGATCTGGCAGGGGAGGAAGAGGCCAACCGGAGGAAGACGTCCGACTGCCACCAGAGCGCCGCCCGGGCCCGTGGTGCACATCACCAAACCCGCTGCACTGCCAACTGAACTCAAACACACAGCCAGGCCTGCGTACACAACACAAAAAGGTGGATTCAGACACACAACTGCAGCAGCTCAACCTACACCAGGACTGACCTTCTCACATCAACTTACAACCACTCAACACTCCAAACTCCCTCCTGAATCAGGAGTTTCAGTCTCATCCCCGGGGAAACGTAAAGAAGAGGATGCAGAGGCTCCACCGGCGTCGTCATCGTCACTGTTGTCCTCATCGTCTGCACTGAGCAACAGAAAGAACAAACCTGTGGCGCCACAGTGGTCACTGCTGAGCACCAGTGAAAACCAAACAGGTTCAAGGACTAACTGGACGGATCCTCTGGAAACACAGAGCGACGAGTACTCGTCAGGGTCGGAGGCGTTCCTGTACGATCTGACTGAACTCTCGGAGGAAGGCAGCGCTTTTAGCTTGTATGAGTTTGACGCCGTCTACTCCTTGGATGCACCCGCCACTCCCGGCCCTGACGCACCAAACCAACAATCCATCAACCAATCAGACCCTCGCGGTGCTGTTCCTCCTCTAACTCCCTCTGAGGGGAGTGAAGCGCTCGGAGATTGGGAGACCCAGGCAGACCGCGAGCCTTCTGTGATCCACTCACAAGATAAACTGATGTCGGGAAACGTTGGATTAATCAGCAGATCTCAAAACCCACCACAGCAGTTCAAGTGGACAAAAACAGGAGGACAGTTTCCACATACAAGCTGTCACTCAGAAACTGGAAACATCGACTTTTCAACCAACACCATCGCTCCTTACTCCCCCACGTTCATCCCTCCTCCTCATGCAGCCAACACCATCTTTACCCACAGTACGTCTAAGCTCCTCTGCTTCCCTCGCAGAGACTTTCCCCAAGCAGGCAAGATTCTCTTCTTTGCAGCCACAGAAGGAAGAACAGATATCCTCAGTTTCTGTAACCCCCCTGGACAGTGTGCATGAAGCAGACGTTACTGAAAGTAGACTGATAATCAATGTATATACAAGCTCAGACATATCTCCCAAGCCTCCCTCTTCTACTGTTTTCAGATTCCCTCTCCACATCCATCTCTCCTCTTCCCTCCTAACTCCCTTCACCTCCTCTCACGCCGTCACTCCATCTGCTTCATCATCTGTCGCTTTAACTTCACAAACTCCAGCCTGGCCTCGTCTCTCATCCTCTCCTCCCCTTTGGTCCTCCACCATTCCTCTGCCACCCTCTGCTCAACCCTCCTCTCCCCAGCCGGTTGAACTTCCAGATGCAGGCGGTGTTGTTGAATCCGATCACGTTTCTGAGTCAGGCGGAGTCGGCAGGAACCTTCAGCCTTCTCTGCTGTCGTCTCTGCCTCTGTCCTCACATCTTCAAAGGGATTTTGTGGTGACAGGAGTTGACACAGCGTCCTCGATGTCTCCTCCTCTCTTTTCTAAAGCCTCCACTGAGTCCCAGATACCAGTTGTTGATGGTGTTCCGCTCACTGAATACCATTTTCTCTCTGCTGCAGAGTCCTCTGACAATATATCAGAACCGTTTATGAGTCGGTTGCCTTACATTGAGAGTAATCAGCCCCCTGATACCCAGTCAGGTCTGTTTGTGAGCCAAATTAAACCCTCTGGATTATCAGCGGAGACTTTGGCATCCAGGACTGATGTACTCGCTCTGTCACAGTTGGGTTCATCAGAGGTTTTGTGGCCTTCTTCTCATGCAACCATTCTCTCAGTGAGCCAGTTCCTGGTTCATTCTGATCAGAGAGAATTAAGTGACATAGATTCTCCTTCAGACGAGTCACATCCTGTCACAATGACAGCAGCTGGCATTTGGGCCTCTGAACGCACCCCGGCTCTGCTTCAGGCAGATATTGATGAAACGCAGCCCTCCATTTATTCTTCATCTTCAAATGCTTTTCTCTCAGCTTCAGATCCGTCCTCCCATCACCCTGCAAACCTGTCAGTCACTGTCTCTGCAGAGACGCCTCCTGCTGCCACAGTCATACCAGCAGCTAGAACCACAGAGAGGATTGAACAGGAAGCCGCAGTGTCTTCCTCCTCATTCTCCCCAAATCCCATAGTTGAGAACTCAACATCTTCATCTGGGTTATTAGACAGACGTGCTTCCAGTTTGACCTTTAACAGAGATCCATGGAGGCTGCCGCACACACTCTCACATTTAGACACCGACAGCCAGCTGAACACGAACTCCAGCGGCTCGCAGGCCCTCGTCGACCACGGCGATGCTTTTAATCACCTCACTTCACCTTCGTCAAATCCATCCGTCATGGTAACGACCCAGACTCGGGCACTCAGCAGCCAGAGTGTGCAGCTTGGCACCGACGCCCCCCGGCACGCTGCAGGGCTGGATTATATGTACCAGTCAGGCTCGGAACAATCGAACCCTGAACACACAGGCCGTCTGACCGACACACACCGCTCAGAGCACACACACCTGAGCACTCAGGGAGATGCAGGCGAGACATTAAACATGAGTCAGAGGTCAGATGTTGATTTCAGGGAGCAGTTCACGTCTTTTGCCCGCACGCCTCCTCTCCTTTCACCTTCTCTTTCTCCTGCAGAAACCCAAACACCTCCCTTTCCTGCAGTTTCTCCCTACATAACTGTCTCCTCCCTTGCACCGTTGCCAGTAGAGTCTGCCAGCACTGAAGAGGCACAATTTGTCTCCTTGTCGCCCAGTTGGCTGATTTCTGAATTCCAGCGGCCCACAACAACCCAATCCCCCCTGGAGAACCATTTACAGTCCTTACAAAGATCCACCACGTATCCTGTTCACCAGTCAGTCCAGCAGTTCATCACAGTCAGCCGATCGCTTCCTCCTAACCAAAGTTTCACACATCACTCAACCGCTCTGGTTTCTGACGAGGACGAGCTTTTACCACAGCTTGTGAACGCCACACAAACAGGCTCCGTCACTGGTCCTGTATCGTCACCTGAGGCCTCAAACAATCTCACCACAGCTGAGAAACTCGTGCATCTTTCTGCTGCATTTGATCCTGTCGATGTTGTACCGAAAATACACGAACAGGCCTCTGCTGAAGATGGTAACATGACTCTGAATGAAATGTTAAATGCACCAACAGGCCGTCAGGCTGCCCTGAATACTCAACCATTTCCTGTTGAGATGCAAACGACTTCCTCCTGCCCCACTTCTGCACCCTTTTATCAGCAGAGCTCTGCAGCATCACCACAGCCCACTGCTGTTCCAGTTATTCAGGCCCCCCTGCACACTTCTGGCCTTAATATCCCTTCTTCCACGCCGGTCTCTGGACCCCCCACCAGCTCCTCAATTGGTGCCCCAGGTCAAGGCTTCATTTCTGCAAACGCAGCAGGTTTTAAAAACATTTCCATGTCAAATGCAACCACTGTTACAGCGCTCAAAGACTCTCCATCAGTGCAGAGTGAAAGGACAGACACAACAAAGGCTGGAGATGCTACAGCTTTTATAGAAGACACAGGCAGCAAACCAACACCAGATCCCAGTGAGACTGCGGGCACATCAGCAAAGCCAGGCTTGAACTCAAGTCCAAGCCTGTGGAATCACAGTGGAGGTCAGAACTCAGGAGTCCTCAAGAATCCAGAACAAAGTGACGATGAAGTGAAGGAGGCCCAGCTCTCTCCAGCCTCACCTGTCGTCGTCACCGTCCACCACTTCACCACCACAAAGACCTCGTCTCCGGCAGCTCCATTCAGAGCTGTCAGCACGTCGGCGAGCAGCCTCAAAAAGGCCTCGGTGCGCCCCACATCTGGACCCCCAACTGTGGATTTAGCAGCCAAGCCCGCATTGCCATGCCAATGTAAACAACGCTTTCATTTTACATGTCTGTGTGGAGTGTCATCGGGGAACAGTATGTCATGCAGTAACAACAGAAACTGTAGCTGTAGACAATCCGAACAAATCATCTGTGGCATGCACTGGACAGAAAATTCATCATAGTTACATGTATTAAGTCTTAAAATGTATTTATTTAAAACTGTTGAGATGTGTTAAGTATTAAGTATTAAAATATGTGTGTGAATCATCTGCTTGCAGATTTGGATATAAGCTATATGGCCAAAAGTATATATACTTTAGCAACAGAGCTAACGGAACGTAAAACACCACGGTACTGTAACTGTCCTCCGTCGCTCTTGGAGGTGTTCATTAAGCTGCTGGTTATCATTTGGTTTGTTAGCAGCTACTTTAGCAACAAGTAAAGCTTCATGTGTAGAGAGGACAGCAGAGAGAAAACCAGAAACTATTTTCTCCTTAAACAATGACTCAGTTTCAGCCAAATCGCTGAATCACTGCTGTGGTGGAGTTCTTACCTACTGAGCAGCTTGTTTTCTGGCAGTGTTGGTCCTGAGACTGAAGTAAAGGTGAAATATGGAGCGAGACGTATGTGGAAAAACACTTAAACACCCATTTTGACTTCATGGGAACTCCCATCAGAAATAACGAGATATGAGCTATTTTAGCACCATTATTATTGAGAGGTCTGTTCGTTAAGTCTCCTGGATGGAGTCTGATAACATGTTGATTTCTACTAATCCCTGTTTTTTCCAGCACGTTTGAAATGTAATTTTCTGAATAAACACACTGATATTGGTGTTGAGGTGGTAAAATATAGAAATATCTCTGCAGACGGCTTCTAACATCTGACGTAAAGGTTGTGATGGCACCAGATTCATGTTCAACTATCACATGGATGTAAAACTGAGGTGTCCGCAGACTTTTGGCCATATAGTTTGTTATTGCTTCATTTAAAGCATGAAACACGGCGGCTGGTTGAGATGCTCCAGAGACTTGAAGTATAAACCAACTGGATTTTAAGACTGAATACATGACTGTATCTGTGACGGTGGCCGGGTCGTTAGCTGTGTTTGAATCAGACTCGATGGTTTTATGTGTCTTAACTTTGGTGGTAGATATAAATAACTTTCAATCAGGTGGAAGCTGGGACCCCTCAGGTACTGGAGGCTGGTGATTGGCCTGTCATGATTCATTAAGATGGAGTCCAATCAGACTGTAGTCTGTAGTCAGGCACTTGTAGTTTAAATAAATAGACTGTGCTTCATCCTTCCTCCACCTCTCTGTTTATCTGTCCGTCTTTACGATATCCAGGACAGAGACTTCACTCTACCTCATATTCTCTGCTCGTTCTCATTTCATCTACAAATCTCTGGTCCGTTCGACTTCTTCTTTATTCCTGGTCGAGACGTCCTGCCGCGCTGCTCGTTCTCTCAGACGCTCAATAACAGACGTCTCGTCTTCACACAGATTTTTTTAAATGCTGCTGTGAAATCCAGACGAAAAGTTTGCAGCTGCTTCGCAAAACCTCAGAAAACCAGACGAGTAAAAGTGTGCAGCTTTGCAGGGTCTCACACCAGAGCTGATGGAGAGGAAGTCTTCTGACCGCTCAGTAGCATCTACTAACACTTAGAGAGCCGGAGTGACACCTAGTGGCCGATGTGACGCATAGCAGGAGAAGAGAGAGCCGTAAAACTGCTTCATCACAGAGGAAACTCACGGTGACTCAACACTGTCTGCTGTGTGAGACACGATGGATTGATAACGACATCGTTTACATCTGAACAGCAGCGATAAGAAAACATCAGACTTAATTGATCTCTGACCGAGGAAACATCCTCGTTACAGCAGCTGAAGAGCCGAGCAGAGAGAAAGAGTCACTGACTGGAGATGAAAATAGAACAAAGTGACAATAATAATAATGAAGAGACGCTCGACACCGTCATATATCACACAGGTTGTGATAAACTACAAGAAAAGCATTAATAGATAAATATCAGTATAAGTGCACAGAGACATCAGATCACAGCAATCATATAAGTCATCAATAAGTATACACAATAATTACTTACTAATTAGCGTTTCATGTATGTAAAGGAAGAAGGAAGAGAGCGACCATTTTGAGAAAAGCAGCACATGTTATTCACCAAATAATGCCGAAATAAAAACTGTCAAAGTGAAAGTTTAACTTATTACGAGTGATTTTAAACTTTGATTGCAAGAATAAAAAGATTATTGATTTAATTTTTTTCTGTTTGACTCATCGCTATCGAGGCTGAGAGAGTTCTTTTGATATCAGGCTGACGTGAATGAATTAACTCAGACTCAGTGTTACTGCAGGTTCTTGCTGACCAGACGGGCTGAAGTGTTTCATCGAACAGTCAAACTGAAGCTCTCGCCAAAAAGCAACCCAGGCTTTTTTTGTATATGTACCGAGTCAAACCTTTGTGTAAAAGCATAATTACGACGAAAGAGGCACTTTTGAGATTTACTGTATTTTCGTTTTCAGGTCAAACTCATTTTCAATGGGAGCGCTACGGGCACTTTTACACTAGCATACTACGAGCAAAGTGTCATGTTGTGTCGAGCCTTCTTAGTGTTTTAAAAATAGAGATTTTGATGCTATCGTAAAAGCGCCCGTAGCACTCCCATTGAAAATGAGCTTGAGCTGAAAATGAAAATATGGTAAATCTTAAAAGTGCCTCTTTCGTCGTAATTATGCTTTTACACGAAGGTTTGACTCGGGTACAGTCACAAAAAAAGCCTCGAGTTTCACTTTGAAATCTAAAATGGATGTTTAAATCTAACATCTTTGGCTGCAGACACACACAGACGTGTTGAAAGGCAGAAACATGTTCTGATTCCAAATCATCTCCATTCAGCAGGAGAGTGAATCATAATGACTCCTCTTCCTCCTCCTCCTCATCGCTCCACACTGTCAAATTGGATTTTTACATAACTCGATCAGCTCCGACCGCTCGATTCTTCTCCTGCTATGAGGCTCCGGCACATAAAAGAAGCTCCATCATATGTGTGAAGACGTCTGTGAGCCGAAGTGAGACTGAACTATTATTTTCTTCCCGTCTCTTTTGCTTCCTGTCGTCTCCGTCTGCAGAGAGGTCGTTCTACCGGATTTCTTTTGTGGTGGATGACGCGGGAGCGACGCTGGCCCCGGCTGATGTGGAGCGAGCCGTGGAACTCTGGGTAAGAGCGCTCGCTTTTCATATCAGGCAGGTTCAACCTTTGGTGGCCCGAGACGGCAGCCAGAGCGAAAGACGTCAGGTGGAGCTGAGACGTCAGGTCAGCTGGTGGAGCCGGAGGAGGTCAAGGTGGTTCTCAGTGTAATACTGGAAGCTGAAAGCTGACAGGGACACACAGAAGTGGACTGAAAGCCTGAAACTGCTGAATGTGTTGATTTGTTTTTCTTCTTGCAGCTAAATCAAACCTTGCAGAACTGGACCCACGCGGTCTACGTGGACTCCATCAGGTAATCAGCACAGAGAGCTGGATGATTGTAGCAGGGTTTGTTGACAGAAGATCGCAGCGTCAGACCGGCTTCAGGTGATAGTTTACTGTCAGTGTGCTCACTCTGATGAACCTCCAGCTGTCACAGACTTCTGTTTGTTCCACTGTCACGATCGTCTCCAGTCCAAAACTCCCACAGCTCTCCAGGGAGTTTAACCATGTGGACGTCTCTGAGAAACTTTAAATAACATCAAGTTCCTTTAAATCATCAACAGATAAAACTAGGAAGAACAGGCAGTAAACAGGCGGTAAACAGACAGTAAACAGGCAGTAAACAGGCAGTAAATGTTCCTCTGCTGTGTTCTCACCTCTCTAACGTCGTGTCTCTGCAGAGTCCAGCCGACGGCTCAGAGTGGAGGAAACCCAGCGAGGTAAGTCACTGATCTGTGGGGTTTGTGGAGTGAGTTGTGCTGAAACACGTGTTTTTAAGGATGATTCGGGTTGTCGACTGTTGTGAGTCTTTCATATATGTGAGTCTACACTTCCAGCAGCTGACTTCAGGCCTGTGTTGTGTCTCGTGTCCAGTTACAGCTGCCAGGCGCTGCTGTATTATGACTACATCAGTAACCAGAGTCTGGGTGAAGCTGACGTGTCGGCCCGGCTGTCCAGCAGCGAAGGACTGATGAGCTCCGGCCTGCAGATCCAACCGGCCTCCACTGAAGTCCGACTGATCGGTGAGGAACAGAAACAAATGTCTCGTCATCATCAAACTAAAATATTTATTAATTTCTCTAAAAGTCAGATGTAACTGTGCCCCACACGGGGTCCACATCATATAGTCTGACGTGGTCTGAGTTCATTTAAATACAGTATCACTGAAATGATCACTGAACACGTTTATCAGAGGGAATAAAATGCCATTTTATGACCTTATACACCGTTATACAGCTGCCGGAGAGGAGCAGGAGCAACAACTCATTATAGTTTGTTCATTCCTGATTTATTCTAACTCTGTGCAGATAACACCATCAAAAACAAGAGCGCAAACACATAAAATGACATCAACTTTCATCATTTTTAAAAACTGATGTAAACTGTATATTACTGGATTAGAAATGTCATTGGCTTCATGATGCATCAGTCGCCTGGAGGCTGGCGTGTGATTGGCTCAGGAGAGAGAGGAGCGATGATGATGATGATGATGATGATGATGATGATGATGATGATGATGAAAGCATCAGGAACAATCTGAGGGTCCTGGTGTTGCCCGAGGACACTTCACAGAGCCGGGGATGGAACCACCAACCCTTCTTCCTCCTGAGCTCAGTCATCGTCCACACTTTAACTCAAACACAGACTCTTTTATTCTCTGTATTTATTATTCATGAGTTCTGCTGATATGTTCTGGTGTCTCCTCTGTCTGGACTTTTATCTATAGATTCTTTTTATCCGGTCCTGTTCTGTTTGTCATCTTTGTTTTCCTCCCTCTGTTGTGTATCTTTATCGGCGCCTCCTGATTTGTTTTCACGCTCTCGTTCAGCATCTTTATTTTTATTTGTTTGTCTTCTGAGTGAGATAACTGTTGCTGCTTTCACTCCTCACAGAGAACTGTCCAGAGGAGAACCCGCTGCACTACCACTGGCCCGAGAGCCGGCCCAAAGTCACTCAGTACCTGCCCTGCTTCCCCAACAAGGAGCAGAGCACCTCCAGAACCTGGTAACACACACACACACACACACACACAGTCAAAGGACATTGTATTGATTAACATTGATTTCCTGACTTACTTTATCTCTGACCTTTAACCTGGCCACCGTCTTTTAACCCTCGCCTCATCAGAGCCTCGTTACTTTAATGCCTCCTTTAATAAAACTTCTTTCAGCCACTCGTATCCACAGTCTCATTCTTTCAGGACGCAGACTGGATGTTTTCATCATTCTAGTCTTCATTAAAGACTATAAACTAACTCTTGACACTAAAATTTAAAGATTTATTTCATGGGAATTCACAATCATATCACCTGTTTGGGCTTAAAATATCTAGTTCCTTTGCCACAAACACGGCTGGAAACTGTCTGGAGAATCAGTGGTTTCATGCTTACAAATGTAGAAACATAGGGCCCAAAATTATCCCAATGCCTCGTAGAAAAAATATGCTGTTTTGTTGCCTCTGACATGATTTAAATTGTGCTGCTGTCTTGTAAAAACTATCCAGTTTCATGCCCACAGATGTTGAAGCAGTGTCGAGGTCAGCGGTCTCTGGCTTGGCCGTGGTTTGAGCTGTTTGGGTTGAATTATCGGGTTTTAATTGTCACAAATACAGCTGGAAAATGTCTTCTTGAAAATATCAAAATGTCTCCATGCTTAAAGAATCTCAAACATCTGGTCTGTGGGTTAGTTTCTGTCTCAGTTTTGGGCCACAAAGTGTTCAGATGTCATTTTAAAAATATTCTGACATGACGTTAATCGTCCCAAGGTCTTCTCAAAAACATCCAGTGATGTCACAGCTTGTGTTTTGTCCCCAGACAGATGGCAGGTCCCCACAATGTGACTGTGTGAAGAGACATATGTCCCCACAATGAGTGAAAAACATGTCTGCACACACACAGCCTTAGCCTTACGCTAACCTAACATACATTAATCACTATCTGCCGAACTGTAATCCAAGTATTCACCTTAAGATGTAATGATTTCATTTTGTGGTCCAACACTTTGGTCCCCACAAAGTTGTTGGACCTCAAGTGATGAGCAGGTCTCAGGTTTGGGTCCCCACAAATGTAGGAAAACAAGCCCACACACACACGTTGATTAATGCAGTAATCACTGATGATCAAACAGCAGCTCAGTTTGTTGTCGCTCGTACGAGCAGACGGACTGAGAAAACAAGACGTCCTGGTCGTTGTTCACAGCGAGGACGATCCTCCGTGAACACAGATTCCTCAGTCTGCCGTCGGTTAATAGAACTCACTCATCTTCCTCCGTATGAGACATTACACCGCTGATACTGATCTAAATGTTATCAATGCAGCAGGCGAGACGTCTGCAAGTCTTCTTTCATTATTACTGTATGATGTTATATCAGAGACAGGCACTCCTCTTATTATATTAACTGCTGCCTTGATAAAGTCAGTGTGATTTACATTTCCTCAGCACTAATCATGGATTTCAGATTCGACACTCCGCTGCTCTCACTTATGTTTCTTAACATCTTCATTAACTGATGAATTCATGCAGCCTCGGCTTAAACTCAGCTACTTAACAACCAGACGACAGACTTCAGATTGACATGAATGATAATGTCTCTTTCTTGTTTTTGTCTTGTTTTTGTCTTCCTGCTCGTTGTCTTTCTCTCTTTGTCTCCCAGCGAGATCAACACACTGAACTTCTCGTCCTATTGGTCGCCTGCAGACCTCAGTAACTGCACGGACATCGACACCATCGAGGTGTCTGCAGGTACGCTCAGCCAGCAGCCAATCAGACACTCACACTGAGGCAGACGCACACTGAACCAAAAGTCAAAATCGATATACAGATTAGAGGAATGAATCAGACGGAGATGAAAACAAACAACTTTATGATACACATTCCATAAAGTGAGCAAATATAGAATATCTAATTTGTCTGTTTCTTTGCATTAAATCTTTTGTGTTGTGTATTTCTGTGCAGAAAATGCAGCGGAGGTGGCCGGGAAGCTCGTCGCCATCACCAACAGCGAGCTGTCCAACGAGGAGGTGGGCGTCCACACGTCTCGCTGTGACTCAATAAAACTCCTGTAGGAGAGAGAATCAACTCCGCTCCTCCTCTTCTGTCTGCAGGTGTCCAAAGTGGTGACGAAGGTGAAGCAGCTGGTGAACGTGGCGAAGATCAACACCACGTTAGCCTCCACCGTCGTCACCATCATCTCCAACGTCATGAACAACAAGACAGCGCTGCCTGCCACCTCAGAGATGTACGCTGTTTACTGTTCTCTGCTGCCGTCACTCTGTTCTGTAGCTCAGTCTGATTTGAATAGGTTCAAAACTTTACATTCAGTTTATGTTACAACAACGCTGGGCTTTGGTCTGTTAGTGTTAGGAGGAGATCATGCTTCGGCTTCAAATACTCGGTTCTGTCGCCACAAGCACAGCTGGGAAATGTCCCAGCAACTTGAAAATATCCAGTGGTTTCATGCTCATAATTCTTTAAAATGCTGTCAAACAGCGGTCTTCTGCTCGTCTGATCTTCTCTTCTAATGTCTCAAACACGGCTGGATATTGTCCAGAGGTCTTTAAAACTCACCAGTGGTTTCACACTTACAAATGTTGAACAATATCTGCAACGGTCTTGAAATACCTAGTTCTGCTGCGTTAACACAGCTGGAAAATGTCCCAACATCTTAAAAATATCCAGCGGTTTCATCCTTACAATTCTTTAAAGCCCTGTCTCAAACAGTGGTCTCTGGCTTGTCAGCCATCACACCTGTTGTGGTTTAATACTTGGTTCCATCACCACAAATATGACTGGAAAATGTCCTGAATGTTATTGGAGATATCCAGCGGTTTCATGCTTTCAGGTGTAGAAACACAGTCTCAGACAGCGGTCTCTGGCACGGCAGCAGTCAAAGCTGCTCTTACCTTGAAATTCTTGTTGTCTCAAACACAGCTGGATATTTCTCCAGAGATCTTCTTAAAACTAACCAGTGGTTTCTCACTTGCAAACAATATCTCTAACAGTGGTCTCTGGCTTATCAGCCGTCTCGGTTTTGGGCCACAATTTGTCTCGACTTCTCATGAATAATATTCTGTTTGTTACCTTAAATGTGATGTAAATCGTCTCGATGTCTCGTCCAAAATATCCAGTGGTTTCACACTTTGTATGAATGTAACGTATGTCATGTTCAGATGTTCTGCGGATTTCTTTTTTGGTTCAATAACTGAACCGTGTGTCTCTGACTGGGCTCAGTCCTCACAGCAGGTTTCTGTATATCTGTCTCTGCCCTCAGAGCTCTGAAGACAGTCGATGAGTTGGTTCAGAAGATCGAGTTCGAGGGTCCGTCCGTCAGCATCACCTCCAAACACCTGGCTTTAGGGATATCTGCCCTCAACACCACCGTGTTCAACGGGACGTCCTTCAGCGCCTTCATCGCTCCAAACTCCTCCCGGCCACAGGTAAGAGCTCCAAACACCAGAGCGCCCTCTTCCTCCAGTCGAGCATCACTCGTGTTGCTTTCAGGGATGTTTAATTTAAGGCAACACGCTACAGGTGAGCTAAATATCAACATGAAGCTTCCCAGCTGATCCCTGAGACACTTACTTTTAGTTTCCAGAGCAGAAATCAGAAGTTTGGATAATGCCGAGTTCAAAATGACACGTTAGGTGTCTGTTAACCTGCAGCAGTTTGAGATTTGAAGAGTATTTGAGTGAGGAGAAATCACTGAGACAAATTCTTAATCATTGAAATTAAAGAAATGGATCTCACAATGTTAAAGAAAGAGAGAAAACATTTCTGAATCTGAACTAAAAGTTAATGAGCTCTGGACCAAGACCCATCCTCCATCCAATCACAGGACAAACAGACGTGGGTGAAAACATCACAATACAGCCACAACATCACCAGACTCCATTAACAAATGTAGTGATTTTAAGAGTTGTTGAGTTAAAACAAACGTTATAACGTTGTGAAACTCCGTCTCTCACAGATTCTTCATTCTTTGGACCTTCTTGTAAATTCAGCAAATGTTCTACATGACCTGTTTGTCTCAGTGATGGACGGGTTTGTTTCATATAGAGCAGGAAGTGACATCAGACCGCAGGTGGTCACTCAGACGCTCAGTGTGAACTCAGGTGTAGTCTGACAGAGTTGTGTTAACACCCCGTCTGGATCTGTTTGTTTCCAGTTTATTGATCGCTGGCTGTGTTCTTCTTCTCTGCTCAGATTGATTTTGGATCGGAGCAGGTGAACCCTCACGCTCAGGTCACCCTCCCCGCCTCTCTGCTGGCCAACGTCCCTCTGAGCGAAGCCGACAGAGCGACTCTGTCCAGGATCAACTTCATATTCTTCAACAACACCAACCTGTTTCAGGTGAGAACGACTCGTGTTGATGAGAATGAAGCGAGTGGCAGCAGGTGCAGCAGCTGTTACCTGTAACACTGACGTGTCTGTGCAGAAGGAGCAGGGCGGCCGCTCTCTGAACAGCTACGTGGTCGCCAGCAGCGTCGGGAACTTCTCCATCCGCAACCTGGAGGAGCCGGTGGAGCTCGAGATCGCTCACCTGTCTGCACAGGTACAGGTCCACGTGTGTGTGTGTGTGTGTGTGTGTGTGTGTGTGTGTGTGTGTGTGTGTGTGTGTGTGTGTGTGTGTACGGGTCTGAGCGACTTCTGCACTTTTTAGATCTTTTTTCTGTTTTATTTTCTTCTTTTTCATTTTATTTATCTTTATTAATCACTTGTTTTATGTCTTTATTATTTTGTATTTGCTGTTTTTTTCTTATTTTTTTTTTAAGTTTTCTCGTTCTGTTTATTTTTTCTTCCTCTACATATACATCTTTTTATTTTTGCTTTATTCTTTTCTTTTTTAAATTACTTCTCTTTTGTTTTGATTTCCTTTATTTTCTCTTTTATTGTTTCATCTCTGTAAACTTAATTTAATTTAATTTTCTTTTTGGTTGTTGTATAAACCTTTATATTCTTTATTTTATTGTTATTATTAGTTTTATGTATTTGACCTGAACAGTTCTGTGCTCTGTGTACTTCCTGTCAGCGATGAAAGTTTAAACCGGACTGAAACTTCCATGTAGAAGTAAAACAGAACTGAATGACAGAATGTGACTGTTTGACTGCTCAGATGTTTCTGGATAAAGAAAAAGAGTAAATCAGGTCAAATCGTTGTGTGAAAACCTTTATTTACACAAAGCGAAGACGAATAAATCATCGTGAAAATGAAAGCAGGCGTTAAATATTAGGTTGCCTGATGATTGATGAGCTTCTTCCCGTCCTCTTCTGTCCCGACAGCCCTCCCTGAATCCTCGCTGCATGTTCTGGGACTTCGACCTGAACGGTGAGTCTGTTCGTCTGTCGTCACGACGCCTGAAACACTTCAGGTCCAGTTCAGCTGCTCTGATCCGCAGGGAGCCCGGAAACAATCTGAACAACATCCAGCTGTCAAAGTTCCATCCAACAGCTCCTACATCAACTCGCTGACAGCTGGAGTTTATCCTTAATCCACCTTTTTGGATTATTTTTCATGTGACGTTCACGTGTGCATATAGATACACCTCCATACCTATACTGATAGATAGATAGATAGATAGATAGATAGATAGATAGATAGATAGATAGATAGATAGATAGATAGATAGATAGATAGATAGATGTGACTGTAACCCCTCTGTGCTGCCACCAGGTGGTGATGGAGGCTGGAACGAGGAAGGCTGCAACGTGTCTGCAAAGTCCAGCAGCAACAAGACCGTCTGTCTCTGTAACCACCTGACGCACTTCGGCATCCTCATGGTAAGACTGTCATCATGTCAACACATAACACACACTGAGTCGCTTTGTTAAAACCTGCGGTCGTGTTGTTGGTTTGAAGCCGTTTCCATCAGAAATGGTTTTGGAGGAAAGAAGTTTAGACTTCATGAGTTCTTTACTGAAACATCAGCCGCGTATTTAACTGTTTGTACGTGATTTTGGATTTATTTGACTTGTTTTTTTACATTTTACTTTAATATTTTGTCTGTTTTTTTAAGCATCTCTGAGCTCTGACCGGACATTCATGCTGTTGTGTTTTATGGATTTGATTATGTGTCAGATTGTGTAGCTGTGATGTATTTTATGAGTCGTCTGCTCTGATACTTCTGACTTTTCACTTTTAATGAACCTCCAGATGTTTCTGTCCAACTTCTGCAGCTCACTAAACTGAAGGACATTTATAACCATTCACATTCTCACCAAGACAACAATCAAACCTTCTTTAAAATCCTGCAGCTGTTCTATTAATGGTTCTTTAGGTCCTCTGAGATAATTCATCAGACTCAGAGACAAAAATAAAAGTTTAAGTGAAACAAAGTATGCGTCTACTTCCCATGAATGTGTTGATTACTCTCGGGATCAGTGGTTTATTTGTTTCGTCGTCCATGATTGCTTGTGAAGAAGACGCTTAGTTTTCTGTCATTGATGACAAAGAAAGCAGCAGATCGTCACATTTAAGAATCTGAACCAGACGACATGTCTGATCGCTTCATTTTCAAAATAGCAGCCAATTAATTTCCTTTCAATCTACTAATTAATGAATCAACTAATTCTTACAGTTCATCTGGGCAGAATAATTCATTGTTATTCACTGGTTGATATTTGTATTGTGTTGACTTGGTCTCTGCTGAGCCTGTTGTTTGTCGGGTTCAGGAAGTTGCAGCTTGTCATAGTTTGGTTTGTTTCATACGACATTTATTGTTGTTAACTTGATGACTGTCAACGTTCAGCAACAACTGTTCCAGTGAAGACTTGTTGTAAATGATCCTCGGAGTTTCACACATTTCAACCCGAGCCAGTGAAGAATGTCTGTCCGTCTGTCCGTCTGCAGGACATTTCTGGAGCTTCACCCCACATCGACCCCAAGAACAACAAGATCCTGACCTTCATCACCTACATCGGCTGCGGCATCTCCGCCATCTTCTCTGCGGCCACGCTGCTCACATACATCGCCTTCGAGTGAGTCACCAGATTTGACGGAGCTTAAAAACCGTCTAGCGTCCCTGAGAAACCAAAATATGTTTAAAATGTCAGATGATTTGGAATAATCTGCACCAGGACAAGTCTGAGTTCAGGACGGGTCGCTGTCAGCGTGTGGAACTGAAAATGAAAACAAACTGCAGCAAAAAAAAAAAACATCCACATGCCGCGTCTCATCTTTTCTGTTTCCTTCCCTCAGAAAACTCCGGCGGGACTACCCGTCCAAGATCCTGATGAACCTCAGCACGTCTCTGCTGTTCCTCAACATGGTCTTCCTGTTGGACGGCTGGCTCGCCAGTCTGGAAACCGACTGGCTGTGCCTGTCCGTGGCCGTCTTTCTGCACTACTTCCTGTTGACCTCCTTCACCTGGATGGGGCTGGAGTCCATCCACATGTACATCGCTCTGGTCAAAGTCTTCAACACCTACATACGGAGATACATCCTCAAGTTCTGCATCGTTGGATGGGGTGAGGAGCTTCAGCTCGATTTAATAATCAAGATACATTATCTGAAGACAACACGTGTGTTTAGTGCTTCAACATGAGCGAGAAACTTTGAAAATAACTGGAACAGACTCAGGAAGTGGAGTGATGTTGTGGACTGTGCTGTTCCAGGTGTCCCTGCTGTGTTGGTCGGGATCGTTGTCGCTGTGGATAAAAACTCTTACGGCCTTCAGAAGTACGGCAGAGGAGAGACGGGAGAGGGATCCTCAGAGTTGTAAGTCATTATAATAATAGTTACTGATTCTGTTTTGTTTTCATGTGGAAAGATAAACTGAAGTGATAGAAACCGTTGATAATGAATACAGATGGAACGATATACAGACTTTCATGATATCGCTGTAAAAACGTGTCGGGGTGACAGCTGACAGCAGGGCGGTGTGTTTACTGGAGGGGAAACATCGGCTCACGGCTCGTGCATCAGCGCCGCCGCTGGCTGTCGACCCGGTAACACCAGACAACCACTGACACCGTCAAACCCCCCCGGGGGGTCCTGGGAGTCCTGCTGTACGACCCGAGGGCAGAACAGTCCAGAGCGTACTTTCATTTTACTGAAGACGGACAGCAGAAGTACAAAATGAATATATGTATAATAAATGCTTTATTATCAAAGGACACTGTTTTCTTTTTCTCCTCAGCTGCTGGATCCAGAACTCGGTCGTGTTCTACATCACCTGCGTCGGTTACTTCTGCGTGGTGTTCCTGCTGAACGTCGCCATGTTCGTCGTGGTGATGCTGCAGATCTGCGGCCGCAACGGCAAACGCAGCAACCGCACGCTGCGAGAGGAGGTGAACATTTACCGTCGGGTTGATTAACACGCGGGAAGGTTTAATCTCTCTGAGCTCTCGGGTGTTTATTCCTCCAGAAGGTCTGGATCTAATCCCGACTCTCTCCTCCAGAGCTGGTCGACACAATCGGCAAACAATGTTTTGTTTTAATCTCAGGAGGCAGAAATCACATATTGTGCACTGAAGGAAGAAGAATAGACAGAAGGAAAACGTAAAGATATCACTCACTGTTCTGTTCCGCTCGGTTCTGTTCTGTTCCAGGTTCTACGAAACCTGCGCAGCGTGGTCAGCCTCACCTTCCTGCTGGGGATGACGTGGGGCTTCGCTCTGTTCGCCTGGGGGCCCGTCAACCTCGCCTTCATGTACCTCTTCTCCATCTTCAACTCGCTGCAAGGTACCAGACAACCAGACAGCTGATCAGTTGTTCCACATTCATTTAGACATTTCATTTGAGTTTTTGGTTTCATGTGATTTATTTTCTTTTGGAGCTGTTAGCTGATCAGTATTTTTAGCCACCTGAGCGCGTGCTACGAAGCTATTAAACATGAGTAATTGAATGAGTTTACACGTGCAGCTTTTCATTATCTTCACACATGTGATCTGGAGCACTTCCTCTAAAGTATCCAGGCACCAGAATACGATGACATCGACTCTGTTCAAGAATGTAAACAGGAGAACCCACAAACCTCAGTATAAAGTGTCCCACCACACATTTTTTAAATACTTCCTGCGCCCGCGGCTGCAACGCAGTTTTTCTGTGAATCTCCAGAAATGTTTCACCTGACTTTCCAACAGCACCGCGGTGAGGCGATGATGGCTGGATGGAAGTTCTGAGAACTGACTCTTCTTTCTTTTCTGTGTTTCTGTCCTCAGGTCTGTTCATATTTATCTTCCACTGCGCCTTGAAAGAAAACGTCCAGAAGCAGTGGAGGAGATACCTCTGCTGCGGACGCTTCAGGCTGTCAGACAACTCAGGTAACTGACTGTCTGTCTGTCTGTCTGTCTGTCTGTCTGTCTGTCTGTCTGTCTGTCTGTCAGGAGAAAACCATTAAAGTGGTACAGGAGTCCTGTCAGGTCTGTCTGCGAGCCTCCTGCCAGGTTCCCACAGCAGCAGAAAAAAAAACTGAAGGCACTTTATTAAAATATAAAACCTGAGACAGCGCGGCTTTACAGCTAATAAAAAAAGATAAAACAAAAGACGTCTCAGAGAGCAGGAAGTCCTCCAGGTGCAGGAGTGTGTGGATGTGCTGTGCTCTGCTGCCGCTTCATCGTCTGTTTTCCTTCCAAAGATTCCAGGTGAAGCTGTTTCTTGAGGTGAAGTCTGTGAACTGGCTGTCAGCCAGAGAATTCCTCAGTGAAACCAGGGTCACAGTGAAAAGGCAGCGTTGGTACATTCTTCATGTAATCATGCATGCGGAGCTCTTATTGAATCAACAGTAAATCAGGTGATATCATCCGAGGCAATAATGATCAGATATCCACTGGTGTGCCAGCAGAGCTTTCATCAGAGCAGTAACAGCGTGTTTGTGTTTGTTATCCATCCGTCCATCATGCAGCTTCAGGTAACAGGTGAACTGTGTGCAGCCAGGACAAACAGCTGCAACTTTTCATTTTGATTTTCATCCGTGAAATTTTTGTCTCAGTGCTGCATTTTTTATCTTTTATCTTTGTGTCCATCAGTCGGCTGGTTTTAACTCACATCGTCTTTATTTTGGCCACAAAGCTGCACTCACAGTAAAAACGCCACAAGCCTGCAGCCGGCGGTCGAGTGGCTCGTACGTTCTGCACCTGCGTGAGAAGAAATGACTCTCAGACCAGCCGGCGGCAGGTTGTGATGAAGCAGCCTGAAAAGTTGTAACAGTCACTGAACTGCTGAAATCTAACCTCTAAATTCAATGAGCTGAACAACCGATGAGAGTCATTTCTCTCATCACCAGTTCACTGTTTTAAATGTATTTAACAAATTCTATGTTTTGGTCATCACGCTCGAACATTAGCCGACCTGATGAAGGCAGGCTGGGCAGACGTGGTATTGAATGAGAAGCTCTCCAGGTGAAGTTCACGCCTCGTGCAGCTGCTGATGTTCAGGCTCAAGTTTGAATCATCTCTTTTTGCATCAACGAGTAAAATTTGTCCGTCATAAAAACTTTAATTTTGAACCACTAGACGTTCTTTAGACGTCTGTGACTGCAGTCGTTAGGAACATTGTATAAACTTTAATCCTGAACCCTGTGAGGACGTTGCAGTAACGTGTTTTGGAGTCTCTGCTCGTGGGAACTTTCACATAGGACATATTTTTATGCAGAGCTGACAAAGAAAACAAGGAATGCTTCCAGAATGCCTCAGTCATGTCTCCGGTCTGCTTTCACGTCTCGGGGCTGCTTTAAAACAGCGGGAGATGTTGTTGGACTGTGTTTATCTGTGTTTTTGGGGATTGACACATCTGGGTGATGCTGTCTGATGTTTGTCAGCGTGTTCGACGAGTTCCCACTAACATGCAACTGTTGATGGATGTGGACGCACCGTTCTCCCCAACCATCGGTTTGTACTGAGACAGCAGTGACATCATGACATCAGCTGTTTAGATCAGTACAGATATTTCCATAAATGCACCCGATGAATATTAACTGTGTGTAATTAATGCATTTCTGAAGTAACTCGATGAAGTCTGTTCATTTTAAATATGGTCCAGTGAGGTGAAACAAACTGACACACGGTGATGAATGAATGAGCGCAGCGGAGCGGCTCTGCTGATTCTCACTGTGAACATTTGTTTCTTAGTCCTAATATTTATACGTCCTGAACCTGCAGCGTGTCAGTCGGGACGTTTTGAATCTGAGCCTGAACGTCTCAAACCCATCAGACATTAAATCAATGCACATCTGTTCTGGATTACTAATGTCTGTCATGGGATTATGCATGAGAGCATTCCATGTTAGATGAGAAGAAGATGGGGAAAGAAGCGAGGGTAAGAGAGTGTGGAGGAAAAGATTCAGAGGGAAGGAAGGAAGGAAGGAAGGAAGGAAGGAAGGAAGGAAGGAAGGAGTCCTCTGATCAGGATCACTCAGCTGATCTTTGTGTTTCTGCTGCAGACTGGAGTAAGACGGCCACCAACAACACCAAGAAGGTGAGCTCGGACAACCTGGGCAAGTCTCTGTCCTCCAGCTCGTTCGGCTCCAGCACCGCCAACTGGACCTCCAAAGCCAAAGCTACACTGAACCCGTTCACCAAGAGACACAGCAACACAGGTGAGACCCAGCAGAGAGAAAGAGTTCTCTTTGAGCAAACACCACCACCGCACCTCCTACCGCATCAGTGAAGATCATCACCTAAAGGAACAGTTCACCCAAATAATAACATCCACTCATCTCCTCGCTGAAGTTTGTAAGTTAGAAACAGACATCTGATGTTTCTGTGGGTGTTTTAATCAAGTCTGCAGCTGCTTCAGGACTACGACACTTCACCTGCCTTCACATCATCAGGTGGAGGAGAGGAGGACTGGGATTTATATTTGTGTGAACTGTTCCTCTAATGTGAATTTAAAAGAAGCTGCAGACTCAAACACAATATATCATCCTATTAAAAGGAGCATTTGTGAAGTAAAATCAGAGTAGATATGAACATTTTACTGTATTTTGTGAGCAAAAACAGGAAGTCGACAGGTGGGAGATGGACAGAGCTGTTTTTAGACTCAGTCTGCAGCTCCACAGCTGTCGATAGGAGAGAAGCCATCTTGGATTTTGAGGTCGGGGTTGGTGAGGTGTGTTCTGACGCACCGTAGCTCCGTTAGCATGTAGCCGACACACTGACAGCAGCTCTGCACTGATCCATGCGTCTGTGATTACTGTCTCAGGTTGTGGAAGCGTCTCCTCACATGTGATGTTCATGTGTCTGCCTCTGTGTTTGGTGTGTAGAAAGCTCTTCCAACCAATAGCGAGAGTGGAGGACCGACGGAGGTAAAGCTAAAGCTGATTGGCTGATTGACTTCCTGCTTCTGGCGTCATGTGATCCGCTCTGTGTTTCCCAAAATGTTTGTGGTCAAAGTTAAAATCTGGAGATAAATGAAATTCAACATTCATGAGTTTAATTTCCACCGAACAAAAAAAATTAAAAGGAAAGAAATCTCAAACTTGACGACTTTGCTGGCAGACATATTGGGAAAGCAGACACTGTGTGTTGTGATTGGCTGGTCACTGTGATGTCATTTCACGCCATCTTTACCAGCCTGAGACACACTGAGCGGGAGGAGGCTCAATTTTCACCCATTGACACGACTCAAACTCCAACTCCTCCCGCCCAGAGCGCCCCAGGGTGCAGAAACAAGCACGCCACGACAGACTGCATCCAAGCTAACATCTGCCTCGTTTAACTGTGGTTGGTTTGTATTTTTAATAAGAGCAGAGTAACAACAAGCTAACACTGACTCGTTAGTCAGACTCTGATGCAATGAGTTGGGTCCGCTCAGTAGAATTAACAGCAAATGTCCAAATATGACTCGATGTCATGAAACCCCACTGTGACAGTTAGTAAGATTCCATCTGCTCTCCAAATTACAGAGCGAGTTACATTTCAATAAAAAGCTTCAGACTGTTCCACGAGTCCCTGCAACAATCCCACTGAGTGCAAATACTGAAGGTTTCAGTGTCTGATCCTGTTTTTATTCCCTTTCATTTCATCAGTCACAGAAACCATTGGAACTGTTGTTAGATATCTGCATTTAAACATCTTAAAACAACTAAATCTTTGTTATATAATTAGGAGACTTATGTACTGCCAGAGTCCCAAAAGTGTTCAACAAATGTTTGCTCGAGGTAACGGTGTGTTTCATTCTGTCGCCCCTCGCTACGACTTCCAGGAGAGTCAGAGAGCGAGGAAGAACGGAGAACCAGAACAAAATGTAACTTTAGTCTGACAGATTTCATCAGCAGAGAAGCGACCGCAGGATTATTTGTTTGTTCGCCCCAAACAGCCAGATAACTTCACTGTACGTTAGCCGTGAGCTAATGTTAGTGAGTAACAGCGCACACCAAAAGTCAAAGTAACGTTACTTTCATGAAGTGAAGTCCATTTCCCCTCCAGCTCCAGTCAGCAGTCAGCAGTACAGAACAGAACCACCTGATGATGGAGGTCCGTTCTGGATCACTGCTGCAGTCAGGCTGATCAGCAGCAGTGAAGAGAAATCACCTTTTAAGTTACAAAGTCGTCTCTGAGCTCTGCTCCCGTCGGTGAGCGTCTCTGGATCAGAACCTGATGAGGTTAAAATATCAGTTGGTCTGTTTGGTTGAAGCTCCAAGGCGCCACAGAGCCGACACACCTTTAACAACCATCACCTACAGACATGGACACGTCCGTCCTGCAGGGTCACTTCCTGAACAAGCTGCCGACAAACAGCACCGCTGCAGCGTACAAGTCAGAGAGCTAACTGGCAGCTAATGTTGCTTCTCTTTCTCTTTGACAGCAGCACTAATTAAATACTGCCTGTCCAGGACTTGTTTTCCAACAAGTTTGTCCATATTGTCCCTCTTTCAGCTCAGCTGTCAACCAAATGTGGACCGGCTCCACCCGCAGACTCAAAGAACGACGACGACTGTTAGATTTACTGCCAAACCAAACACATGAACTGTCAATTAAAGAATAAAAAAGCACAGACATTTTGACAGCCTGTAGAAATGACTAATTGTAATTTCAGTCGGACTCGTTTCTGTGTTTCATTTTCGAGGCAGAATCCATCTTAGTGAAATATCCTCTGAAGGGTTCCATACGAAGGGAAGAAAAAACCAAATGTTTAGTCCTCAGACGCATCAAAGACAACGCTGACAACAGGTTGTTTGTTTCCAGAGCCAGAGTGCTTTTTTTTTATTGGCCAGTTCCAGATGAACGAAGACATTTCTCAGAAACACAGCTGCAGGAGATTAAGTTCATCTTCTGCCTGATGATCTGACATCAAAGACAACAAGTGAAACACTGATTCCATATAAAGAATAAATACTGGAGGCGGATGAGGAGAGGTACCTGCTGGTTGTTTGAGGAGTTCAGAGGTTTTCCCCCAAAACTCATCTGAGAAGTTGTTGTTACGGTTTTGACTGCAGCTTCAATGTCAAACAGGCCTGTCGATCACATCAGCTGCTAAATGCTCCACTTGGTTCACCGGCTCAGCGGACTGAGGCTGTGACGCCTTTCGTTTCCTGCACTGTGAGCGTCAGCAGCACCTCTTGGCCCCGTTTAGTTCATTCTCTGGGGATAACCAACAGTGTCGGGGCTAACCCTTCTCTGAAGTGGGGCCAGCCAGCCCTCGCCCTCTGTGTGAAAGCTACAGCAGCAGAATTGGGGAAAAGTTTTGTTCCACCTCTGAATCATCGGTGGAAGATTTAACAGATCCTTTGCTCAGAACCAAACAACAGAAATGTGGCAGCAGGTCGTGTCTTCAGCATCTGAAATGAGGAAAAAAACACAGATTTATACGTGGAAAGTGTCTGTCATCCTGTCTGTCATCCTGTCTGCCATCCTGTCTGTCATCCTGTCTGCCATCCTGTCTGTCATCCTGTCTGTCATCCTGTCTGCCATCCTGTCTGTCATCCTGTCTGCCATCCTGTCTGCCATCCTGTCTGCCATCCTGTCTGCCATCCTGTCTGTCTTCCTGTCTGTCATCCTGTCTGCCATCCTGTCTGTCATCCTGTCTGTCCTACAGACTCTTCAGCAGCTCCTGCTGTTTACTGGTGGTGATTTGGGGCTAAAATCTTACACTCCCATGCCTTTGTCTCCTTCCACCACGGTGTTGTTGTAGTTACTGTCTTTGGCAACTTATATAGAAAATAAAATCACCACTTCTTTTGAAGGAAAAGTCACCGTGACGGTCAGCCCTCCCACCAGCTGAGACTTCGGTGAACAGCATCAGGTCCTGTGTTCACTGATGGTGATTATATGATGTCATCTGGAGCAAAAAGCTTCTCTTTGTCACTTTCGTTGATGCACGCTAAAAGAAACCACAGTTGTCAGCGTCATGCTGTGTACCGTCAGCATGCTGTACGAACACTGCGTGGTTCAGTGTCGAGCCTTCGTTGCTGCGATTCTGCAGAATCTCTTCATGACGAGGGCTGTTGATTAACGCGGCGACAGATGTCAGGCGGGGCCGTTCACACATGCTCTCCTCCGTCTCTGGGTCGGGTTGCCAGGTACCACCACACACATCCTACCAGAAACTGAAACACTCGCTCAAGTTGCATCACTGTTAAATCAGGAAATTAACAGCAGTATTTACAACCGCAGCCCAGCATTTAATTACTAATTATATTACAGGGATGTTGTGATTTTGGTTGTAAATCAAAAGTCGCTCGACATCAGTTTTTAATTTCGATCACTGAATTTCCAGGCAGTATCAGCAGTTCACCAGATCTCAGAGCTTCTTCTACCACAAGCAAAACGCATCTCGTTTATTTTTTTAGAAGAACTAAAAGATATTTTGCACATTAAGACTCAACAGTTTCTGTGTGTTGTGATGAACTATAAGCACCTGTTAAAGCGAAACGCATGCGGCCGAGGTTGAACCATATAAATGTAAAGCTGATCTGTTTCCTTCAACTCTGGAACAAGAAGAAATCAAGACAAAATATGATGTTGTCACATTTGTCCTGCCAGGGAAACTTTTTTATTACAAAGTTCATCTCAGTCTGTCGACATTAAAATTTGAAGTTACAGTTTTGTTTGTCCAGCGCTGCTGTTAGCGTCTCTTAATTCATCTCTTGATTCGACAGTCCTGTGAAACAGTAGTCCCGAGCTGCAGCGAGTGAATCCAGCGTTCATGTTCGTCACAACGCTGCTTCACAACGTGTTGATGAAACAGGCAACAGATTAATTCAATCAGTGAGGCTGAATGTGTCGTAAATCCTGACGTCTGGTTTCAGCGTGTGGACCACACACACACACACACAAAAACACACACACACAATGCTTTGTGTTGCATCAGTGTGTGTGTGTGCTCTCGACCCACAGGAATGAACGCACTTGTCACTTCTAATATTTCATCACAATTATTATATCTGCTGTACTCAGGCAGGACATTTTGTCTCACTCTGTGGAGTTCATTCTTTCTCTTTGCGTTGCCAGATAAACAAACTTGTGGTTTAACTTTCGATATAATCAAATAAACAATCTTCTCAAATTCACCACAGCTGATAGGAGGCTGAAGAGGCTGTTTAACACAGTCGAGGGCAATTCCCAAAACGAGACAATGAATGTATTGTGTTTTAGGTTGATGGGAGTTCTGCTGTGTGAGCCTGATGGTGTCACACATTTTATTTGTTTGGCTTTAATCTGTAAAACAGACTTTTCAGTCCTCAGAGCAAACCCTGCCCAACGACCAAGAGTTTAAGTGATGGAAAGTGTGTGAGAATCTGGGTTATTTTACAGATAAAACGTATAAAACTACAAAATATATATTGTATAAAAAGTTGACCTGTTTATTCGCTGTTCCGCTGCACTCTTCGATCATGTTCCATTCATTCAAACCTTGATTAAACTCGAAGAAACATTGAGGTTGGCCTCATTTACAGTCATGTAGAGTTAAAAACAGAAAGGAAAAGAGAGAGAGAGGGGGAAAAGAGCCGAACAAAATACAAATGAAAATCAGTTCCAGTGAGCGGCAGGGAGGTTTGTGATCGTAGACTATGGATCTTTAAAGTCCGGTGGCTGACTTTCCAAATTCAAGCTGTCCTCGGGGAACCTTTAGCATGAGCCTGTCTGTAGTGTGAGTCTGTTCCAAAGTTCACTCCAGCATCTCTGATACTAATGGTGGTAGCTTTCCAACAAAGGCTTATAGATTAATACTAATGATTTGTACGCCTCTCTGCAAGTGAAGATTTACACAGTTTATCATTCAATATCCCCAACTACCGCCGATAATACATTCCAGTTGCAGTGGATGTATGCAAATTACATCAGTCGATACTTCTGGTTCTGGTAAGCAGCATGAAGCTGCCTTCAGTTGTAGTTTAAGATTGATGAGAGCATCTTGTAGAGCATTAAAGGAAAGTTGTAGGTTTGCAGAATCAGCGTTAAAATACACAATAGTGTCATCAGCATAGAGACGCCGCAAACAGCCGTCACTAATGAGACAGTGTCATTAATGTAGGTGGTGAAGAGGAGAAGACTCAAAACTGAACCTTACAGAACACCTTTCACTAAACAGGTGATCAGCCTGGAAAGTCACCGACTTCACTAATTCAGAATGATGTTGACGAAGGCTTCAGTTGGTTGTTTACCAAAGATTCCATGATTTTTGAGAGATTGGTCCGTTTCAGTGTTAAGGGGTTACACCATCAAACTTTCAAATCTGTGAAACCTTCTGTAAAACAGTTTCTCACTGCACAGTAGAGATCTCCAGGGGTTAAAATCTTTTACCCAATCCAAAATGAATCCCAGAATAGCCACCTGAAACCAATTGGTCATCTTAAGACACCTAATCCAAAAAGAACGCAAGCGTCGACCGCATCCAAAATATTCTGGACCTGACCACATCCAAATTGAGACAGAACAGCCACATTGGCAGCAACGTGACGCATCACTGGCATCACCAGATTCGGTCTGTTTTTACCCAATCCAAGATGAACCCATGAAAAGCCAACCGAAACCAACTGGTCATAAAAAAACACCTAATCCTGAAAGAACACGAGGATTGACCGAATCCAAAATATGCTGGACCTGACCACATCCAAATTGAGACAGAACAGCCACATTGGCAGCAACAGGATGCATCATAAGTTAGCAAGCGGTGATTAACAGTCTGACAAGAAATCAAACTCACGGAAGGATTCAAGACCTTCCCCAATCATATTTTATTGTCCCGTCCTTTGTTTTCCACACTGAACGATTGGAAACAGTCTTTTCTACTCTGTGGCATATTGTTGTTTAAAAGAAGGTCAGCCTTTATTTAGCCTGTTCAGTGAGCAGTTCCTTAAATGGACATTTAAGACTCCAAAAATGAGTTAGTCCCAAAGTTAAAATATCCAATTTAACAGCAGAACTAAACACGTTAACAGCCCAGCAGCTAATTTCCCTGCTCATGAAAATTATAGAGGTGGAGAATTTTTATATAACTCACTTGTTTAAAATATATGAATGCTAAAATGAATCATGATTAAAGGTGTGGCCGCTTTGAGTGATTCCTTCAGTGTTTTGGATTAACAAGCAACGTTAACCTGCAGACGGCTGCTGGAGCTGGCGAGCTCTGACGGAGGCAGCTGTGGACGGAGCCGCTGCAGGAATAAACACCTACAGTCCAGGAGAGCTTCAGTTCAGTAACTTCTGAATTCTTCTTGCATTTCTCTTTGCAAGGAAATCACCCTCTCACCGTAAGAATCATCAGGAATTAGCCAGAGTAGTTCGACTGTGTCTGATTCACTGTGTGATTACTCACAGTGTTGTTACTCAGTCAACTCAGCCAGAGGCTTGACTGATGCGTGTGCGCGGTGCTGGTTACAGTTTCCAGACGGACTTGGCGAGCATGGTACCTCGGCTGTGTTCCGACTTTCGAGTGTTAATTCTGGATGTCATTCAATCAGCTCGTGGTAGATATGAACAGACACGAGCGTCTTGGCGAGCTGGTGGATAGTTTTTGATGTAACACTTGATTTTCCTCCAAGAATAGCAGATGGACCCTTGTCTATTTCATTGTGTTGGCCACGTGCTCGCTAATTTCTGCCCAAACTCTTGTCAGAATGTCTTTAGCGTATCCAGGACTTCAAAGAATTGTAGATAGTCAGTTTTTAGCCATCTATAATTCTCCAAACCTCCAAACTTTTCAGTTAGTTTGTTATTGTGATGCTCTGTGTTGGGCTGTAATGCATGACTGACTGACGTGTCAGGTGATGAGTAGTGTTGAGTGAGTATCAGTACAGGTTAGGTACTTTTCATCGGTGCGAGTATCATCCAGGTAAAATATGTCAATATCCAAACTGGTGATGAAGAAAAACCCTCATTTCATAGTGGAGTGAAGTTTTTTTCATTCCACAAACATTTCTTGAGATGTCTGTCGCTGAAGTTAGAAAGAAGTTTAAAATAACATTTATTAAAGCTTTAACCTCGAACCCTGTATCAATAAATCAACATCAATAGTGAATGTCGAAAGGACGTCAAAAATACTGTAATTCTGGCTTTTCAGCGTCGACAAAGACGTTGAACTGACAGCTTTTGGAGAAGTTTTTTTTGCTCAGTGGGTGAGGACAAAAATATGACGGCTACTGACCCTGAAGCTGTTTTATTCACACGTTGTGTGTAATCCCACATTTCAGGTTGGCCTGTTGGAGGCTGTGTGAGTCCTGCTGCTTCACTGTCTTCACATCCACAGCTGTGTGCAATAAGTGTTATAACTGCTGATGGTCAGGTGGCTGCATGTTGTACCATAACTCTGTTCCACTCCTGCTCCTGTTAAACGCTGAAGCTGTGACGTGTTGGTGTGAAGGTTTTGGAGTTTATTACTTATTTCTCTTAATGTCAGGTAATTAAACAAGCCACAACTGGATTTACAGATTAGACTGTTTGGAATTTAAAATATCTGATAATAATATACTGGCTGATTGTACTGTGCTCTCTTCTCTGACTCTAGTTGATAGTAAAATAATATGATTACCTTTAAAATTAACTGATCTGGAGACAATTATTATTATTAGTTATAGCGACAGACGGCCAAATGTTTGGAAGGTCAAGTAACCATTGTTCCTACAGTGGCACGTTTCAATGCTTTAGTCAGAAATAACTGAGCAGCTGATTAAGTGTTGGACTTCATCGTGTTCAGAATGTAACGAGTTAATCAAAGAAAGCACGAGTTGACATCATGAAGAAATCAGCAAACCTCAAATGTGACACGACATCTTCCACCATTCTGTTTTGTTGTTTTTTGGCTCTCTGGCATCATGCGTGCTTGAGTCATGATTGTGATTTATTTTTAACCAGGTTAAAAAAACAGTGAACATCTTATTTGCTCACTTCCAAAGAGTAATGCTCCACTGCGCTCTGGTAGCACCTATTGTTCAACATGTTACAAAATGAACCAGCTCATGACTTCCACTGTAAACAGACATCATGGACTGAATACAGGATCCTTCCCCTCAACTTTTTGGCAGAGTTAAGAGTTTTTGCACCAGCGTCCATTTCTTATTGAATACTTTCTGGATGTTTGAGGTCAGAGAATAACTCCATCCCACAACATGCACCTAGTTCATGGCCAGCGGTTGATCTGATGGTCTTTACTTTGACAATTTCGATCTTTGTCCTGAACAGCACGCTGGAGTGAATCTGAGGGGAAAATGTTTCTGTGGTTCAGAGGGGATGCTGAAACAAAAACCAACATAGATTATATGTGACATCATAGGACATTTCAGAAGTCAGAATTGCTGGATGGGACCAGCTGCACATGGCTGTGAGGAGCCAGGGGCATAATCAGTGATCCAGGATTCAGGGAAGTCGTGACTGTGGCCCGCGCCAACAGGCAGCTCGATTCTGACCCCGTACCTTATGCTGCATCGGGACACTAGTTTGGAAGACAGGCTGGGAATCTTGGGTGTATGTTGAGAAAGAAAATATGGAAAATTCATTCCTTCTTTATAAATTGGTCACATATAGCTCAGAGCAGTGATTAAACATTTTCATGCCAAGGAAGACTTTGTCTGAACAGCATGATTCAGAGGCCCTCTTGATGGTACCAGAGGACCGGACAGTTTGTGCTTGAGTTGGCTCTAATCTTAAACATTTTGCTTATATACTTTGGCTCGTTTTCTGTAAGAACATTCTAAGACGTACAGCTGTGACGGCTGCTATCGTTGGTCCAAAACACAATAAAGAAGGTTTACTAAAGTGACATGACTGTAAATTTATGATGACATTCTCAACAAGTAGACAAATGTATTTGTCTGATACCTGAGCTCATTTCACAGCTGCAACAACCATAAAGATCCTGAAATAAATCAGAAAATGTAAAGTTCACTCTGATGTTTTAGTCAAAGGTTCCATGACGGCACTTAATGTTCAACAGATTCACTTTTTCCAGCCGTCCTTACATTCGGAGCAATGTTTTCAAAGATAACGTCCTCATACGTAACCGACTTATCGATCGATTGCCAGTGACTTTTAAAATAACACATTAACCGTTCACAGAACCACATAGCAATGTAAAAGCAACAGGCGTAGCAGACCGCCGGACAATCACAGTGTGACTGGGTTTAGGAAAACACTGTGCGTTGGTTTCAAATGTATACGTTACTTCTGTAGGGGGCGGCTGTAGCTCAGTGGGTAGAGCTGGTGGACCAGTGATTGGAAGGCCGCTGGTTCGAATCCCCGGGGCAGAACCGAGCTACATGTCGAGGTATCCTTGAGCAAGATACTGAACCCCAAAAATTGCAGTTGGCCTCTGCCATCAGTAAGGGTCCTGCGATGAGCTGGCGACTCATCCAGGGTGTACCCTGGATGTACGCCCTAAATTATGAACAGCAGTAACCCCGCAACCCCCTTGATAAGGGGCGATAAAGCGGTAACATCCCCGCGACCCTAACGGAATAAGTGGAATCAGAAAACGGAACGGAACGTCACTTCTGTAACCGCCACCATCCACCCTGACATCCTCCATATAATCATGATTAGGGTTAGGCTGATTAGTGATGGTTTATGATTTCATACAACAGTTTTTCACCACTTGTGCCACTGATGCCAAATGGCATTATTTACATTGGCAGTACAATTCAGACAAGCAAGTCTGAATTGTTTTTCAGGGTTAAAGAATCCATGTGAAAACAGATCTGCTCAGCATGTTCGTATTTTTATTGGAGGCTCAACAGAACAATGTATCTGACCTTTAAGATTCATCCTCATAAAATGTATGTTAATTATGTTTTAGAAATCTCTTCTAATGCTTCCCATCCAAGTTCTCAGAAGTCTAATCAACACATAATCCCCACAAGAGTTTTCAAGCTCCAAATGACAAATGGCAGCATAATGATATCCAAACAAAGCAGCACTGGAAGTTGTCATTCTATATCAGATATGCACATATTTTGAAAAATTATCCAGGGATCAAGTTGAAAATGATATTCACATATGCCTGTATAAACAAGGCTGCTGTTGGAAATCCTCAACATGACCTACTGAGGCTTCACTTGGCCTGGTTGTGTTATCCGTTGGCTCTGACAACGTTATAATTGCAAGAGCCTGGGAGGGAAGGACGCCAAACTAAGCAACCTCATTCTTAAGAGAAAAACTAAAAACATCAACCAGATTGCCTGGAAAGCCTGGAGTCAGACTTCAACGCAGCAATGTGACTATATATGAATTAAGACACGGAGAATCAAAGGTTTGGTACAGATGGTCAGAAATTGCACTCATTAAGATGTTTTTCCTGTGGCATGGTCCTCTGGGAGAGTAACATGAGGTAGTAATTGTAGCTCTAAAAGTTGTGCATTGCATTCATTGAAACCTTGTTTTAAAAAATGGGTTGACAGCTGCAGTGAGAATAATTCAGTTAATCTATTTATCCCAACAGCAAATCCTGGGACTGCTTCCCAAAAGCTGAAATGATCTCACCTTGCAGTTTTTTTTTCAGGTTAAGATCTGTTCTCAAAAATGAATTTCAAGTTCTATTGTCCTGATCACATTGAGACCCCAATGCTCAAGTCCCTCATCCACAGATGGAGCTGTCTCGTGTGACCCAATAATTACATTCTGTTTGCATAATAAGAGACCATGACCCTCTCTGTTCAAAATCGTCTGCGTTGTTCAATTGTGGATTTTCTCTGGCTGTCCACGATCTCCTGCCCAGTTACCTTTGACCTCCTCCTGGTGGATGCCGTGACTGTTTTGATAATTCAGTTTTTCGTCTTGGGTCCTTGCTGTTTCACTGACGGAGTACATTGGTACAATCATGTTATCTAGGAGTTCTGTAGTAGTGAAGAGTTGGTTGTAAGTCTGACTCCTCGTGTCATGAAGACTCTGGATTGATGTTTCACTGTGGAATGTCACTGGAGTTTCTGGTGACAGCTCTTCAGATAGCAGCGTCCATTCTGTCTCTATTCTTGGTGGGAATCTTTTCATCCTGTCTAAATACCCATCGGCAGTCCCCAGAGATAACATATCCTGCTGAATGTCACCCTAAATTAAATCAAATGAAATTAAAGATTCTTACCCTTCCTTCTAACAATCCATTTATTACTGCGTAGTCAAGTCATAATCCGTGTGTGTCTCTGTCTTTTGTTTGTTCCCTGAATGCAGATAAATGTTACTCCAACCAAACCAGCCCCCGGAGCATCTCCTCGTCCCCCTCCTCCTCCGAAGTGCCGCCCAGCTCCTCTCCCTCCTCGTCCTCCATCCTCCCTGTCAGCCAGATGATCGACAAGGTGAAAGATTACTGCTCCACACGCTCCGACAACTTCTACAAGAACATCATCATGTCTGACAGCTTCGCCCACAGCACCAGGTTCTAGAACTTCACTCAGTGTTCTGGGGCCAACCCTCGGTAGCTCCCCTCCAGGTTTTGGAAACAGCCTCTAGATGACTTTAGAAAATGTCGTGACACCATCCTGCCGGCAGATTCAGTGACGGAGGAGAATAGGAGAACGATGGGACCTGACTCGTTGTTTGGGAACTGCCCATAAAACTATTTAAGGCTTCTGTTTTGTTATTCTGGAACTGCCGCCCAACATTCCAGATTTTTTTTCCATTCTGGAACTTCCTGTAACATTCTGGAAGTCCAACGTCTGACATTCTACATGTTTTGGAACTGTTCCCAACATTCTCGATCTCTGACAGTTTCAAATCTGCTGTGGAACTTCTGGAACTGCTCCAACCGTTCGAGAACTCTTCTAGGGTTCTAGAATTCCCCGTCCTACACTTTTTGAACTCTCCAGGCTTCTGGAATATCCTGACCACCACCATTCTAGAACCTTTGTGGTGTGAAATGGGCGTAGAACTTGTTCTGGAATGTCATTATTTTTTTTTTTTCAACCACTGTCTCCCTCCTGTCATCTAGGATGCCTGGATCCTTTCCACCGTCCCTCCTCACCCCTGGAGCTTTGAATCAGACTCCCTGGTTTAAGTTAAAGTGTTTAATCGTTATTCCATCATGTTTATTGTTGGCAGTCACAGCTGTTGTAGGAGCCCCAAACTGATTCAAAAAAACTCAAGATTTATTATATATCTAGTCATCAGAATTCATGCAGAGCAGGTTGGTTTGTGTGATAAGATACTAATCGGTAGTTTTACTCAGTACAAATGCAGCTACACGGATCAGCTACAACATGTAACAGGTGAAGTCAGTAACATGGATCATCTTGTTTTAATGCAATGTTCTGCTGGGAACTGATGGTCCTGGGATTCCTGTGGGTGTCACTTGACAAACACCTCCCACTATAACACTGTTACCAACTACACGCCCTCATGGCAGCTTCACTCCCTGATGGCAGTAATGGCCCAAAGAACATGACAGTGAGGTTGAACATCAACATGGCCTCCAAATTTCCCAAGATCCAAATCTGATCAGGTATTAAAAGGGATGTGCCAGAGCAACTCTGCCATGAGGGTGCTGGTGGCGGATCCAGGACCACCTATTCCTGCACATCCTATTGATGCTCATTCAGATTGGGATCTGGGATATTTGGAGGCCAGGTCAACACATCAACCTCTTCTTCACAGTCCTTGGGGCACCACTGCCATCTGTGAATGCAGTTTCCATGAGTGGATGTCTGTAACTGTGTTTGGGTTGGTGGTGCACGTCAAGGGCCATTCACATGAATGTCTGGACTGAAGAACACTGCATTGTCACCAGGCAATCAATGTTCTTCTCTTCACCTGGCAGTCCTTTCTAGGACCTTCAGGACTAACCTTTAAGTCCTGTGTGGCTGATCGGTTAATCTACAGCATGTAGTAAATCTGCATGAACAGCTACATGATTGAAACCAGAGCCAGCATCTTAATGCACTGTCTTCGCTTTGTATAAAAGTGCCTGTTCATCAAGAAGGAGAAAACTGCCTTTTCATGCAAAATGTTGAAAAGGAAGCCTGTGAACTCCCTGCAACAAACTGTTAGAAACCCACAGACCATGTTAAGATAATCATGGACCAAATCGCACATTATGGTATTCAAATCCAGGATTTCCTGGATACTTCGGGGCATCTGACAGCTGCAGGGTGGTCAGAGAGCGTTGACGCGATTCTACTGTATCATATCAAATGACAGAATTGGCTGATGTGGCTGCCAGACTGGAACTGAGAGGAAATGAAGGGGAGCAGAGAGGGGAGGACAGAATAAACACAAGGTGAGAAGAAGAAAAAAAGTTCTGTTAGAAAAAAAAAGTGAGCTGTTATGTCTTGGTGTTTTTTTAATACTGTGATGTTTGTTTAAACTGGCCGTGTGCATGTGTGTGTGGAGCCATATCCTCTGTAAATATTGATGATCTATCTATTCTATGTGCCTTATTCTATAGTGTTGTAATGTGTCCAGATGCTTTTGTTCATTCCTTCACGGGGTCCTGGAAGGGTCACCAGGACTGTACATACAAACCCAAACATACTTCAACTGGCCGTGCAGTGCAGTCCCACAGTCTGCTGCCTTTTCACCTCGCTGAGGAACACGTGACGCTTAAAGGAAGGGCAGAAATCTGAGGACGGATGAAACAGAACAGGAGAATAATTAGTCTTCTACCTGAAAGCTGCGGACCAGTCAGTCAAGGTGCTCAAACACTGTCAATGGTAATAGGTTCTAAGGATAAAAAAGTCCACAGCAACAGTAATGCTGTTCAAGATAGAAATCTGATTTGTGTTCAATCTGTATTTTTAATTTGTCCTTATGACAGTATACAGAAGTCCTGGCATGAAGAAACACACACGGTGCAGCTCCTGGGAAGATATGATCACCGTAACAATCAGTTCAGCCAAATTACAAAAGGAATATTTTTGTCAAGCCATGCACACAGTTTGGGTTTATAAAATAATGAGGTTCCTCTATGGACTTGTTCATGCGGCCGTCTATTCATATCAGCGCTCCAGTTGCAACTCTGAAGGTCCAAAGTTGAATTAATGTGTAAAAACAGTTTCCCTCTTGGTTCATTAGAACATTCAGTCATCAGCAAAGAGTTTGGAACATGTTCGCGCCCCTTTAAAGCTGCAGCTCTGCTCAGCTGATCCCATTAACATGTTTGTCACAACTGAGACTGACTTGATGTGATGCTGTGGTCATTCAGGTTCTGTTTAGACTCATTTGGATGGAAAAATTCTGGTTTGTAGAAATCACCTGACTGTTGGTTGCACTGCCTCATTAAAAACGTTTAATTAAGCTTTGCTTTGGTGAATGGAATATTTTTCCAGCTTCTGTTCCAGCTCAGAGGAACCGTGGGTTTCTTTTTATTCTGTCAGTCCAGTTCTTCCCAATAACATCCAGAAGTTTTAATGTCTCAGCCAAGTAGCGAGAATAAACGTTAGCAAAGTACATTTATTAAGGTTGCAACTTAACGTTTGCCAAGGTTAAAATATCTATTTTGGTCGCCACAGTGACAGATGGTGATGGTCCAACAGAAATGTCTGGAAATGTCTTGAAGTGTCCTTAAAAATATCCAGTGATGTGACTTGAGCTGCGGCAGCTTTGTTGGTTGTAATAACACCGCCTCCATCTCCTCCACCTGCTGCTGCGACAGGTGGGTAATAATCATATAATGTCAACATTTGGTACAATTCTCAACCTCGGACATATCTGTGATCTGCTGACATTAAATCCTGGAGACTGGACTGAATGTCTAACTAACGTTATGATGCAGTGCTGTATCAAACATTTGATTTTCTTCACCCTCGGTTCCAGTTTAAAGTCTTATAGTGGCGCTGTGAGTCGTACTGATCTTCACTCTTATTTAAGAGTCCATTCTAGATTAAAAGTTCTGTTTCTGCTGTTTTATCCAGCTGCTGTCGTCCGCCTCGTCCATGCGTGTATCCGGAGACTAGAATAGCAATGCTTAACCATATATATCCATACCATATATATATATATATATATATATATATATATATATATATATATAATATATATATATATATATATAATATATATATATATATATATATATATATATATATATATATATATATATATATTGCACTGTATATCTGTAAATAAGATTGTCTACTTTATTATTTTATTATTTTATTTTATTGTCTACTTAATTATTTTATTTATATCTTTATCTTTATCTCTTGTTTCTGATTCTGATTCTGATAATGCAGATTTGATTGGCCGATTAACAACACATACAATTGGACTTTGAGTTCTCTGGGCCACGAGTGTCACAAAGGCTAGAAAAGCAGAGCTGGGTAAAATAATAACCTCGGAACTGGAGCTTTTATTAGTGGCCATGAGGGAGCGGAGAGGAAAGCCTAACGAGGGGAAGCATTTGTTCATTTTGCTAACAAGTGGGATGGCGTCCCAAAAACGCAGTTATGAGAACGTTTTTATTGAGTTAGTTGTTCTGAGTTTAGGAACCGTTGTTGGTTTCCAGAGGAAGTTCATCTAAAGGTCCGGTCTGAAAGTCAGTTCATTATTGAGTCTCATTCCCAACTTGTCTTCCAAACTGATGCTTTGGGTCGGTGGGAATGAGACTCATAATCAACTATCTTACAAATTGGACATTTAAAGACAAAAATATATACATGTTGAGCTGATCTGCCGTGTACTGACGTGAGGACTGTTGATGTTACATAGTTTTATATATCATTATCACATATAATTAGTGCAATTATGATAAAGTTACCAGAAAGTCTTGTTTATAAGTGTACAAGAGAAAACAACTGTCTGCTGTAATGTTCTCACTGTCAGCACTCGTTTAAGTCATTATTATTACCTCTGACCTTCACGTCTCAAGTTGTTGATTCTTTGGATTTCTATGTTTTGGGTTTTGTGTCCGTCTCATTCTCGTTGTGAATGTGATATCTCAAGCAGGCTTTGAGGGGACTTTCCTTGAGTTTGGCCCAAACGTCCACTTGGACTCGAGGGTGAAGTGATTAGAATTTATTGGTCGGAGGTCACTGTTTACTCAGCCATTACTCAACAGTTCATATGCTGACTGTGGCAGCCTTTACACAAACATCTCATAGGGTAAAATGGTAAATTGATGATATTTGATATCTGAAAGGTCAAAGGTCAACTTTCTGTTACTTTTTAACACCACCAGAAACAACAACCTGAGGCAGTAACTCTAGTTTCATCAGTACCACATAGAGGTTTTTCAGGAAAATATTAAAGATAATCGTTTTTAAATAAATAAACTACTTAATTAAAGCTTTAATGAGGTTAAAATTGACAGTCAACTTAAGACTTTAACACTGATAGGACATGACCTGGTATTTATCTATAAAAGACCATAACCTTTGAAAACTTTGTATGTTTTTATTCAAATTTCACAGTTAATAATAATCATTTCTGTAGATTGTAGACTTTAAATTGAGCCAACTAACTCCCATCTGCATCAACACTTCATATCCATCCTTCAGTTTACATTATTGCATATTACATTATTGTGGCCGTAAAGAGAATTAGTTTATAATCCTCTTGTGGTGTTGATGTGGTCATTTCAAATGTTTAGTGAATGATTTCCAAAGTTCAGTGGATGTCACGATATTAACTGACAAAGAAATCTTTAGATGTGTGTTTTGTGACGTCAGTCTGTAACCTGACATGTTTACTGTGAGCTCTACTTTGATTTATTCTCTGGATGTCCAGTTTCTCCGAGCCTGCAGCTGATCGCAGCCTCTCTTTGATTTAGATTCATCTCTTTTAAACCAGATGATCATCTGCACCGAGAGGACGAGCACAGAGAAGCCTTCAGATGAGAGGTTCAGACTCTGGACTCATCAACTGTTGGCTAACCAGACCGTCATTGTCCACATGGAGCCAACATTGTTTTACACCAAAGCCTGACTGTTTAGTGAAGCACGCATGGAACTGACAGTCAGGCCCACGTTTCTCTTTTCTTGTGCCCAGTGTGGCGGAAGAATGTATTGTTCAGCGTTCAGAAACAATTCCCCAGAGACTGATGAAGATCCTTTGCTTCAGCTCCAGTGGTAGCGCTCGGCCATTCTGAGTCAGTCGCTGGCCGGATTTTAACCTCAGGGTGGAAAACACAGTTCCTGTTTTTAATGTCTTCGCATCCAAGTGTAGTCAATAAGCATTAAATATACGGTTCAAGATTAATTTGTGTCTGATGTCTCACATGTTCACCCGATGGCTTCCATCTTTATTGTTGCCGCTGTTCAGACTTCAGAGAGCACAACAGAGAACCAGCGGGACAAGATGACATTAATAAATAAACGTCCATCATCGACAGGGTTTTTGTGTTATTTACAATTAGAGAAAACCATCAGGCTTACAGTATATATATGTTAATAAGGTATAAGGTAATATACGTAAGGTGTGTTTCCTTCCGCAGGTATCAGTGTTCTAAACGCCTCACAAATACATTCAGTACTTCCCTTAAACAGCTGCTCGCTCTAGTTTTCAGCAAACAGGAGGAAATAGTTCATTAATATGTTCATCCGCGGTTTAATCCACATCTGAATGTTTTTGGCTGCAGCAGAAACATTCACCACGAGGTTGGATTGTTTTGAGCTTTAAGCTTTGAGCACATGTGTTGATTCTTATATTTCTTTTGGTTCAACAGTCTTTTTTATTTTGTGACAACTCTGATTATTTCAAATAATCACTCTCATACACAAAAATGTCTCTTCGTTCCCCTTTTATAGCAGTTCTTTGTCAGCTCCATAGAAGATAACATCACAGTTTCTGCTCACTGAAATAACCTAATGTGTCTATTTTAGGTTGGAGAGCTAAACGCATGTGGTTCTGTGGTTGAACCTCAGTAAACCTGTGTAATGTCGCAGTGACAGCTGCATCGCTGAGAGCCACGCGGGTCCACAAACACTTCAAATCAGAGAAAACTCTTCTGAGTGTCTGACTTTGATTATGTTGAATGAATCATCTTCTGACCTAAAAGACATTTTTCAGTCTGTTGTGCCTTTTGTGTTCTCCTGCAATTCATTTGAATATTTCTCAGTAACTCTGCGCGTGTTTACGAGTACCGTTACAAAACGTTCCAATGAGGAATGTAATTGATCTTTTGCTTTCATTGTTTTGTAGTATTTGGATTGTTTTAATTATCATTTCTCTGCACCATGAGGCGACGGTCCGACTTCACAGAGCTGATTGTCACACTCGTCTGTTTCTGTTCAACATGTTTTATCCTATAACGTCTGGCTTTGTAGTCACAAACACAGCTGGGAAACCCGTCGAAGTTAAGTAAAAAAACGTCAGTGGTTTCACACTTAAGATGATAAAATGCCTTTTGAACAGCGGTCTCTGGCTTAGCAGCTGTAATGTTTTTGCTTTGTACCAACGTGTCGTCGAAAATGTCCTGTTGCGTTGCTACAAACATAGCAGGAAAATGTCTCAGTATCTCATGAGAAAACATTCAGTGGTTTCACGCTCACAAACAGTGGTCTCCTTCCTGGCAGCTTTCATGTTTTGACTTTGTCCAGAAAATGTCATGTCAAAGATATCTGGTTCTGTCACCACAAAGAACCAGATATCTTGTTGGGACGATTTCCCAAAACCTCCTTGAACATATCCAGTGGTTTCATGACAACAAATACTGAGAAGCCGTCCTGAGCAGCGGTCTCTGGCTTGGTAGCTGTAATGTTTTGACTTTATCCCAACGTCTCGTCAAATATATATAATCGGTCCAATAGTTACAAACGTGGCTGGAAAATGTCCCAGTGTCTCATTTAAAATATCCAGTGGCTTCATGCTAACAAGTGTTGAAACACAGTCTCGTACAGCGGTCTCTTGCTTGGCAGCCTGCTGTCACTCCACCACCATTGCGTCCTCCTCCACTCAGCACATATACATGTAATGTAACAATGAAATGACACGTGTAAATTCAACCTATCAGTGATCTGCAGAACCAGCATTTTTTTGTGGTCACTGGAATCTGAATCTTCAGACTCAAAGTTCCACACAGAGGCCTCAACGCCACATGGAGTCTCCGCCAAACCTCCAATAGGGAGTCGGTTGTAGTTTCAACTTTCGATCCCAACACCATCTTATCTGCACTTCATTAGCCAATCACAACATTGGGATTTCTCCTTAAGTATGTGGTGAAGTAGCTAATCCACTAATCTCTGGGTGAGAAATGTGAGAGGTCTGTTGTTGTACTGTGTCTGCCAGGAGTCAGAGGAGAGAAAACCCAACACAACTCCCACATCATCTATCACACAGCGCATGGAGGTACGGTGGTTTGATAAACACGCACAAACCACACACCGCTCTGGTTTCACCGGTTTCACTCCCTTGCCGGCCAACATGGATCTGACTCCTGCTGTGTCTGGATGAAGTCTGTGGTTTGGAAGCAGAGCGGCTGAACTGAACCGTGTCTGAGGATGAAGGAGGACCATCGGGGGTCCTGAGGTGAAACTGCACTGCAGCCAGTAAGTTACTTCCAAAATGTAATGCATTACTGATTACACTACTTTTGAACTACTTTCACCAAAAAAAACCACAGAAGCTGGTTTCCCCCTCGGGGTAGGTGAAGCATGTAACAGTCATGTTAGCAGCTAACTAGCAGGCTAATGCTACATTGTTATTGCCATTTGGTGCATGAAGCTCAGGGAGGGAGGCTCGAATGCTGCTGCTGTGTTCCAGGTTTCACGATGTATAAATGAAGGGAATCTGACAGATTGTTGTCACTTGACAACTTCCCAATTGACAGCAGACAAACAATACATTTTATAACCTACTGGCTTCCATTAGGAAACAGCTGACATTAGCATTCGAGAGCTTCCTAGCTTACGTTGCATTTGATTCACGCTATGTGAAATGATAGATGGACCTTTGGGCTATAAAACAACACATTTGCTAACGTTAGTGTTCAGCCACTTCCTGGATAACGTAACTGTGGGACACCTGCTCTACCAACGGAGCTAATGAACGTCCCGTCTGGCTCTCAAATTATGAGAGTGTATTATTGTACACTTTGTCAGATTTACTACGCTTATACGACTTGAAACCTGGAACACAGCAGCATGACATCATCCCTGCACTCGAGCTTCCCACCCTGAGCCAGGGGAATATGGCCGCCGTGTAAATTTAGTGTATTGATGACTGCTGATGAGGGTCGTGAGGAGTTGAATCATTTCATGTTGGTTATTTCAACCGCTTCCCCTCGTAACTCTACTCTCGAGGGAGAGGAGGCACTTGACACTTCACACTAAGGATTATGGGTAAAATTTCGGGACTAGACTTTGAATCTCTTTCATCGCTCGTAACTTTAATCTGCAGGCTGCCTCCTGAAAAACAACACGCTTCACTGACATCTTAATGACTTCACACGTATCTTCAGTGAAAACAAGACATTATTAAGAAGCATCAGTTTGACGAGGTGCTGGCTGATTGCTGACACAATACGCTCTTAATTCGAAAATTAACTAAGCGCTGAGAGAGAGAAGAACGTGTTGTTTGCCAGACGAGCTCATCTGTCATGATTTATTCACGGGAGACGAGCTGTTTCAGCGGTTACACCAGACTTCTGTGGTTTGGCAACAAACAGACCCTGAATTCCCCTCATCGATCATCCCTGAAACCCATAAATAAACCAGTTTACATGACTGACAGAGGACCTGAGAGCTGCTTCAGAGCATGGAGGACGCAGGTATGACGCTCCACCAGGACCATGAAACTCTCGTCTTCTGGATCCAGCGAGTTCACAGTGATCAGATCTGATTAACGAAGCTGCTCGTCATCAAACATCGTCTGTCAGTCTGTGAATCCTCCTGATATGTTCGAATGTTCCTGCACATTAACAAGCTTCTGACAATAACTTGTGTCTCCCTGATGAAACGTAACTAAGTACATTTATTCAAGTTCTGAACTTCTGAGACACATTTATTTCACATTACATGTATTGAACATCAGCTACATGCTGCTGCATTATAACCAAAGTTATACTTACATGGAGTCTGATGTTTACAGAAGACGTTTGAAGCCAGATGTCAAAGATTCATTTCAGTTCTGAGAAATAACTCAGAACTCAAATAATTGTTTTTTTCCAGTGACTCTAATCATCATCTGTGGATAATCTGTCAATCCATCAACACATACTCAGGTTAAATGGAGAGATGGGGGAAAGTATAGATTCTTCAAGATTGTTATGTTCTTAAAATACTTAAAAATATATGTTAACATTGTTTATTATAGGAAGTCGATGGTCTGTTATTCAAACATGTCTCCGGACATCAGATGTTAAAGTGCATTCTGCATTCCTGAGCAGTGGTCTCTGGCCCGACCGCTGTCATGTTTTTGCTTTTTTTTTTTTTTTTTTTTAGCAAAAACATGGCTGAACATCTTCTTTAAAAATATCCAGTGGTTTCATGCTTACAGATGTTGAGACACCATATTGAACAGCGGTCTCTAGCTTGCAACTTCTCCTCCCAAGGTGAAGTGAGGATGTCCTGTCACAGATCGAGAAAGCATTAAATTAAAACTCTTCACACTCAGTGCACAGTGCAGGATTTATGTTCATATCCTGAGCGAAGAAATGGACGAGAGGACATGTTGGAACTTGAGGAGGAACATTCTCCTCAACCAGGACTCCTTGAAAAAGAGGTTTTTAATCTCAAAGGGACTTTCCTGATTATATAAAGGTTAAATAAAAAATAAAAAAACTTCACCTCCAGAACTTTAAACTATATTATTGTGTTCTGTTTCAAAAAACACAAATGATCACGAAGCAGCTGAAACTAAATCAGCCCTGCGTCCCAGGACGACTGAGCGTTAGCTAACGTTACACAGACCAGCAGCTCATTGGACAACGAGAAGTTTTCTTCCAGAGGAAAACGACTTCAACATGATGAACAACAGTTGGACCTGAAGCCAGAACCTGCACACAAATCTATCATCTGTGGAGGCTAAATGTAATATTGTTGATGAGACACCCAAAATAGATGTTTTAAATGTGCAGGCATGAAACTGCTTCCACCTCCTCAGACTCCTTCACTGCCAGTCTGTACCTGTTCACCAGGTGTCCCTGTCACCTGCGCACCTGTTTCCACTTTCCCTCATCAGGCGTGCGGTCCACTTCCACTCAGTCCCTGTCAGTCTGACGGTGCTGCTCTCTGCTGATCCATCCAGTCAGTCACTCTGTTTAAATCAGCACCAGGTCTTGTTACTGAACAGACTCTCCTGTCAGCCGCTGCCTCACAGAAGCTACAACGATCCGCCAGACCTGCTGCGTTTATACGACTCGTCTGGAACACATGAGGACGGCCGAATCTGGTCGTCCAAAGACAGGAGACTGGACAATGTGAGTTGGAAACATGTTCTGCCCGTCTGTCTGTCTGTCTGTCTGCTGGTTTCTGTCTGTCTGTGTGTTTACCTGCGTGCTGTCTGCACACCTGAGCTGTGGTGTTGTTAGTGTGCTGGTTGTTCAGGACTGTGTGAGTCTGTTTGTTGTTAGGGATCGTTTCACTTCAGCTCCATTATGAGTCATTAATAAGATGAAGCTTCCAGACTCGCTGCACAGATAAGAGTGTGTTAGTCTCGTATTTGGACCTGAACTGACGTCAAACAACTTTTATATATTTGAACCTTTTTACTTTTCAATCCTGATGTGTTAAAGCTTTGTAGTGCTTTTCTTTGTTGAGATGATTCATTAAAAATGTCAGCATGAGGATCAGAGATGCACCTGACGTTCATCCTTTCAGTTCTCAGTTTAAAGTGAAACTCTCGCCAAAAAGCAACCGAGGCTTTATTTGTGATTGAATATGAGTCAAACCTTTGTGTAAAAGCATAATTGCGATGAAAGAGCCACTTTTAAGATTTACCGTAGTTTCGTTTTTGGGCAAGCTAATTTTCAGTGGGAGTGCTACGGGCACTTTTACGATAGCATCAAAATCTCTATGTTTAAAACAGTAAGAAGGCTCGACACAACATGAAACTTTGCTCGTAGTATCACCAGGGTCTCTACACATGAACACGAGCATTGAGAACATTGTTTGTGTACACAGAGTTACTAAAAAGAAGGTTTTTGAACTACTCACTGTAGGAGCTGGATCTCCGGCGCGTCGCCGTCATGGCAGACAAAAAGTGTCGATCCCTGAGTGCGATCTAACAGGCAGGAGGTCCACCATTACTCTCCTGCCTGTCATGTCGCACTTGTGGATCGACACTTTTTGTCTGCCATGACGGCGACAACATTTTAGTAAACTCTGTGTACACAAACAATGTTCTCAATGCTCGTGTTCATGTGTAGAGACCCTGGTGATACTACGAGCAAAGTTTCATGTTGTGTCGAGACTTCTTACTGTTTTAAAATTAGAGATTTTGATGCTATCGTAAAAGTGCCCGTAGCACTCCCATTGAAAATGAGTTTGCCCGAAAACGAAACTACGGTAAATCTTAAAAGTGGCTCTTTCGTCATAATTATGCTTTTACATGAAGGTTTGACTCACATACATTAACAAATAAAGCCTCGGTTGCTTTTTGGCGAAAGTTTCACTTTAAAGGTCCAGTTTGTGTCACAGTTGATTTTTGACTTGATAATCAAGAGACCGCTGTTTTCAACATTGGTAAGCGTGAAACCACTGAATGTTTTTAAAGAGATGTGGGGAAGTTTTTCTCGCCGTGATTGTGGCAACAAAAGCCGGTGAGACGACAGCAAGCAAGAGACCACTGTTCTAGCCTGTGTCAACATTTCAACACAAGCATGAAACCACTGGACAGTTTTTGTGGTGACAAAACCAGAAATGTATGACAAGATGTATCAGGACAAAGCTACTAGCTAACCGCTGACAGCTTCAGTGTATCAGTACAAACCCGATATTTGACAGCTGCCAGACCAGAGACCACTGTTCAAGAAGGCATTTTTACATTTGTTAGCGTGACACCACTGGAGGTTTCTAACAAGACGTCTTCATATCATCCAGTTAACTTTATTTTAAAGTTAAAACGTAGCTTTGGTTTGCAGAGATGTGAGATGCCACATTTATTCTGGGGATTCTGTGTCCTGCCCTGGCAGCTCAGTCAGCAGGCCCGTGTTTCTGGTTCTGATATCAGATAAACATTGAAAACGTATGGATCTGTGTTTGGCAGTATTCACACACATTAATGTTTGAGGGCCGTGAAATTCAGAGGGGTTTCGGGGAGAAATGCCAGAACCGGAGGGCGATGGGAGAAAACTGTGCTGGCCGGTCAGCGATTTCCACTCCGTATCAGATGAGACGAAGGCCAATAAAGACAGATTAATGCTGGCATGCATGCTTCACACTGAGCCATACGCATGTGTGTGTACTCACAGTCAGAATATATACGATATATAATGAACTGCAGGAATCTGGAGCAAGAACAAGATTTACTCTCAGATCACCTCTCCTCCTCCTCCCATCATCACATATCACCAACTCTCATCTTTGTTTCTTCTTGCTTCATTTGATGCTGATGTGAAACAGGCGCGGTCCGCCATCAGAGATTCAGTCTGACACATTAAAAACAGCAAACCGAGCCGCCGACTCGCTTCTCATAAAACAGGGATGAAGGCAGGGAGGAGAGGGGGGAGGAGGGGTGAGGTTGACCAAACATCAGAGCTCATAAAGTCGAATATATCGTGATTTAAAGTGCGGTCGGAAGGAAGGGGAGAGGGGAGGGAGGAGGGTTACACAGTCCATTCCTGAGCTGAATGTACAGAGGTGTGTTTTATACCACTGCAGCTCCGGAGACGAGGACGAGCTAACAAATCATACAGACACATGAGACGAACCATAATTAATCTGCTTATTTAAGGGATATTCCGGTGTAAATTTAATCCATGGTTTAACACACCGTGACACAGAGTAAGACCCCCTCGAGAGATCAAGTTTTCTGACCGCTAGCTTATGTAGTTTTTGTAACCTCAGAAAAGACCGCACGATAACAATACACTGCAGTCTCTGCCTCCACCAAGAAACCACCATCACAAAGCCACTCATAGACACAAATAATGCTCAGAACAGCACCAAACTTCAGCAACAGTACAAACAGGGTCCCAGCACATAGATCGGGGCATCAAACATCTGCTAGCTTTGCCAGATTTGTATTGAAAAGAGAACACAGCTCACCACTCTCCTGCAGCAGCTTGCTTCGTTGTGGAGAAGCCCTGACGAGTCGATTACCGAGTGCAGTTAAAAATGCTAAATTCCGTTCTTTTCCCTGTCAGCTCTCGATAATAACTGTTATAAACTGGTAGGCAAGATACATGAACTTTGATTGCTTTTCCATGGAGTCATTATCATACATTTTCATCCTTGAGCTGCAGAACTCTGCTGCACTCGGTAATCGACTCGTCAGGGCTTCTCCACAACTGGAAGCTGGTGCAGGAGAGTGGTGAGTTGTGTTCTCCTGTCAGTAGAAATCCAGCAAAGTTAGCAGATGTTTGATGCCTCGATCTATGTGCTGAGACCCTGTTTGTACTGTTGCTGAAGTTTGGTGCTGTTCTGAGCATTATCTGTGGCTTTTTGATTGTGGTTTCTTGTTGGAGGCGTAGACTGCAGTGTATTGTTATCGCACATCTTTTCTGAGGTCGCTAAAACTACATAAGCTAGCGGTCAGAAAACTTGATCTCTCGAGGGGATCATACTCGGTGTCACAGTGTGTTAGACCATGGATTAAACTTACACTGGAACATCCCTTTAATTCAAAGCTGCTTGTGTTGACATTTTTTGTGAGAGTTGAACTGAAACTAACACAAAATCATGGACATGGACATGGTCACACACTTTCCTCTGGCTCGAGGTTTAATTCTCAAATGTTGGATGATGTTGTGTAAAAGTGTTGAATCTGACAAATGAACATCATTTTACCTCTGATAGTGATGGGCAGTGATAATCAGCTGCTGTGAGACTTCTGTTGGACATATTTAATAACCTGTCAGCTAACATTAGCATTCAGTCCCCTCCTGGCTAACACTACTGTTAGATTATCTCCAGTATGATTCATGTCCAGGCCTAAATGCATTTGTTGAAGATGTGCGCTGATATTTTACAGTTAATCTACTCCTTTACTATCGTATCGTGCAAAAGTAATATTAGCGAGGACAGAACTGAATGCTAACAGAAGCTAATGGGCTCTCAAATAGGTTGTTTTACTTTGTGTTTGGCTCGACGTCCTCCGGGACTTTGTCAGATTCGCTTCCTGAAACACAGCAGTTGGATTTTGTCAGCAGGAAATGGCCGCACTGTGCTCACGGTCTACGGAGGCTTCTTTGGCATTCTGGGTAAAAAACAACGGCCTGTCTTCACTGAAGGACTGTCGGAGCAGACGGAGGCACTGACATGCAAACAGCTGATGACTGCAGCTCAGCACTGATTAAGGTTTAAACATCTGATGAAAACTCTGATTACATATTTTAAAATGTGTAAATATCAGTTTGAGTCATTCATCTGCACAGTTTGACGTGTCTTTCAGCTGCTCTGACAAACAAATGACTTCACCGATGTCCAGGTGAATTCTGGGTAATGACGGCCTTGAACACGTGCACCCTGTGGATCAGGTTGTCCTTCTCTGGTTGGGAACCTGGATGAAGGTGGTTGTCCGGGTCTGTGGGCTCCAGCAGAACCTGCTGCTGGTCAGTCGGTGCTCACTGAAAACAACTGGACTCTTCAGCTCTCAGTGCGTCCTGCCGTCTCCAGCTGCTTCGATTTATTCATCATTTCATGTCTAAGCGATGACATCTGGTGTGATGGTTGAATAAAGGCGGGCTGTAACTGCTCTCTCATCCTTTAGACATTAAATCAATGAATTGGCAGTGAATCACATCACACTGTGATGGCGCCTCGTTGTGTTTTAACGAGGCCCTGATGTGCACCTGCCGAGCGCCTGAAACTCAGACGGCACAAGTTACATTTTTCAGTAATTGTGAAGTTTGTGTTCTGCTTTGACTCACTGTGTGTGTGGTTCATCCTCAGTGATCTCAACATCCGTCCTTTGCCTCTGAGCGATTACTAATCATGCTCTTAATGGAGCTTAAACACGCCTTCAAACTAAAAACAAGGTGGAACAAACTAATAAGAACCAGGTCTTTGTTTACTCTTGGCTCCAGCTCTGATAGGAGCTCACACATCCTCCATTTGTTACTTCTAGTTTCTGAACAACAGGTGAAATTTTAACTGAATCACAGTAAGTCTACAGACACTGATGAGTCAGCAGCAGATAGTCAACATTTAACAGTTCTGTATCATAACTGCAGCTGGACTCCTTGAAGACGTTTCACCTCTCGTCCAAGACGATTCCTCAGTTCTAACTAACTGGAGGGTTTTAAACTCTGTGTGGGAGTGTCCTTACATGTGTGGGAGTGTCCTTACATGTGTGGGACTGTCCTTACATGTGTGGGAGTGTCCTTAAGGAGTCTTTAAGGACATGTGTGAGTTCTGAGTTTCAGTCTTTAGGACAACTTGTGGTCTGCCTTCACGTGGGTTTATGAGGCCAGGTGAGCCAGGTATGAATGGTTGTTAAACTGTCTGGGGAGGGAACTCAGTACTGCGTTGTAGGTGGGTGATGATTAATGTTGTAGGTCATCTCCTCTATTCTTCTTCACTTACTTTCAAATGAAGGTAACTAGTAGTATGTTGCACTTTGACAGTAACTCTAGTACGAGTAAGAACACCTTCAGCTGTGTCTTGGCTGTGTCACATGATAAAATGGCTGCCTCAGCGCTGCTGGATGTGCAGTTTAGGTGAGAGCCAGTTTTCAGGGACTGAGCTGATGTTCTGGTCCATGATGAGCTCATGGAGCTGAGAGCGGGGGATCCCCTCTCCTCCTCCAGGAGCTCGCACGCCAGCACTAAGCAGAAACCAGCTTCTCACTCCGCCAAAGTCTCTGACATTTAGTTGTTGATGTCAGAACTCAAACTTCCAGATAACAGCGGGTCCATCGGTTTGATCAACCATTAAATGTGTCCCTGTATACGTAACCCGGCTGTTTGAGGGGGTGTTTAAAGACAGACGTATGCAGGGTTTTATAAATCTACATGTTTGCTGTTTTGTGTGAACACAAATTTCTACACTTGAATATAAAACATTGAGTTTTATATATTTGGCCCCAGCAGCCGGTGACGACAGCGGGCAGAGCCGGAGCAGTTTCACATGGAACTGAGGAACTATTTGGACCGAACCAGACGTGACAGTGGACACAAACCAACTCTGTTTTAGTTGGTGTCCAGTTTAATGACTCGAGTTTTACGATGAGTTAACGAGGAGATTGAACTGAGAAACTTGAATTCAGATGGTGGGCGGTTGTATTTGTCTGTTTCGTAAAGAAAACAGGGTCAGATCTTTCCTCTTGTGCCATTTTATAAGTTTTAGTTTGTTTATTAAGCGAACAGCCGCCGGCCTCGTCTACGCTCCTCTGACTCCGTGTCGTTATGTACCGGCTCTGTGTTTCAACAACACCAGCCCTCGCAGACTGAGGGGGTGGAGGTGGGGCTGTGGGCTGTGGGTTGAGGGTTGAGGGTTTAGGTGGGTGTTCGGCATGCAGAGGGCAGGAGGTGTGTAGGAGGGGAGGCTTCAGAGCAGACCGTCAGATGTGGTGCGTCCTCCAGCAGAATCCCACCGCCTCACGACTGAAACGCAGCAACAACAAAGCTAGAAAACAGGCAGGAGCTTCCTGGATCGAAGCGACCTCACTGTAGCACCGCGGGGTAATTACAGCAGCCCAGATGCAGCGGTCAGCCTGCCCAGACGACCACAGACCTGTTTTGAACACTGTGGCGCATGTTTTCCTGCGTGCCTGCGTGAATATGTGCTCCCCATTATTCAACTGAAACGATGATCTCTGGAGACGATGATCTCTGTTCGGTAGCTGAGAAGAAAAGCATTTTTTACGGCGAGCGCCATCTGTTTGAGCCTCGAGGGAGCTCGCTGTGTTCCATCATGCACCCCGAACATTCATCACTTAGAGTAACTGGCAGCACTTTCTCTCCCTAATACCTCGGCCTGACCTGGAACATGTGGGGAAGTTTTCCCTGCGACAGAGAGAAAACGGTCGGACGACAGAATGAGATCCAATAACAAAGCAGCACACGGCGAGAGATGCCCGGCAGATTCAGGACCGTCGTGGACTTTTCTGTATGTTCCCAACGCTCCCCGAGGACGACCGCGACGCACATCTGTCCCCGAGCACCACCTTCACATCCGCCTCCTGTGGTTCTACGCCTAGATGCAAACGATTGCAAGTTAATTGAACTTTCTTCATCTCGCTGAAGATCAAACGTCTCCCTCCTCGCTCAGGAATGTTGATCCAGTCTTTGACTGGTGGACAGTAAATATGAGGAGGATTTGCAGGCAGAATTAGGTGGTTTTCATACTCGGACCAATCAGGACTTTCTGGCCATGGGAGCTCAGAACATCCGTCTTTGTGATTTGTCCAAAATCAGCCTGCAGTCTTAGCACCAGCCTGCCTGTCTGTCTGTCTGTCTACAGTGAGGTCATGTCCTGGAAATGATCTGTAGTAAGAGACAGAACCTGTCCGATAACTACAGCTCGTTTTAAGTGTTTCTCAGCTGCTAAAACAAGTGAAAGAGACGTTAAAGCTTCGACCTCGATGCTTTAGAAGATTCAAATCAGAGAGAGGCGTAAACTTTTCTTCTGTTGTGTGTAAATGCAGAGCTGTGCAGGCAGACAGCTAGATGATCCCAAATACTGAAACAAGCCGCCAACTAACAACAATATAAACAAGGTGAATTGTGAAAAGTGAAATATTGGCAGAAGGCTCCACAGCTGCGACACAGTGACAGAGCGCCGGTTCATTTTTAGACTAAACTTAAATCTTTCATACTTTGCTCCTTTTACGCATTACTAGAACTTCGGTACCAGCCGCGTTGGCATGTTCCTGAAAATAATCCAAGATGTCTCCCAGCGTGTCCACGTGCATCCCGCCGTGCTCTGGTTACCGCTGTTATTTACAGCTGTCGGTGCTCTGAAGGCCAGAGCACGCTCCGGTTCTGTCTTGAATCATTTCACTCGTCCTCATGTGACCGTAAAAGGAAACGGCCTGCAGTGAAAAAGAGGTGTTTAATGGCAGCTCGAGCTGAACCGTTTAGCCTCTGTAACACAAGGAGATAATGATGATGAGTAATTACTGGTTGAAAGCTCCAACCCTGACCAGCCCTGCAACCCTCTATCCTCCCCTGACCCTCACACCTCACCCCCTCCTGGGAACAGAACCCCAGGCCATCGTACGAGGGGCAGATGTGAGTGTAGGGAGGGTTTCTCCTGATTACAACTCCTGACCCTGCAAAACTCAGATAACAATAAATTAATTAATGCCACAAACACAATCATTGTAATCTTCACTTAATTTTCTGATGATTCTCCCGTGACGTGACCAAAATGATGTGTTTCAGAGTCTGATGTTGGTATTTCACATTCTTTTGCGTTGTCTACTGAAGTTAGCATGCTAACCCCTGAACCCGGTCCCGGTCCAAATCTCCTGTGCTCACGATTTGAACACAAACACTCCCCTCGCTCCCAGTCTTCATGGCTAGTTGCATGGCTACAGTTAGCAGCAGTTAGCGGTGACGCTGGTGAAGTCGCCCCGGTTTGATTTGAGTGTGAATTCAACAGGTTTCCAATTGTTGCATTTTCCTCCATTAAATACCAGAACGTTATATTAAATCTGGACACAGTCATGGAGACGGAGGCCCGTTTGGTTTCGATCTGTAGCTGAAAGATCTCGACCTCGCTGCTGTGAAAACATCTGGATCTTCCACGTTGCGCGGCTCATAGATCGCGTTCACTAGAAACGTCTGGTTCAGCACCCGGATAACTTGATGAAATGATTTAATTGTGCGGCTCTTCTGGACTGGTGTTGACAGACGAGGGAGCAGAACTGCAGCTAGACGTTGGCGCCACCAGTGGAGCTCTGGAGTTCATTAGTTAATCTCGACATTCATGAACGCTGATTTTTTTTCTTTCGACTTCCAGTGAATATTTGAATATTTCTAATTTAACGGCTGCTTCGATTGATGGAACGTCCTGACCCATCAGAGGACACACCCAGGTTTTCTAAGTTCACACAGGATCTTCTTTGTTTCACCATAAGCAAGCAAGTATGGGATTAAAAATGAGCCCTGGAAAATTTAAAGTTTCAACACATCTGTGGTTCTGCAGAAGCGTACACTGCCAACATTTAATCTGACGATTGAGTTGTTATTTTGGAATTTGAGCGAGCAACAAGCGGCGAGGTGTCGATTTCCCACAGTGCATTTTGGTGAAATTCCCCAGATAGCCGTCCGTCTTAGAGTGAAAACAGAACACAGAGAATTAAATCGTACTCTGGAGCTCCGCTACCTCCACCACGGAGGATTAGTTTTCACCCGTGTCCGTTGGTTTGGCCAGAACAGACCTTGTTAACTTTTGGTGCAGATCTGGATAAAAGGACAGATCCAGAATTCTGACATATTAATGTAAAATCCCCATGAAACAGAAGCCACAGAGTGATACTGCTCCAGTGAAAACAGTCTGGTAGGGAGGGACTCGTGCAGGATATTGGTTGGTACCTACAGTAGCCAATGGCGTTACAACGTCTAACCAAATATTTGAACACTGTATCGTGTACTACAGTATACACAACAGCAGACTGAACCGACGGGACGTTAAATCAGTGCTTTATCATTCGGCTCAGGATTTATTATCTGAGTTTGTTCTCGTTTGTCGTTGGCTGAAACAAACAGTTGTGGATTGTTTGGCAGACTCGGACCGTGAGCTGTGGTTCCGTCAGTCCCTGAGCGACCCGGGAAGAGATCTCCAACCAACAGTAAATCACACGAGGTACGTCTGTCTCAGTCCTTCAGGGAAGCTGCCATCAGGCCGAGTCTGAAATAAATCTGATGTGTTTGAACTCTTGCTCTCTGCGAGAGCGGTGCTGTCGGACGATTCATCACGATGCTGCGTGGAGCAAAAATTCCAGAGGACGTATGTAACCAATACCATCACTGTGTCTTTGTACCGTTAAAGCCTCGCTGTGACCCGGGTTCTCTGCTCCCACTGGACTTATCCAGACCGACAGGTATAAGCTCTCGCTGCAGAGGGATCATAGGCCGTTAAACACCTGAGCACAACTTAATCCTGCCGACGCATAAATACAGACGGAGGACAAGCTATTCATTGGCAGACAGAACCGCTCGGGGCCGGTGAGATTTACAGGGAAGTTCACTGGTGTTGTAATTCTACAGCGATCGATGTTTACCCAGCAGCAGCCTCCAGGTCCGAGAGACGAAGCCGATGTGGAAGAACCGAAATCTGCAGCTCCTCAAACGGCCGCACGAGGCTCCAGAAGCCAGTCAACCGCCATTAAATGTTCAAATGTCCAACATGTTCACAGCCTGGTACAAAAACCAGTGACGGTTTCTGTAGCTAATTTATTCCTTCATGAACTGTTTTATAGAACTCGCCCGCGTACATGTAATTAAGGGCGCAGCGGCTTTGAGTGACAGCTAGCTCTGTGCAGTCTGCTCGGCTAATTCCGTACTCTGAACATCTCTCTGCTGGTGTTTGTGGTGTTGATGCCTTCTGGAGAATTTTGAGTGCGAATGTCAGATGTATAATTTGTCTTTCTGTGCGGTTAATTGGACTAACAGACGGGAGGGGAGGGACAGACGCAGGCTTTTTGGATTAACGAGCGACTCTGTTGGCGTTAAACCGAGACGACTGCTGGAGCCAGCGAGCTCTGGAGGACCAGGAGTCGATGAGAACACCGTGGGATTAAAACGTGGATTCATCTTCACCTTCGCCAAACGTAATGGACTGCTGAAATCAACTGTAATGTACCGTGGTTCTGTCTTAGTGGAGCACTGAATGGAAGCGAGACGTACTTTAGTCTACTCAGCGTGCTGAGAGGAGACGGGAGAAGCAGGATATTCTGTCTGTTTGGGGTTAAACTCGGTCAGAACCTGTGGGAGGCGTCTGTCTGTCCACTATTTAACGATGCATCCCCCATCTCATAAATATACATTAATCTTACATTCTATCTTTTTGTGTTGTTTGGGCATAAGTTCTGTTAGAAAGGTCCTTTTTATGTCCAAGTTAAGAGTTAAGTCCAGAAGATTTAAAGTCTGGAGCTCTCTTTGTTCCAGAGTTATCTAGTTTGATCCATGTTTTCTTTTCTTATTCCAACCCTGTCACTTTTGGTTTCTTCAGTTTTTTTAAGACGTAACTTCAGTTACAAAGTTCCTTATTTTGAGTTTTCACAGTTTTGATATCGACCCTCCAAAAACGTGTCTGTTGCCAGTTTGATTAGAATTTCTGATGTTGATTAAATGTGTGAAAAATAAATAAACACAGTACTCGTGAATTATCTGTAATATGCATGGTGCTGTCTGTTGGTTCTGTCTGTCGGTTCTGTCTGTCGGTGCTGTCTGTCGGTTCTGTCTGTCGGTTCCGTCTGTCGGTGCTGTCTGTCGGTTCTGTCTGTCGGTTCCGTCTGTCGGTGCTGTCTGTTGGTTCTGTCTGTCGGTTCTGTTTGTTGGTTCTATTTGACGGTTCTGTCTGTCGGTGCTGTCTGTCGGTTCTGTTTGACGGTTCTGTCTGTTGGTGCTGTCTGTCGGTTCTGTCTGTCGGTTCTGTTTGACGGTTCTGTCTGTTGGTGCTGTCTGTCGGTTCTGTCTGTTGGTTCTGTCTGTTGGTGCTGTCGGTTCTGTCTGTTGGTGCTGTCTGTCGGTTCTGTCTGTCGATTCTGTTTGATGGTTCTGTCTGTTGGTGCTGTCTGTCGGTTCTGTCTGTTGGTGCTGTCTGTCGGTGCTGTCTGTTGGTTCTGTCTGTGGGTTCTGTCTGTCGGTGCTGTCTGTTGGTTCTGTCTGTTGGTTCTGTCTGTCGGTTCTGTTTGATGGTACTGTCTGTTGGTTCTGTCTTTTGGTGCTGTCTGTTGATGCTGTCGGTTCTGTCTGTCGGTGCTGTCTGTTGGTACTGTCTGTCGGTTCTGTCTGTTGGTGCTGTCTGTCGATTCTGTCTGTCGGTTCTGTCTGTTGGTTCTGTCTGTCGGTGCTGTCGGTTGGTTCTGTCTGTCGGTTCTGTCTGTTGGTTCTGTCTGTCGGTTCTGTCTGTCTGTGCTGTCTGTCGGTTTTGTCTGTTGGTTCTGTCTGTCGGTTCTGTCTGTCGGTTCTGTCTGTCGGTTCTGTCTGTCGGTGCTGTCTGTCGGTTTTGTCTGTCGGTTCTGTCTATTGGTGCTGTCTGTTGGTTCTGTCTGTCGGTTCTGTCTGTCGGTGCTGTGAGTTGGTTCTGTCTGTCGGTTTTGTCTGTCGGTTCTGTCTGTCGGTTCTGTCTGTCGGTTCTGTCTGTCGGTGCTGTCTGTTGGTTCTGTCTGTCGGTGCTGTCTGTCGGTTTTGTCTGTCGGTTCTGTCTGTCGGTTCTGTCTGTCGGTGCTGTCTGTCGGTTCTGTCTGTCGGTTCTGTCTGTCGGTTCTGTCTGTCGGTTCTGTCTGTTGGTACTGTCTGTCGGTTCTGTCTGTTGATGCTGTCTGTCGGTGCTGTCTGTCGGTTCTGTCTGTCGGTGCTGTCTGTTGGTTCTGTCCGTCGGTTCTGTCTGTTGGTTCTGTGCGGGCTGATGTGAGCCCCTTCAGTCGTTGCCCTTGCAGGTTTGGTAATAAAGTACTGGACATCATAAAACTCTCCTGATGGCATGAGATGAAAAGTCAGCTGGATTCCTTCCTCTGAGGATCATAAATATCTGAACAAGGTGAATCCGTCCAAGTGTTTTTGTGAGATATTTCAGCCTGGACCGACTCGGCCTCGTCACCAGAACCCTTAACGAGACAACTTTTATGACTTCTCTGATCCTTCTGTGCTTTTGATGTCCGGTGATGATGATCTGGCTCATGGCCGGTCTCTCTGTGACAGGGTTAGGGTGAGCCGGCTTCCCGGGCAGTGCAACATGCTGACATGTGTTGGCTCTGCAGGCTGAATCACTGCTGGTTTGAGTTTGGCTGCGGAGGGAAAATAAACCGCTGCCTGCTGCTTGTGATCACACATATTTTAAACTTAACGTTCCAGTAAACGGTTATGAAATCCATACATAACTCTGACTGAGCCCCAATATGAACCTGGATCAGTTTTCTCTGTCGGTATGTTCTGACTCATGTTCAGATATATTATTCTGAATATTCTCCTCATCATTTGTGATGGTCTGACTCCTCCACCTCCTCCACCTCCTCCACCTCCCCTCATTATCTCACCTCCACCTCCTCTATAATCGCTCTGTGTCTCGGGGCAACAGGAGCCCGACAGGCTGTTGTTTCCAGATTTCTTCTCCTCTCTAATTATCTCGCCTGACGACCTGAAGAGAAGTCAGGCAGCTGGCTGAATGACGTGCAGACACTCGCACAAACACAAACATACTTTCTAAATTGTTCATTTGTGCCCACAGAGAGATTAAACGTCTCAGTCAGCGCCTGGAGAGACAACATCACCTCCACAAAGCCTCAAAGTGTTCCTCACAATTTAGATTTAATTCAAGAGTAGATATAAAAAATACACACATATATACAAACAGGACAAATCTTTGATTGTAGAAAGGAGCAGAATGAAATTATTTGTTTCCTTCAAAAAATTATTAAGTAACTTATATTAAGTATAAAACCAGTTGACTCACATGGCGTCTGCGTCCACAACGTTAGCTACGTTGGATAGTCGACCACACGAGGAGCAGATGACTGTGTAATCATTCCATAAGACATTTAACACGTCCTCAGGTCTCTCATTAGTTTTAATACATGAAGAAGAATAAGAGAGTTACGTACGGTAACTATTCCTGGACTTCATGCCGGATATCGTCCTCACAGAGAGGAACGGCCTCGTCTGCACTCAGTTCAAAGAAGAATATCCAGTTTTCGTCACCTTCGTTTTTACATTTCTGAAGGAAAACAGTCAGGAACTTCCTCCATCGTTAACCGCAGTGAATCCTAACGGTCACATTTCATCAGAGATTCCATTTCGACATAAAACTGAAGTTTAATCTTTAAGATTCGTCGACACGAACACGATTTTTCACTTTTCAGCGTGTGCTGCAGATATTTTACTGCGTACGCTGCTGCAGACCTGGATTGCAGTTCCTCTTTTTATGAGCAGTAATCAGTCTTTCCCTGAACTCATAGTCAGCTAACCCAACTGTACCTTAAATACACTCTGCTTGCCCGCCACAGTCCTTCAGTGAACGTGACCATGGCCTCTCCTCCGACTTCGCGGGCTGTCATCTGTAAAAGACAGAAGATCTGCGGACTTCCCGACACGCTGATCCACTGAGCTTGAATAACTTGGTTTGGGTTCGACTCGTCCAGGGAGAACGTTGTGTCTGCTGCGCCTCTTCCTGTCACGGTGGTGAGAATCACTTCCTCCCGCACAGATTGCTATTTACATTTCAGGACGCCACGCTCCTTTCAGGACATTTTCACGAGATCTGGTGGAGCAATTTTGGGGAAACCCGACCAGAAGGCTCACCGTGGTATCTGCCTCCCAGATGTTCGGATTGTCCTCGTTAACCTCTTTATGAATCTGGTCTACCACAACGGCCTCTCCTCGGTTAGACTGGAGAAAGACCGCGAGACAACTTCCCCCTAAACTGGGCCAAATAAAGACAGACAGAAACAGGGCCCACCTTCTGCGGTTCTGTCAGGTTCCTGCTCAGTGTACAGTACTTTGTTCCAGATGACTTCAGAACTCTTAGCGAGCGCAGGCAACTCCTCAGAGATCCGCTCCAGAACAAATACGCTGAGAGAACGAAGTGCTACAGTTGTGTGGAGACGCTCGGTGACGTGATGGATGGAGGACAGAAATACTTTGGACTTTTAATTCATCAGAATCATTTTATTGGATTAAACACATCAAGATGTTAAAAACACAACAACACCAGAATATTTTTTCAGCATTCAATCATCAGATCCTTTCAGGGTTTTTCCTTTTTTTTTGCAAAGTCGTTAAAAGTCAAAGTAAGTCCCAACAACTGGACTGGAACCAGTAGAGTGCATACCTCCACTGAGGGCCAGCGGTTCCCTGCTGTGGATTCCACACTCGAGTTGTTCACCCAGGATTTCATGAAAATGTTAGAAAAAAGTGGATGAAAGTGAGAAAACCTTCCTGGATCCGTCCCTCAACAGGTTCTGTTCTGACCCGTCCTCCATCCAAGTCTGGTGGCAGTGAGTCCTGATGACAGACCAGCAGAAGCTCCTTCTGTCGGCCGACCAGGTGGAAACTGTAGTTTTTCAGCAGCAGCCTGATGAAGTTTCACAACCTGAACTAAAAGAGCGACGAAAGAGAGGAAAGGTTCGGGTTTGTTCAGGCCCGTCAGAACTAATCAAACTAAAACAAATGTGTCCAAGTGAGAGTTGAAGAGTCGAGGAGATATTTACCTCCTGCTGTGTTGGTTTGTCAAAAAAAACTACTGACATTGGCAGCAGACTTGGATGGAGGACGGGTCTCAGCCCACAGTTTAACTCTTGTTGTGGATCCAGATCACTCTTTCCCTCATTTGATTAGAACTGATTGAATTAAAGGGAACTGTTGGGCCTTGGCAGAGGTATACGCTCTACTGAGGGCTATTCCAGTTTAATATATAACAGCAACAAATCTCTCTGGATGAGGGCTGCAGTGATCATCAGACTGCAGATGAACTCAGTATCGATCGATCAGTTCTCTGGTCTGAACATTGATCATAGAGCCTGAAGACTTTCTGTTTCCAAACACGAAGTTCTCAGATCGAACACTTAGCGATCAGTGAAAAGCCTTTAGGACGTTTTCAACCCGTCGCTAATGTTCAGCGACGTTTTGAAGCCAGAAAATCTCAACGTCCGACACTCAGACTGTGTTGAGGAGCTCAGAGAGACTTTCAGACTTTCCAAATGTTGTCGGACAGAACGGCTGCCGTTACGACGGCTGTGATGCTAAAAATAACAGCAGCCTCGTTCACATTAGTCGTGTTTCCATGAGGCGCTGTGGAGAATATCACATTATCACATTAGAACGTTTATGGAAACAGCAACGTTTAAAAAAACGCTCACTTGTTTTGTTTTTTTTCTTTTGTGAATCAGTCGATGAACAAAACGATCAATGGAAACAGCTTGGCTGAATAAACTCGGCTAACACCGCGTCCTCCTCTGACCAAGTTACAGTTCATAGAAATGCACCTGATATTTTATGGAAACATGCTCATGAAGCTTGAAGAGTGTTTCAGGGCCTCAGTGTGTCACGTGACGATGTAATCACACACTGTCTGAAAGCCCGGCGCTGCTCCTGGAGGCTCGAGTCCACAAACTTAAAGGTTCGGAGTCAGAACCTGACGTGTAAAGAGCCAACAACAAACTATCAATCATCAGACTTCCGTCACATTATTACTGCCGCGCTATGTTTTATCTCGGTCTGTCGACTGACTCCATCAGGTTGAAGCTCACAGTAGTCGGTGGCGCCAGTGACTCGTTGGTTCTTTGACCCTCAAACTGTTTCCTCCTGAATCACTGATGGATGAAGATGTGAGCGCTCAGCTAACAGCGCTGCTCCTCCTGCCGGGTGAACTCTGCTGCAGATCCCTGAGGGACGAGCAACAGATTTAAGTTGAAGCAGCGGAGACGGAGCTCACAGGAGAGCGTGACACGGGTCAGCGCCGGGCGGAAGAGGGTGAGATTTATGACGCTGGAGCTGTGGAGGTGTCTCACTGCAGAGCGAGCCTCCCCCGTGTCTCCACCTCCTCCACCCTTCCCTCCTGCAGCTCACTCTCTCCATCTGCTCTGATGCAGCTCAGTACAGCTGCAGCCGCTCAGTGTCCTCCCTCCGTCTGCAGAACACAGCCGGTCGGAGCCACTTCAGCGCCGCGACCCGACACTTACCTAATTGGATCAAGTGGACAGTTTTGAGGACTTTTTCATCTTTTTCTTTGAGTGTTGACTGGGAACCTTTTCTGAGCTCAGGTGTTTGATCGTCAGTCTCGGAGGAATTTAAGGTGCAGACTGAGGCGCCTCGGGCAGAATTCTCACCTGGACTCTGAGGAAAGCAGGATGGACTTCACTTACTTTTGGCTCCTCGCAACGACTCTGATGTTGATCCATCAACATCAAGGTAAACTCACCTCCACATCTGTGTTCACTCTGCAGGGCAGAGGAGCTGCTGCAGCCCAGCAGAGCTCACATATCAGCTCCTGCACTGAACGTTCAGATTGTGTTAGCGACACTGATCTTATAGTTTTAGGTTATTCCATCTGGTAGTTGTCTTCAATAGTTTGCTGTGTGCATCTGTCCAGATGTTGATTCTTTCAGTGCCACCAACACTCAACCAGTACAATAGATCCGGCTCTGCTCGACGGGTCGGCTCAAAGTTTGGTACGGACGTTGACGGTTCCTAAACGATCCATTGATCGATTGGCTGCTGTGTTTTTTCATGTTCCCTTCAAGATTAATTGTAATAACAGAATAGAAGCAGACTGACCGCTGCAGCTAGAACATTACATTTTACAACTGAGGAAAGGCAGGTGTCCAATCTGCAGGATGGGAAAGATGAAAATACATTTATTATTATTATTATTATTATTATTATTATTATTATTATTATAGCACAGGTTCATTCTGCATCACAACACAAGCAGCTGATCCACAGTCTGTGTTATATAATGGCTCGCAGCAGCTTCAGTGCAGCTGGACTGCAGTGGGCCGTAATTATCACCAGAGAGGTTTATAAGTTTAATAAAACATCAGTCAGTCAGTCGCTGCTCTCCCGGTGAGGTGCGGAGGTTCACACATGAAGCTCACCTCCTGCGAGGGTGGTGTCTGTAACTCATGTCGGAGTCGGGCCAGTTGTGAAGTTCTGGGCAGATGCAGATATAAACTGTACAGATTCTGTTATTTAGTTGTGTTAGTGTTATTAATGGCTCCGCTTTGTGTCGGGAAGTCCACCTTGGAAAGAGCACAAACTCTTTGAAACAAACTTTGAAGGTGTTCTTGATTCCGCTCAGTCTAAATGTGGCTCCAGTGGTGACCAGCGAGTCCTAAAACCCAGAAATCTTCCGGTCCTCTGGATTTAAAGTCAACGACTTCTTTAAATGTGTTTTCAGTTAAATGTCCGTAATCAGGTCCAGGGTGACCTCACGCTGAAGATATCCACACGATATAAAATACACCATAACCAGTCTCATGAATTATAGGCATACATTGTAAAAGAGGCAGAGGGATGTTTTCTGTGGCGGGAGACGTTCACGCTGGCGCAGACTTTGGGATTTTTATCTTTCGTGACCTTTTCCACCCACAGGAACTCTTAATGCTGAACTAGAGGAGGAAAACAATCACTTCTTCTAGCAGGATGAATACCTAAATGTCGATCCGTGTTCCAAGTTCAGCCACTTTCTGCTCCGTAGCGTTCCAGAGAACTCATCAGATTCAAAGCTGTGGGGATTAAACGTGGAGGCTGACGGGGGGAAGAGGTGCTGCTACTTACGTTGACCTTGTCATTAAAAAGAAATGGGGCTTGTGGTTTGGAGTCCTGAGCAGCTATAGCTCCACTCGTCACCTCTTTGTTTAACTCTGCACACGATCATCACAGCCACCAGCTCTCCCACAGTTCAGGGCAGCACTGAGCGAGCCGAGTCCCGGCAGATGTCACCTCCATCACGTTAAAGAAATATTTGTGAGTCTTGGAGGGCCTCAGAGGATTCTGAGAGCTCCCCTCTGTCAACATCTCCGCTTCCTCCACCGCCCTGCCTCCGACCTCGTCACCGTCCATACGTTTACAGCTCTTCCATCTTGAATTCCGTGTCCATCGTGTCGGGCAGCCAGACATCTGAGGCTTATTAGAGTCTGCTGCAGAAAACGGAGCCTTTAAATCACAGGACAACAGCCGCGTCTCTTCCTTTAACCACCGTAGACACCAAATAAAACCTAATAGCCCATGTAAGTACCGGAGCGGCTGTGTGAGCCGGGGAAAATGGATGTCTTTGCTTTGTAAAAACCTTCTTTAACCAGATGCCTTTAAATTTAGATGGTTTAACTGGTGGATGTCAGGAAACAATAGAAGAAGAGTCCCAACATGGCCGCTTCACGCCGCTCGGGCACAACCACACACGAGTGTTCGACTTTATTTCTACCTGAACAAGGTAGACAAAGATTCATGTTGACTTTACAGTTCAAACAGCAGCAGAACTGAATGAACTGAACCAGTCTGTTAATTATGGCCTCTGGGGATGATGTCATACCTGAGCTGATGCTGCTCTCAGCAGAGGATCAGAGCCAAAACAATAGTTTATTAGGTTTGTTTGTTTGTATTTTTACTCATAATTCTGAGACCAGCACTACACTACCCACAATCCCACAGTGTAACAGCAGTGTTTCTGATTGGTGGAGCTCCCTGTTGTCCAAACAGTGACCTGAAGCCTGCTTTAACCCTCTGGGGTATAATGTTTTTGACTATTTTTGATTATATTTCACCTTAAAAACTATTTACCTTGCCTTGCTTGGTGTCATTATTTTCAGCACAGCCTCACATGTGTGACTGTACAGTTATTTTTTTTATTTCGACAAACTGTATTAACACAATGGACCTAAAATCACAAAAAACATAAAATCCCAGTAGGAAAAAGTACGTTTTTTTTACTGTGAAAACCACAAATATATAAAACTATACACTCCAAACACGCTGAATGTCACAAATCTCTCAACTCTCAAAACTCACTATCTCTATCGCTGTCTCTGTCACCGTCAACCAAATCACGTGGTCTGATATATAATTTTGTGATTGGCTGGTGTGGTGCCTTTTTCCACCAATAGGAACGGCGGTGTCACATGTTTTTTTTTACTTGCAAACACTTCGTGCTTGCGGACACTTTCGTGAGAGAAGCCTGTCTTTAATGTTTCTTTCTGCACCAAACGTGCAGCAAACGTGACGGTAATGTTTGCGAAAAAACGTGGCGGACATTATTTATCATAAGTCCGGTTTTACTCAGCCTACCAACACAATTTAAAAACTGGTATATAGTTTGAAGTCTGCTCAAACATGTAAGTTGGAACCGAGACTCACGGAGGCTCTGTCACGCTGCTACGTCATGTTAAATTGGTCATGCGATTTGGATGCACCGGCGCATCGATCGACCTCAGAGGGTTAAACATGAGGACAGTCGTTGGTTTGGTTTATTTGAGTGATTCTTCGCTCTGTCAACACTCTCGTTTTCAGCGTTGTATCTTTGTGTTGTGCTTTGATCCACCTCTGAAACTCTTCAAATCATTTTCAATTAGTAGGAAATTCACAAGATGGCGGTCGCTGTTCGAAGTCCATGGAGTCTAAGACCTCCGGCATCATCACCAAAGTTCTCCTTTGACCCGCCCCTCAATGACTTCATGAGCAGTGATGTCAGCAGTGAGTCCGTCCACATCTTTGAACCCTGCTTCACAGAATCGTTAACATATAACAGATTAATACCTGAGCGATGACGCGTCCAACCCTGACCTCTTATTTGTCTCGTTCTTCTGCTACACTGCCTCTGCTTTGATATCAGGAGCATCAAACATCTGGTTCGACTTTTTGCATACTTCTCCAAGTTCATCTGCAAAGTCAGGAGTATCAAACTGTAAATAATAAGTTTTCAGTGCTTCGGCCAAGTCGTTGCTGCGAGTGCGATCACAGCCTGTGACGCTGACTGGCCTGTGCGAGGTGGTTCTGTTTTCACTGCTCTCCGTTTGTTCGTCGGTTGGTTTGTCAGTAGAATTACACAAAAACTACTGAACAGATCTCCACAAGTTTGGGTGGAGGATGGCTCTCAGCCCAGAACAGACCCGTCAACTTTAGGTGCAGCTCCAGGAATCTTTTTCTCAAATCTCTTCAACATTGTGGGTTTAATGTGTCTTTTAACATTTTTGATAACGTCTCAGGGAACAAGATGTGGAGCTGGAGGAGTTGTCGACTCTACAGACGAGTCACTTGGATTCAACTGTTATTTTTTTGAGCAATCATTAATTTGTGCACTTAAGTTATTATCCAGAAACGTTTGGAAACAGTTGCAGTTGTGTGCTTGCAAAGGCCCATGTGGTCATTTATGTTGTATTGGAAAAAGAGTGTTTGGCAGTGCTGATGTTCTGTCTCCTCTTATATCCTCTTGATAACCGAACGATCCCTGAGGCCGGAGACGAACTAGTTCCTGCAGACTGTGATCACAGCAGACGAGCTGTTTGGAGACATCTGATGTTTTAAATCAAGTCTTCAGTTGTTTAGCAGAATGCTGCAACTGTGTTTTACTGTGAAGTAAACTGACTTTATATCATCAGGAGGAGGAGAGGAGGACTTTATATCATATCTATGGAGTTAATCTCATCAGCGTCAGTGAGCCAATGAGCATGCAGCGTGCTCGTCGTGGTGATTGGCTGTCCGGAGGTCTGCAGGGAAAACGCAAGGTCACGACCAGAGACGGGCTCAAGGTGCGTACAGGTCATGTCAAAGTTCAGGAACCGTCGTCGAAGTCGAGGTCTGGGTTCAAGTACCAACACCGAGCCCTAATAATGACTGAATGTTTATGTTTGGGTGAACTTTCTTCAGCCTCAGCAGCTTCCTGTCGCCCTCGCCTTGCATTACTGGGCTCGCTGAAGGCCAGAAGGTCCAGCGGTGGTCTGCTGCCCTCAGGGGATTGTTGATGGAGAGGAGAAACTACCGTCAGACCAGTAAGACTTTTCCAGCCCGTCTGGAGACATCTGATTTCCAAAAGCTTAAAATTAGTCTGGGAGTTCACGCTGGCTATCTTGTCGGCTTCAGCATCTTTATTAGCTCCCAAGAAACTTGAGTCCAGCGGCGCTAGAACAACATGCTGGATGAACATCGCGCGGGATGAACAACACGCTGGATGTGAGGTGCTGGATGGTGTTTAAACCCCTGACGGTGTTCTCTGAGTACACAATCGCACAGAATTCATGTTTTTGGAGGCTCCTACCTGCAGAGCGACTCCTGCCAACCCACACAGCCAGCTCCTGGATTAGGCAGCTCATCCGCCTGTATATTGTCAAATAATGTCGAACCCTGTGGAGCCGGGCAGACTCTCTCATAACAGGGCAAGAATTTAAACTTTGGCTTGGCAGTCTCTGCGGAGCCTGAGCACGGGGTTTTGCCTCTTGAGGTTTCCCACATTTTTTCTCCTTTTTTTTATTACCCAGAGCCACAGAATCAAACTAACACAGACGTTTGCATGCACATGTACATAAAGTATGCAATCTGGCACACAAATTATAGCTGCAGTCCGAGAGCAGAAAACAGTAAATGAAATTGTGGGAGCAGGAAGCGTGCGTTGCTGCGAGTCCCGCTCGGAGGATTGAATAGGTGCCAAAAGCGGAGACAGGAACCTTACGTCTAGGAAAAAGTTATATGTTTCAGTCTATAAAGTATGATCCTTCGCCTTCAGCAAGGAAACAATAAACTGCCGACTTTCAGCGAACAATCTGAAGTCACATTCGCTCCCATACAGAGAGAGACTGGCACAGATCCAAGGTCGGGTCGGTCGGCACCGACACCTGAAACGGGAAATCAGGACAGAAAATGGTGACTGTAATGAAAAATGTGAAACTGCAGCAAAGTCCCGTCAGGATTTGTTTTCTCGCCGGCTCCCAGTGAGCACTTCATGCCTCCATAATTTGGTTAAAAAACATGTGTTTTCCTTTAAACTCTGGAACAATGTTGTTATTTGTGGTTTGTCTCATTTTGGACGTGAAGTCGGGGTCTGTTCGGGTCTGTGCTGTTTGTTTTAATGTCTTTGTTAGAACCGCTCTGCAGCGATATGAAACTGCTGGTGGATCAGAACAAACGAGTTAAATGTTCTCATTGTTGTTGTTGTGGTCGGTCGGTCGGTTGGCGGGTGGCGGTTGTGCTGTATTAGCCAGCCGGGTTTCCAGGAGCAACATTAACTGCACTCAGTGGGAGGTCAGAGAGAACTGAGGTGAACCAGCAACTGAGCTGGTCTGAGGCGTGGAAGGAAAATTAATTTGTAAATTAATCATGATTCTCTCCTGAAATGTCTCAAAGCTGAAGGTCAAAAATCAGATGTGGTAAATGTGTTTGGTCAGTTTGGTGTTTGGTTGGTCGGTCGGCTGGTAGAAACCCAGTTCATGATCTTATGATCACCTTTGTGTTCCTGAAGGCTGAACGATTGATGGTGAGACGCAACAATATATTGCAAGTGGTGCTGGATGAATGGATCTTGGTTGGTCGGTTAGTTGGTTGGTTGGTCTTCAGCAGGACTACACAAATTCTACTGGAGGGATTTCCACCGAACTTGGATGGAGGTCGGGTCCCGGCCTAGAATAGTCCCCTTGAGCTTTTGGTACAGATCCAGATAAAGAGATGGATCCAGGGCTTGTTAAAACATTTTCAATAATTTGTCGGGGGAATAATGGGATCAACAGGTGGCTGGTATCTATGAGTGAGCACAGTTTATTACATCGGGAGAAACAACTAGAAAATCTGATAAACTGATCTGATCTGAAAACAATGAGCTGTGAAACTCCTTCACACACACACACACACACACACACACACACACACACACACACACACACACACACACCATGATATAATGATGCCCAGTCATGTGTTCAGCTAACGGCTGCTCTGTGTGAGATCACTCAGTTGAGATGGAAGTGATTAAAGAAGCTGCCTCTCAGTTTACTGTGATTATAGCTGAGGCCACATGGTGTTTATGTATCATTTAAAAATGATTAAATAATAGAGTTCAATGAGCTTATTGTTCCAAACAGCTGTGTGGAGCTAGAAAGCCAAAACCAGACAGACAAGATATTAAACTGACTATGAGATTAATGAGCAAATCATCTTTTCTGATAACTGATGTGTCAGAGGAGGTCCAGGCCGCATGTCAACACACTGTTTGAGCAGCGTGAAGAAGAAGAAGAAGAAGAAGAGTGGATTATACATTGGTTTCCACAACATCACCAGACTCCATTAACAAATGTAGTGATTTTAAGAGTTGTTGGTTTAAAACAAACTTTCTAACGTAGTGAAACTGTGTCTCTGACAGATTGTAACTCATTGTGTCCTTGTTGTAAATTCAGCATTAAATCTTTCAGCTGCAGTTGTTTGTCTCCTTGTAAAAAGTGTCAGTTTGTGGCAGCATGTCTGTACCAGCCTGTCTGCTTCTGTGTCTAAAGTGCTAAAGTCTTACCTGCCAACGTTGATCAGCTGTTTGAACACACTGTTTACACTGATTTCACCATTTACACTCCATTTATGAAAGAAGAAACATGTTATTGATCTAAACATGTCACATGTTACAAAGACACTAAACAGGAACAATATAGGCTCCTTCTTTGTCCCCGTGGAGAAAGTCCCCAGACTCCCTTAACAAATGTGTCAGTTTAGTGAGTTGTTGAGTTGGAGACACTTTATAAACTCTGTGAAACTCTGTCTCTGACTCATTCTGCATTATTTGGACCTTCTTGTTAATTCAGCAAATGTTCTACATGATCCCGACGCAGCATGTGAAGTCTGAGGAGGAGGGCTGTCAGACATCTGAGCCACTGGATTCTCTGATTGGTTGTGTGCCAGCTGAAAGGCCGTTCTGATTGGCGGTGTGCTAGAGAATCAGCGCGGTGTGTGGGAGGGCGGAATACTGTGTGCGCTTTGTTTTTCTATGGACTCCGTTTCGTCATTCCCTGTTTTCATGCTTTGCAGTGCTGGCACCAGACTGTTATTATGTCCATTCAGGACAAATTAATCTGTGTTCGTTTGGTAATGCCTCGCTGCATGTTTAGTATGCAGCTGTTTTTATCTGAAATAGTTCAGTTTCGTTTTGATCGAAAGTAAAGAGAGTTGTGTGCATGAGCCTCTCGTTTACAACTCACAACACAAGCGCCAGCCGCTTATTGCATCTCGCGCCAGCGCAGAACGTACACGCTGCTGTGGAGCTGGCAGCACGTCGAAGTGGTGTGTTCAATGCAACCTTTGTGCCGAACGGGTCAGACGAGAGGCAACAGAGTGGTCGGATAAGGCAGCTGGACGTCTGGGCGGTGTGTGGGGGCCTTAAATTTCACATCATGTGCGTGTAATTTCAGCGTGAATCTTTATTTAAACTGATGCAGAAACAGTGTCGTCCATCCATAATCAATTAACGCGTTAATTGCTCCCAGACTCAGTCTAACGTTTCTGCAGAGAGCATCAGCTGGTCATTTTGCTTCAGTCTGCAGATTCTAACTGACCTCGTGGCTCCACCCTGTTTTCACCTCGTATGTATGAACCCGGCCGGATCTCCAGGTGGGTCCGAGCAGGATATTGCGCTGGGCTGTGACTGTGTGAGCGTGTTTGTGGGAGGATATGTGATGACCGTGAATGAGTGGCGTGACATCTCCGAGCCGAATGGATTAAAACCCGTCACATTCTCTCCACCGTCAGAACAAAACGCCTCAGTTCAGCCCGGTTTGGTTTGGCAGCTCGGAGGGAGACCGGGCAAACAAACTGGAAGGTCGTGCTTGTTTTCTGTGAACTCGTGCTGCAAGACAAACTCTAGATGAGGAGATAAACACTGATCAGCTTCCAAGTGTGCAACAGTCCAGAGAGCACAATGTCTCGCTTCAAACTGATCTAGGATCCAACATGTAGGTTATTCAGTAAGAATAAAAAGGCGCAGGTGTTCTGTTTCTGTTCTCTTATTCTAAAATGTCCTCTAGATACATTTCACCAACATATTAAGTCAGTCTTCATCATTAAATGGTGATGAAATGCTGCAAAAAACGTATTTGACGTTGTAGACCAATGACCCGCTCGCTCTTCCTCCTCTCTCCTGAGCCAATCACACGCCAGCTTTTCAATAATCGATTCCCACTGAAATCTGAACTCTGAGTCTTAAACTCCTCGTATATTAATTAGTTTCTTGGCTCGTGAACAAAACGAGGACCTGCTGACGAACATCATGTCTGTGTGTTTCTCTTCTCAGATATTTGTACTTTTTCTCATTTTATCTCTTTTGTTAATCAGTGTTTTTGAACCTGATGAATCAGTTCTCCTCCTCGTCAGACCTTTAACGTGACATACGAAAATGAAAATATCAGCATCTGCGGGTTATAAAACTTTAACTTTATAAAACATGCAGGTGTCCTGTAAGAATGAAGCGATGAACAGGGTTTGATGAGTTTAAAGAACAGCAGCTCCACTGTGCAGTAATGCTGTGAGTCTGGCAGGAAGCTGCTGTGACGACAGGTGAGTGTCAGATCACACAGGTGCAGGTGTGTCTCAGGCTCGTAGAAACTCAAAATAAACCTGAACATGAGCAGAATATGATATAGATAACATTTCCTTTGAGTCGACTTCTGCTCGTCTGGTCAGCAGATCAGCTCCGGAAACGTCACGCGATCCTGAATTCTGTCCCCAAAACTGGACTAACCCAGCGCTGTGATTAGTTACAGCCAAACAAAATATGCAGTTCTGGTGGTTGTGAAGGACTTTGTGTCGTCAGCTCTGCAGCCGCTGCTTCATTAGCTGTTTACAGTCGTAGCGGGAGAGAACGAACGTCTCCTGCGAGGACGACGTTACGACGCTGGATCTCAAACAAATAACGGAGGAAATGAAACCATCGGCCGCTGACACGGAGCCCAGCGTCCCCGTCACTGTGGTTCTGTTTCATGGTGACAGACACTTCTCAAACCAGGAGAGAATGTTCTGGTTGGCAAACACACAACACAGTCACTGTGTTTATCTTTTATTATAAGAATCATTCTAACAATGAGTTTATACGAGTCGTCGCCGTCGTGAGCAGACGCACCCCGACTGTCCCGGAGTCACCCGGCCACATGTGACCAGAAACTGAATGAACCCTGCGAACAGATTCCTGAGCCGTGCAGCTGACACATGGACCAGCTGGTATCAGGAGGTTCTGGTCTCAAGACAACGACTGGGCCTGACGATGCTCCTGTTTGTTCCTGCCGCTCCCAAACCAGTCACCACTCGCTACGAAAAAGAAAAAATCCTCACAGAAAGTTACGCTGAAGACTCGTTTATGCCCAACGTTAGATACAGACGCAGCCGCCTGTCTGTATGTGTGTTTGTATCCAACGTATTTCTGCACATTTCCTGAAAGAATGCGGACCGACGGAGAAGTTCCTCCAGTAATCATTGAGCCAATAGTTCTAACAACACACGACCACAGGACCAGAGGAGGAAGTGTGTAAAACAGCAGAACTTTTTAAACATCTGTACGATGTTACTTCAGCCGGCACTGAGGCAAAGCTGCATCCAGGTCTCCGCCCTCTGGACTGCGAGGGCGTGAGACCGCCAGGCTTATACGAGCAGCACCGGAGATGTTCCTACAGAACCGCTGGGAGGAGGCTGGACGGAGGCGGAGGAAGAGTGGCGTTTGACCCTGAGTGGCGCCCACGCTGTGGTCGTACAGTGTAACATCCATGCTAATGTGAAGGACACCTGGAAGACGTTGGACAGTGACGGTTACATCTTTGTCTGTTTCTCACATGAAGGGGAACAAAGCAGACTTTTCTTCAGCTGCAGAGGGAAGCTGGAGCGCCGCCCGGCTCTCCCGCTGCCATCCTGTCAGAGGACATAAAGCCTCCGTGTTTGCTCCGTCTCTTACTGTCTGACTCATGGCTGCTTTACTTCTGGTTGATAATGATGTTGAGCAATCAAAGCCATGAAAGTTTTAATACTGTTGGAGACAAAAAAGAGCCAAAGTGCCCACACTGACTTCAGCGTCCTGGGACTGATGTCAGACTGAAGGCTTGGACGTCGGAGTGTCTCTGGGAAAACGAGCTTCTCTGAGCTTCTTTGGAAACGTTGCACGAATAACAACCTCAAATATTTGATTCTGTGGGACACGGCGGTATAAAGAGTAGAGCTATACCATTTATGGGGAGAGAGGTGTTATTTTGTGCCTATGTGTAAATCGTTTAAGTCCCTGTGAGGACGCCCAAACATTCCCTGTGTGCACGGAGCGCCGGATCAAAGGCTGCCTGGTGCCGCCGGGCTTTATGGGCTCTGTGCCGTCTTTAATACGGACATGTGTGCATGAAGCCTGAGAGCGAGTTCAGGTGTAGAGTTACAGGAAGACGTTCATCTCTAAAGACAGAAGTTCACACCTGATACCAACACGTCTGCATGACAGCAGAATCTGTGGGTCAGAACTTCCATTCCAGCAGGATCAGCTGGTGTGTTCTGCTCTCCACCCGACCCGAGGAATAAAACCTTTAAAGATGTCACAGCTAGCTGAGCGTTAGCCTGCAGCGATCAGACGATGATCAGCTGACTGGCACATGAGGAAACTGCGACAGCAACGCAGATTTTCATTGTCAGAGATACCTTTATTGAGTTTCTTGGGAAGAGGGTTCACTCCGGACAGATCAGAAGAACTGAATGTGTTTCTATCTTTTGTCTATTGAACGCTTGTCAAGGATTCAGCAGTCGGTTGTTGAGATATTTACAGCATTTACATTTTTACTAAATATCGATATCAACCCTGGAAATCTTCGGAGACGAGAGCGCTGCTGCAGATGTTTTGGAGGACGGCCTCTGGTGCAGCTCAAAGTCGCCCGACTGAATCCTGAATAAAAATGTAAATCTGAAAAAAGAAACTGTGTCTGTGAGCTGTCAGTGTAAGAGTGAACACATATCATCAACCACGGCAACATAAACATCACAGCAGGTCTGATTATCAAACCTAATGAAGCTGTTCAACATTGACTCTGTGTGTTTGGTGTCAGCTGAAGCAGTTAGCGGTTTGCTAAAACCCCTTAAATCACCTCGGTGCTTTTTCTCTCTTGTCAAACCGGTCTGATGACGTTTAACAACATTTTAATGACACGTTTGACTTCAGTGATGTCACACTGAGTGATACACGCCAACATCAGGCACAGAAATATAATCCACAGGTAATAATCAGCACTAAAACTAACACTGGCACTGACCTCCTCTTCCTCTTGTGCTCCACAGCCTCCACCTTCTCCATCACCAGCCCCACGGCGGAGGAGGGCCCCCGGGCGCAGCTCCCCCACACGGCCAACCGGCGAGAGAAACGCTGCTCCTGCGAGAACCAGAAAGACAAAGAGTGCATTTTTTTCTGCCACATCGGCATCGTCTGGGTCAACACCCCGAGGTGAGTCCGCCGTCAGAGGCGTTTGTTTTCACAGTAATGGAGCCGGCGGCGTGCTGATCCGTGTTACAGTTTAGAACATGATAAATAATCAAACACAGCGCAGATAAGAAGCGATCAATAATCAGAGCGAGGCCTCCGAGGGGTGTGAAGCTCTGCAGCAGGAGCTGGAGGCTGCTGAGGAGGACGGGAGGTCGCGGCTGCACGCCAACGCTGAGATAAACCTGAAGCAGGAAGCCAAGTCGGGCCGACCGACGCCAGCTACAGGGTCACAATCAGAACACAAGTTCCTAACAACACTGTGACAGATGGATTCAGTGTTTGTTGGACAGTTTGTAAGAAACAACAGATTCAGTTTGAGCTCAGTGTGTTCAGGTACTGTTTCCTGTGGTGCTGCTTCATAATAAAAGCTTTTAAATGACTCAATAAGAGGGGGCTTTTATTGTGAAGGAGTTGTCTCTGTTAGTTACTGAAGCAAATAAAAGCCGATATGAACAATGTCGTCTCACCGCCTCACGTACGTACGGCGTGGCCCGACTCGCTCTGACGCGCTGGTTCTGAACTGCGAACCGTAGTTTTTCATTCAGGACCTTTGACCTCACGTGTGAATCTATGTGGCAACAATCAACGCTTCGCTTCATGTCAGTGTCTGTAGACTCTGTGTGAGGTTTCTGTGTGTGACGGTGGAGAGGAAACTGCTGAAGATTCTGGTTCTGGACGTCTGTATCGGTGTGAAGCAGGAAGTGTCTCAGTGATCAGGAGAAAAAGTCCTCCGACATGATACAACGCTCTACTCTTCTACTAACTGGCTAAAGTCACTTCAGTAAACACAGAAATAACCTGAACGTATGATTTCATGAGCTCACACACTGTATTCTCCTCATTTCCTCGTCCAGATGTTCATATTTTTAAGTTGCCTGCCCTCAAATAGGAAGCAGGCGCGCAGCCTCCTTCACAATTGGTAGCAATTAACTTCATTTTAGTTCAGTGTGCACAAGCAACGAGCGAGCAGTCAGATGTGGGCCAGCTAATAAGAAAGAGCACCTTTCTTAACGAAGGGTAATTTCTGCCGTGTTTCCTCTCGCTGCTTCTAAATAGCTCGTCTTGACTCTTAAACACGAAGCCGCCGAGGAGACCGCCAAGAGTCTGAAATCAGTGCGGTCGGACCCACAAACTCTAAACTGCTCACAGTCTGCTGCCACGACGGATTTAAACCGATTACACCGAGAAACACGTGCAGCCATTGATCGTAACGAGCTCGTTAAGACTCATAATCTCAGCGCTCTCTGACAACTTAACCAGCCTGTGTGACTGTGTCGCAACACGCCGGCATGTGTTGTTCCTGTTGCCACTGAGACACATTTGAGATGCATTAAGCTGCGAGGGAGGAAGGTGTCACCGAAATAGCTTCCAGAGATGCTCCAAAAACAGCTCGAGCGGCGGCGGACCCTGTCACTAAGGCTCAGCGTGTCGGTTTAGTCTAAACATAGCAGTGCGGTGAGGAACCTCATCATAAAGCCAGTTCCCATCACTGAGGCTACCAGTAAACTGTGTGGACCACACGAGCTCCCAGGGCGCCGCGCTGCCTCCCACCGCTCTGTTTGTGATGCTAGTGAAGCTTGTGCTTTACGTCTGCAGAGGAGAACAGATCAGGGTCTAGTGGTCCTGCAGGTCCTGGTTCTATGGGTCCTTAAAGGTGGATCCAGTTGTGGTAAAGGATGTTCTGGAGCGGGTTCTAGTGCTGTCTCAGCAGTGACTAGTGCTTCTTGTAGTCAGCAGGGAGGTTCTGATGGTCTTGTGTTTGGTTCTAGAGGTCATTTAGGTGGTTGAAGTGGACTTGCAGGTGGATCTTATGGTCCTCTAGGTTCTAGTCACAATCACTGAAGAGGTTCGAGGCTCCCTGACGGATGTGATCTCTATGTGGTTCTTGTTATTTCTGCTCCAGGAGCTCGACCACACCTGGTGTGAATAAATCAGATCACCTGAGTCTCAGGGCTCCTGGAGACCAGGAAACACAGAGGTGTGGTCAGTAGGATTTGTCCCAGCTGCTGATGCTGGGAAATAACAAGAATCCATAATTCACCTCAGATGCATCAAACTAAAGTCACAAGGCTGTTCTGAAGCTGTGAGGAGGAGAAGGTTCAGCTGTAGAGAGGAGAAGTCTCACAGATACTCAGAGTACTGAAGGAGAGTAACTGAGTATTTGTAACTTCTCACCTCTGAGTAAGTCGATAATGACTGGATTGTCATTTTTGGGTGAACTGTTCCTTTAAATGACAACATACTTTCAGTGTAAATGTTATTTTGTGAGATTGGACGTTCCGCTCCGATTTGTATGTTTTGGATTTATTTCACCCTCTCAAGTTTAAAATTAAACACTTAAATCTGCCGAGATCTCCAAACATCCAGCAGGGCCGCGATCCAAACTGCAGACGGGCTAATGGACCACAGCGAGCCTCCTCCAGGACACCAGTCACCTTCAGTGAACCCACAGCACAGTTTACGCAACAGCTGCCATTTGGTGGACACATTGATCCAGATCCCTGCCATCAAACCGTTTTCTGAACAGTCTTCAAACGTTGCTGAGTTCTTATCTGACTTGTTTCCACAGATATGACGCTGCCTGTGAGCCGTCTGTTCGCACGCTGTTGTGTGATGTGACTTTGTGTCAGCGTTGTTCATATTCACTCCCACATTACTGCATGAGTGTGAGACGAGCTGTGAGACTCCCTCAGACTCACGCTGAACGGACGGTCAGCACTTCCTGTTCGCGGCACGGTGGCTGCTGTACAGACGGCTGTCACCTGATCACTTTGATGCTGACGGAAAAGTTAAAACAGCGAGTTTCTCAGGCAAGTTCTGCACATGTTAGCGGCTTCTTCTTTGAGGAATTTTTAGCAGCGTTATGGATTTAGTATTGGTGGCAAAGAGGATGAAAGTCAGCTGCTGAAGAGCTGCAGAGACCACAGAAATGTAGCTGCCGGGCTGTTCCATATTAAAATCTGTGCTTTTTTAAGCCTAGTTCTGTGTTGAACCGAACGAGATACAGACTCATACTTCTCCTCAGCTGAAAACGGTCTGCAGCCGTAACGATGCGTTCACGTACCTCAGGGAACAAACGACACAATGATCTGCAGTCATAAACTCATTTCACCTCAGAGAGTGATCATTTGCACCTGCAGCGTGACAGCGATCCCCTCGTCAAAGTGAAGAGCGTCTCGCTGTTCGGACAGTTGTTGTGAAGGCAGGAAACGATCGTTCGTGACCTCTGACCCGAGTGAAGTGGAACCGGGCTGCACGTAGAGACGAGCAGAGCAGAAGCTGTAACTCACAGAGCTGCAGCTCAGTCGCTCGGGTCACTGAGATTTATTCATCCCTGAGATGGAACGCAGCGAGAGCAGCAGTCAGAGTGGGAGAGCTCACTGAGCCCTCCACAGATAAGGAGAGACATTAAACGTGGAAGTGAAGCCAGCGGAGTGATAAGAAACAACTTAAAATCAACAAAGTGTAGAAAGGAAAATAAATGAGAGCAGCGAGCCGAGCGGACAGAAGCTGGGAGAGCGTCGGCGGAGGAGGGCTGCACATGAAAGGGTCACGTTTTATCACAAAGTGGAAATGGGAGCCAGATGTTTCACCGGTTAAAGGGTTAACTTTGGTATTTTTCAACCTGGATCCTATTTTCCCTTGTTGTTCAGTCTCAGTGACTAACAGGGACGAGTGATGAAGGAGTCCGCGGGGCGATTGCACGTCGTCACGGCGCTGAGAGATTTAAAGAATGAGATGCTTTAACCAGAAACAAACACACCAGACTCCATTTACAGAAACACTCATTTAATCATTGCAAACCAAACTTCTCTCAGAACTAAATCACACTCAGCAGATCTGTCTCTGTCACCAGAGTCACAGGTGAAGACATCAGCAGAGTGAGAACCAGGTCGAAATGTACAAAGGAACCCGACGTTATTAACGTTTAATTACATTCTTCATGTGAAGCTCAACTTGATTCAGGTTTTACAGAACGTGTTTGTTTAATCGCATCATTAAATCTGACTTTATTCTCTTATTGCCAGCTGAAGGTTGCGTTGCGTTGCGTTGCGTTGCGTTGCGTTGCGTTGCCTTGCCTTGTGTTGTGTTGCACACGTTGACGAACACTAACCCTTGCAGTCCTGATGGTCAGTATACGTCGCGGCGTGCTGCTCTGGCTGTTTGGCGGCTGCGTCTCTGAGCGCCGTGGAGACGAACCGTTATGTTGCAGAATACGATCTTTAACCAGAAGCAGCCGCGACCTCTGAAGCCACCAGACTCCATTCACAGAACCAACCCTTTTAAAAGTGGTCCAATCGACAACAGAACCAAACCATCGTCCTGCAGTCTGACTCTGGTCTGGTTGAAACAAATCCATAATCCAGCGAGTTGGACGTGAGGATGTGAGGAGAGCAGCGAGAGAGATGCCGCCATCAGAGAGGCAGCGAAGGAAAACAGCCAGTAGAGCCAGAACACTTCCACATCCATCAGGACCGTAGATTTATTTTTACCAAAACCCGAATGGATGTTTGTTGGTTTTGTGAGTTTTATAAGTGTGTTCTGGGTGATAAAATGACTGATTCTGTAAATGCAGTCTGGTGGCTTTGGCGAGATCAATGTAACATCTGTTTGTGGTTAAAAGGATCATATTCGTCCACAGTCTCTCTGCAGGGACGCGCTCAGTGTTCTGATCCGGTTACCGACACAAACTGGTGATGAACAGCCGGCCCGCAGGATTCAGTCCACTCAACATAATGATTCCCAAGATGTTGATTTAAGTATTTTAATTACATAATATTACAGAGACCGTATTATTATTATTATTATTCTTTGTTGAAGAACAGGTGCTCGCCAAAGAAAACCAGACTCCATTCAGAAAACCAGCAATTTTATAGTAACAGAATAAAACTCACTGAAACATTTAGTTCTTTGTCTGTCCAGCTATCAGCAGCTCTGTCTGCTGATTGTTACATTGGACGTAAATGTGAAAATTACAACTTTCAGCTTGAAACATTACAATTAAGAAATATTATTATTAATATTGTGACTCGTGAGCCAAAATATTTCCACATCTACTTATTTTGACCATAGCGGAGTCAATGAGTAAAACATTTAAGGTCATAAAATGACTGATTGTGTAAATGGAGTCTGGTGGCTTTGGACGCAGCTGTTTGTGATTAAACTAAAAGGATCTTCAGTTTTATCTGTTTCCACGATGCTGTCAGACGCTTCTAATAACAGTCTGAACCTGCCAGTGACTGAACCAAGCTCTTTAAATAGGAACATGGGAAAACAGGCTGAAGATTGAAAATTACTCTTTCACCTTTCGCCAATATGTTGATTAAAAAATGACTCAATCTGAACATTTTACGAACAATAAAGACGAAGCTGTAGTTTCTCCTCGTTGTAACATGGCGGCGGTGCTGCTGGCGGCCTCCCTGTGGTGGACTCGACCACACCAGCAGTCCGGCTGTCAATCCCCCTCAGACCTGCAGCCGGCTCAGCGGTCACACTGGCACCAGATGGATCAGCAGCCGGATGATTCGCTGCAGCTACAGAACACTTCAACAAAAAGTCGGCTGAAAGCAGGAAGCACGTTTCAAACCGCGGTGTCGACATCTGCGATCGTCACCTGACCGCTGAAACATTCAGGCCGTCAGACTCTATAGGGAGGAAACATTTCTGCGCTGCGCGACCAGAAGAAGAAGAAGGAGTAGACACGTTGCAACATCACCAGACTCCCTTAACAAATGTGGTGATTTTAGGAGTGTGAAACTCTGTCTCTGACTAATTCTGCATTATTTGTTCCTCCCTGTAAATTCAGCAGCTGTTCTACACGATCTTCTGTCCGTCTCTGTGTGGGAACAGTCTGTTTATCTGTATGGAGGTGCAGGTGCTCACTCTGACTCTTTGTGTCTTCCAGCCACCTGGTTCCTTATGGATTTGGTCCGGTCCGACTCAGGAGGGAGCTCGGCCGCTGCCTCTGCTCCGACACTCAGGACGGCGAGTGTTTGGGCTTCTGCTCCGTCCGGACGCAACCAGAGTGAGGACGCACAAACACACATGATCAGGATCAGGACGAGTGGACGGCCGCTGACCTCCGCCGTCACAGCTCATGTCACGGATTCTCTCTGACACACTGATTTAAAAACGTCTCTTAAATTTAAAGGACCTTGTAAAATCCTACAGCTGTGCTCCAAATACCTTTTTTGAAGTTTGGCTCTTGGAGCTGAATGTAAATGATCCAGAGAGTTTTTCTTGGACGTTCGGGGAGAATTTAAAGCCAATCCAGTGAGAAATAAGGAGTTACTGAGAAGACGCACACATACGATCACTGACACGATGACATTCAGCGCTGAGGGACAAAACTTCATAACTTAAAGATATTTGGAGTCCAGCTGCAGGTAAAATGAGGTGGACTGAAGTTTCTACTTGAATTATTTCAGGAAAATCCATGACACGACCTGGGAAAGGTTCTGGGTTCTGGATGAGGAGTGACCCATAAATTAAAACACATATTTTAAGAACAGTAACTAAAACTCAGACTGTTCTTTCCTCCTGTTTTTGTTTTTTTTTCCTCAGAGGAGAAAACGCTGTGCTGAAGAGGAAGACTGACAAACGGTCGAAGCGATACAGAGGTGCATTGTGGGAAAAAAGGAGCCGACACGCACTCAAACACCAGACCTGAGGGCGAGGAGGTCCGACTGAGGAGACAACGCAGACGGAGCCGTTAGTGTGTGTACAGTGTGTAACGTTCATGTAGTGATGGTGACTATTAGGATAGGAGTGCTGACCCCAGACCAGCTCATCTCTGTAACATTTGGCTGATGACGTGCAGGAAGGGAGTTGAACCTGTGACCTCTCTGTCACCGGATGATCTCAGCTGATCTGTCACAGGAAAACAAAATCATATTTGACTCGACACACATTCACAGCCGCCTGCTATTCTGATTTAACATTATTATTTTGTGGGTTTACAGTAAAGACACAGACGAGCGTTTACACACTGAGTCAAACATTATTCTACATTTTACCTGACGTATAATATCTGAGAGACGGCTTCAGAACGCATCGTTCAGACCGCCGCGTGTCGTCTGTAATAAATCCTTCATTTCACAACGTTTACTTTCAGTTTAAAGTCAGAAGTATATCTCTCTGATCCGTTACTGCGGGAGGTTTCCACATCACGAGCGTCCTGCAGCTGTCGTCAGTGTTTAGAAGTCTTTGTCTGAATCAGAATTAAATAATAATACTAATAATATATTTCTTAGCTTCACAGTTTGTGTTTATTGTCAGAAGTGAAGCGACCACAGTGACGTCACGGCTTCTGCGGCCGCTTCACTTCACTTCACTTTTTCGTCCAACATGTCTCAAAGAGAAATCTAACCCGCCATATTTGTTTACTGTCCGCTGACGTATACTCGCAGTGATTAATCTCCTCTGAGCATGTGGAATATAACCTGAGTAACATGTAGATGCACAGACCTCTGAACAGTTCTGCTTTCAGGAGCGCCTCCTCGCTCCGTCATCAGGTCAGGAGGTGGAGACGTGACCTGTGAGCGGAGGTGACTCACCTGCGGAGCTGTGACCATATAATCAGGTTACACAGCTTCTTTACTCCCATCGTAAAACCTCAGCACGCCCGCCTCCCTCAGCAGAACAGAACCTCCTGAGCTCTGTTGATTCTCGAGGCTGACCGAGCTTCATTCCACCAGCCTGTGTTTGATCTCAGTCGTCAGCCCGGCAGGTTTCAGTCTCACGCTGTTCCGCGTCACGCTGCACTCACGCAACCATGAAAACGACGGACTTGAACAAAAGCTGTCATCAGAACCTCCTCACACTGAAACACATTATATCTGAGCCAAGTGCAACACTCAGAGTTCTGTTCCGCGTTGGGAGATCCTCGAGAACACGCTGGACGACTGATATCAATCATATCAGCGAGCAGCAGGAGGCTCAGAAACACGATATTTCCTCCAGTTATGAATATAATGAAGTCCAGCGGTTCCCCGAGTCGTGGAGCAGAACTCTTGTTGCATTTCGCCTGATTCTGTCCTGATGTTCACGTCTTCAGCCTACTTCATCTGTAGAACGGCTTTTGTCACATGTTCTGAACACGACGCTCTTCAAATGTATAGCATCATATATGTACGTATGTTGATTATTTTATTGCCGGATATTTATTTTGTTGAAGATTTTTAAATTACTTAAACACAATAAAACAAAACCACTCTGGAAAACGTCTGACGGAGCTGATTTTTAAATGTTCATGGTCTCTGTTTCATGTCTCACCTTGTTCAACACAGTTAATGTTTGTTATGGTTTTACAATGGTTTCATGCTCACAGATGTTGGAATGCCATTTTGAAAAGTGGTCTCCTGCCTGGCAGCTGTGAGAATTTGTCCAAAAAGTTTTCTTTCCACAAACACTCTGGAAAATGTCCCAACATCTAGTCAAAATATCCAGTGGTCTCACTCTCAGAAATGGTGGAATGCTGTCTCCAGCGATGGCGTCTGGCTCGGCAGCTTTTATTTTAAGTCTTCTAAAAAAAAAATCACATTTTGTCACTACAAAATCTGCTAGAAAATCAAGACATCTAGAAATATATTCAGTGGTTTTATGCTAGCAAATGTTGAACTGCTGTCTTGAACAGCGGTCTCTGGCTCGGCAGCTGTCATGTTTTGGTTTTGTCTCGTAAAAAACACATCTTTGTTGCCACAAACGCATCTGGAAAATCTTCTAACATCTCCTAAAAGATATCCAGTGGTTTCATGCTTATAAAAGGTGCAATGCTGTCTTGAACAGTGGTCTCTGTCTCGGCAGCTTTCATGTTTTGGCTTTCTTATGACACATAACATTAAAAAGTAGTCTATGAAGTATAAAGACGTGTAAATAAATGTATCACCTACTTTTACTGTCCTATTGATACTTGATTACATTGAATATCAGGTACGTTAAGACTTTTGCTCGAGTTCTTTTCTAATGGTTGATTTTCACATTATTATGTTGTTTATTTCGGGCATGTCAATTCATCATCATCACATTTCATCATTGTTCAAATAATACAATACACAAGGCCGAAAGGGAAAAGCGGGAGAAGCCAAAGCTTCTCTAGTCCCGCCCACATTAACCAAAGTGATATTTTAACACGCTACTTTTACTCTATCATGACTTCAGAGTATTTTCTAAATGAGACATGAGCTGTTAAATTTAGTGCAAGCAGACGTTTTAAACTGAATAATTAAGACAAACGATGATTCTCCAGTTTTAGTTTTAGATTTATTAAAACAAGCGGACGTCTGGCTCTAGTGAAGCTCGGCAGGCTGCTGGACGATGAGGTGAATTCACTCCGACACGCTCAAAGACATTAAATCCACAGCAGCTCATCAGTGGAGTGGATTTATTCACTGCAGCTGAACAGAACCGGTGCTGATGGAGTTCTGTTGGTTCAGCTGGTTTCTGCTGTGAGCACACGGAGCTGGTACAACAGCACCGCCTGGTGGTGTCAGCGCGAGCTCACAGCTGATCACACCGTTCTGTTGACTGAGGTGAGAGCTCAGTGAGAGGAAGCAGCTGAACCCTCAGCTGGTAAAGCTGCAGGTCGTAGGCCACTGACGCTCCCTTGAGCAAGGCATCGCTCCTAAAACTGGTCTGCCGGAGGTTGAGGACAGGACTGACTCACTTCTTTTTCCTTCTTTATAAGTATTTCATACATCATCAGCTTCATTCTGGTGTTGGTGTCAAATTTTAGATTTTCCTCAAACATTATAAACATAAATAAACACAAACGCTACATTCTGAAATAGTTCACACATTTATAATTCAAATAAAGTCCTTTGAGTGTAAACAGTGTGTTCAAACAGCTGATCAATGTCGGCAGGTAAGACTTTAGCACTTTAGACACAGAAGCAGACAGGCTGGTACAGACATGCTGCCACAAACTGACACTTTTTACAAGGAGACAAACAACTGCAGCTGAAAGATTTAATGCTGAATTTACAACAAGGACACAATGAGTTACAATCTGTCAGAGACACAGTTTCATAATGTTTATAAAGCTTTACGCTACACAACAACTCCTTAAATTAGCTGATTTGTTAATGGAGTCTGGTGAAATTGTGGTTAATAGTTGGTTTCATGTATTACATTTAATGCTGAATTTACAACAAGGACACAATGAGTTAGAATCTGTCAGAAACAGAGTTTCACAACATTATAAAGTTTGTTTTAACTCAACAACTCTTAAAATCACTCATTTGTTAATGGAGTCTGGTGATGTTGTGTTTCTGGTTCAGTGGTTTGATCAGCTGATAGAGTTTTACTGTTTCACTTCACTGAAGTCTTATTGTGAAACTAAATGATTCTCCCTCTGTTACTTATCTGTGTGTTTGAATATCACATTTGACAGATCACTACAAACAACTTTACTGACGTCAGACTGTTTGACTCACCTGTGTGCTCTGTTCATAGAGCATGTGTGTAGCAGCAGGTGAAGCCAGCAGGGGGCGGCAGAGAGCAGCTGCAGGAATAATCTGAGCAACAGTTACCATCATCCACTGTGTGTTCCAGAGGAGCGTCAGCAAACGGGAAACTAAAAAATACTTCAGTTGAAAATAAAAAGTAGGAAGTGGCCAGTATTTACACTTTGTTACTTCCCAACTCTCAGGAGTTCATCTATCAAACCCTTTCAAAACATCACGCACAAATTGACATTTGTTTGAACCTGTAACTCAAACAGAACCGCGGGGAGTTTAGTTTTGTATTTCAAAAGATGAACTTGGATGTTTTAGACTTCCAAATGAAATTCTGTCTCCTTCTCATCTTTCATAATCAAGTTTTCATATTTTTCTTAGTGTTTCTCAGTTGTAATCTCATGTTTCAGTTGCTGACAGTGTAGATGTGTCCAGAAAAAGTTCAGAGAGAGAAAAGAAAGTTTAAGTTTTCAAAGCATCAGAAACAGCAGAAGAAGAAACCTCAGTGTGTGTGTGTGTGTGTGTGTGTGTGTGTGTGTGTGTGTGGTTTGGGGAAACAAACCCTCCTCTTCCTCCTGGTCCCGGTCCAGCTGGAGGGACCCGCCCTCCTGCTGTCAGGCTGGGAAACACGAGACTCGAACACACGGACTGAACAGAACACGTGAAGCCAGCGGAGGGAAACACACAGACGTTTCTACAGGAAGCTTTGAGGCAGAAACAGTCTGCAGGTCAGTTCTTCTTCTTCTCTCGGCTGTTTGTGCTCCTTCATGAACCTCTTTGTGACTCGTCAGTGTTTTTGTTCCGTGTTGCATTCACTGTCCTGTAAAACTGTGTTTCGTTAGATCACTGTGCTGCCTTTAATGTTCGTATATGCAGCGTTCATCAGAGTGTTTATAGTCTCGTGTGTCTTCTGTCTTCTGAGAGTTCACTGTGACTTTCCATCATTCACATCTTCTGTCTCGTCCTCGTCTGCGGTGCTGAACATGATTTCTTTAAGATCAACTTGTAGAAGCCGAGCGTGCAGTTTCTTTACATCCTCAGGACGTCTGTAGTTTCTTTACATCCTCAGGATGTCTGTATTTTCTTTACATCCTCAGGACGTCTGTAGTTTCGTTACATCCTTAGGATGTCTGTAGTTTCTTTACATCCTCAGGAGGTCTGCAGTTTCTTTACATCCTCAGGAGGTCTGTAGTTTCTTTCCATCCTCAGGACGTCTGTAGTTTCTTTACATCCTCAGGACGTCTGTAGTTTCTTTACATCCTCAGGAGGTCTGTAGTTTCTTTACATCCTCAGGAGGTCTGTAGTTTCTTTCCATCCTCAGGACGTCTGTAGTTTCTTTACATCCTCAGGACGTCTGTAGTTTCTTTACATCCTCAGGAGGTCTGTAGTTTCTTTACATCCTCAGGACGTCTGTAGTTTCGTTACATCCTCAGGAGGTCTGTAGTTTCGCTACATCCTCAGGAGGTCTGCAGTTTCTTTACATCCTCAGGAGGTCTGTAGTTTCGTTACATCCTCAGGAGGTCTGTAGTTTCGCTACATCCTCAGGAGGTCTGTAGTTTCTTTACATCCTTAGGATGTCTGTAGTTTCTTTACATCCTTAGGATGTCTGTAGTTTCTTTACATCCTCAGGACGTCTGTAGTTTCTTTACATCCTCAGGATGTCTGTAGTTTCTTTACATCCTCAGGACGTCTGTAGTTTCTTTACATCCTCAGGGCGTCTGTAGTTTCTTTACATCCTCAGGGCGTCTGTAGTTTCTTTAAATCCTCAGGACGTCTGTAGTTTCTTTACATCCTCAGGACGTCTGTAGTTTCTTTCCATCCTCAGGAGGTCTGTAGTTTCTTTACATCCTCAGGACGTCTGTAGTTTCTTTACATCCTCAGGACGTCTGTAGTTTCTTTACATCCTCAGGACGTCTGTAGTTTCTTTACATCTTCAGGACGTCTGTAGTTTCTTTCCATCCTCAGGACGTCTGTAGTTTCTTTCCATCCTCAGGACGTCTGTAGTTTCTTTCCATCCTCAGGAGGTCTGTAGTTTCGTTACATCCTCAGGAGGTCTGTAGTTTCTTTCCATCCTCAGGACGTCTGTAGTTTCTTTACATCCTCAGGATGTCTGTAGTGACGTTTCTGTGGAGCCTCGCTGGTTTGTTTCTGTTGGCAGACTGACGCTGATTACGTAACGCGAACACAGAGATGACATGTTGTCCTTCAGCCGCTGCTCTCTGAATGAAACCTGCTGCAGGACCGACACGTTCCCTGTTTGGATTTATTTGTGGACACGAGAAGACACATCAGCACCGGGTCAGTCCCTGGTTCTGTCCCTGGTTCAGTCCCTGGTTCTGTCCCTGGTTCTGTCCCTGGTTATAAATCGACTTCGGGCAGCGCCTTTTGTAAACTGTTCATGAACGTTGTGATGGAGCTGAATTGTCCGTCGGTTTGTTGACTTCCTACTAATTTATTTAGTCTTTGTTTCTGTGTCCTCGATCGTGTGTCGTTTTAGTTTCTGTACTGAGGTTAAAGTTCTTTATCTGGTGTCACATTACGTGTGAGGCAGCTGGATTTATATAATCATGTGATCTTGCAAATCTTCATAACCAGACTACAAGCTCACTGGGTTCTGAACACAGTGGTTGAACCAATCAGCATCAGGAGCGGCAGGCGGCTGCAGGCGAGGTTCAGTTCTGACGACTAGCAGGAGAAGAAGACAATGACGGCTCCTCAAGAGCTGAACGTAGCAGCTATAGCAACATTAGCACACGCAGTGGCAGAAGTACTGACTGTGAGATCATCCCGGCCCGCAGCATCATCCCACCACCCTGAGCAGCTGGACCGGAGCCGGAAGAACCTTCATGCTGATCCAGCTCGGTTTGAAGATGCTCCAGGCTAATGTGTTCTCACAGGACAAACATATTCAGTCCTGCTCTCCAGAGGATGAACCCTGAACAGTTTAAGGACGCTATGATCTTTAATTTTAGCGCCTCCATCAGGACAAATGTTGCATTTTTTCGGCTCGTACGATTCTGAGATAATTCATCAAGACATCCGCAGAAATTGTACTGATTGAATTTTCCCAAATCTGGATCAGTAAAGTCTCATCCGTCTCAAATTTAGCCTCATTATTTAATTTTTGTGTCAGATGAATTTTATTAGCTGTGACTTCTACAGTGTTTCTCTGAAACTCTCAGCAGGAATCAGATCATGAAACAATCCAGCAGCTGCGTCTCTATTAGGGGGAAACCCTGTTAAATAACCTCCAGCAGGCCCCGTGGTGCCTTTGTTGTAGTGTGTGTGTGTGTGTGTGTGTGTGTGTGTGTGTGTGTGTGTGTGTGGCTGAGTAAAGAGCAGACTTATTAAAAGCTAAGTGGAGTCCTGCAGAGACCGAAAACCTCCAGGGAGGAGGGTTCAAGACCCGAAGCCCCAACACACACACACACACACACACACACACACACACACACACACACACGCATACACACACACACACACACACACACACACACACACACACACACACACAGCCTTCATTGTTTGTGATGTCACAGAGCAGAGTGGCCTAAAGTATGTGGACACTTTCCCTTCATGCATTGTTTGTCTCGAGTATGATTTCATGTTTGTATCATCAGGAGGGATCTGAACCCATAACACTGCCTTAATGACATCATCAGGTCTTCTTCAAAGGATCCAGTGGTTTCATGCTGAAACATGTTGAAACACTGTGTAGAACAGTGGTGTCTGTCCTGTCAGCAGTCTCACCTGTTTTGGTTTAAAATACCTTTTCTTTGGGCCACAAACACCTCTGGACATCGTCCTGACGACTCCAGTGGTTTCACACTTAGAATATCTGAAACATTGTCTTGAACAGTGGTCTCTGGTTTGGCAACCGTCTTGCCAGAGACCACTGTTGAAGACCACCGTCTCCTCCGTCTAATCACATGTAAGTCAGGTCATTAGTGTGAATGTGACACACATTGTAGAATTGTTGATTTGATATGAATCGCAGAAATGTGAGCTGATAACATTTTGTTCTGGCGTCCGGGTCGCACTGAAGCAGCCCATCCTACCTGTTGCTACGGTTACCTGCAGTGTATCCTAACGTCTGATTGGACAGCAGAATGTTCTGTGGATCCTAAATACAGACGCTGAGTTTCTGTCTGGCCCACTGACCACGGTTCACCTCTCTGCCCTCCTCTGTGGTCCGACCCGGGTGTTTGTGTTGAAACGTGAGCAGCTCAGGTGGAGAACGCCCGGCAGGTCCAACACTGCTCGTCTGTGTCTGTGTTTGTTTTGAGCTGCGGTCCAGCCCGGCCCGGCCCAGCCCACAGCCACAGTCACGTCACTGTTTTTACTGTGAAAAAACTGAACTGAGCCGAAGGTTTAGACACGATTTAACTGCAGAACAAACAAACAGTGAGCGGAAACCTGAAACTCTTTCCTTCATGTTTTTCAGAGCAGTTTGGGATCTTGGTGCTTTTTGTTGTTGTTTCTGTTTTAAATCGAGTCTCCAGATACTTCAGCTGTTCACTTCTCTATTTTACTGTTAAGCTCCAGAACTGTTCTGTGGACTCTGACACTGCAAAGTGAATAATGATAGAATTTAAATGTTTGGTTGAACTGCTCCTTTAAATGATCACGACTGAAACTACACTGCTTTTGTTTTAAGGAGCCGAAGTGAAGTTTAGATAATGTAACTTTAGAAAATGAATGATTGATTGTCTCTCATAGAAATTAAAGAATGAAGAAAATCAATGTTTAAAGTGAGGCGGGATTTGTTTTCTCTGTGATCAATAAGCCGATCAGCTCGGTGACAGTTGGCAGAGCAGAGTCGCTCTCCTCTCTTTGTTCGGCCTCAGAGAGAGTTGACGCTCCGCCGGCCGAGCGTCGGCTGCCGGCTCTCCAGATGTCTCTCACAGCCAAACAGCGTGTCGATGAATATTGAGAGCAGCTCGTTAGTCTCTGCGGGGAGATAATGATAGTCTGAGCTGCTCTGGGGTCAGTTTACAGCCTCACGTCAGCTCGGGGGAGTCGTGTTGGTCCTAAATCCTCAGTATGAAAATGTTCCGGCTCCACAGAGCCACGAAGCTCCACGGCTAGTTGAGCTACTTGCTAACAGCAGCTAGTGGCTCCAGCTGAAGACAGTTAGCAGTTGTGCTGCTCCCTGCTGAGCGCTAATGCTGTCAACTTCTTAACAATGACACCGTCGACTGTTACAGTTGTGTTTGAGTCTCCACGCTTCTAAATGTTGTTCTGGTTCTGTTTCCTCCACTGACACCAAACTGAAAGAGAACTGACAAAGTAAACAGCAGTTTATTAATCCGAACACAATGAAACACCTGAGAGACCGTCAGCTGTGCAAACACACACACACACACACACACACACACACAGTGGAGGTGAAGCCAGCCGTTTGTTTTTCCTCTCGTCATGGTGGGCAGGCGGCCCGGTGGTCCGGTGTGCGGCCGTCAGCAGCAGCAGCAGCAGCAGCAGCAGAAGAAGAAGAAGAAGAAGAAGAAGAAGAAGAAGAAGAAGAAGAAGAAGAAGCAGAAGGGCGTCTGTGTTCAGCAGGAATGTGTAGTGGATTTTCTACCTAATTGACCTCCATGTTATCGTGCGAGCTCGCAGCTTTCCGCCTGATGGAAACAGGCGATAGACCGGACCGGGCCGGGCCGCTCCGTCTTTAAGCCGACTGATCCGACAATGAAGACTCTTTGTTTGTGTTTGATAGGATCGGACTCAGCAGAGCTGAACTCAATTACAGCACAAAGTGAAACCGCTTCTGGCTAATTTAGCTAATTGGATCTCATTTTCAACACGATGGGATTTCATTATGGGTCGGGTCACATTTACAGCACGGCACAGGTCTCAGATCAGAGATCAACACGTGTTGCAGAGGACAGACGTGATCAGAGTCTGACTGTGTCACAACTGTTGAGTCATCTGGAACAAACAGAATCACTGAAACGCTTTCTAGATAATAATGTAATGTCGTTAACAAACGATTCTACGTTACGTAAGAAAAGGAAGCTACGTTTTACTCGAGACGTGACTTCACGAAAGTGAATGCAGATTATATAAACACTTCATTTAAAGCTGCAGTAAGTGATATCTTCTGATTAAAATAACTATTAAATAGCTCTTTATCTCAACAGAAGCTGTTTCAGTGTCTCTCCTCCTGACATCTCCTGGTATCCGCGTTCTGTTCTTCTTCTACTGTTTGTTACAGCGGTGTGTGACGTCGCCTCCACCGCCAGACTCACAGGCTCCAGATCAGTTGATGGAAGTGACATCAGCAGTCGTATCAGGATGTTTTGGCTTCATTTCTGTACAGTTGGAGGAAGTGGAGACATGTCGGCCATCTTTATATGATGATGCCGAACTGGAGGCTTCAGTCAGATTTCAGTTTTTCTTTGTCAGGTTTCAGGACCATCAGACTCTGAGTCCACAGTTGGACTTCAGACTGACGTGCAGGTGAATTAAAGCCTCTTTGAGCTCAACATCAACACAGGAAGTGGACGGAGCTGTCGAGGAGCATACCTTAACCCAAGTTTAACAAGGCCAACACTGTTCTTGGCAAAAACCCACAGCCGTTCCTTTTTTTTCCCCACTTTGTGGTTTGGACGGGGTTGTTGTGGACTCAGCTGAGCTGCAGGCAGAACTCACTGCCACATTTAAAGACTCCACACACCTCAGATTTGAATCAGCTCAGGTGTAAATGAGGCTTAAAATGTCTTTAATGAAGCAGGTTTGCAGCAGCAGAAACATTATGACAGCAGACGCAGTTTTCTTTCTGTCATTCAGCAAATATTTTCTCCAAATAAGCCGAAGAAACGTCAGAATAATCAGAACCACACACACACACACACACACACACACACTCGTTCATCGTGCTGCGATTACTCTGAGGATGAAGGAAACTGTAAACGTTCAGCTCATCATGATGGGGTTTGTTTGGTGCCGGCAGCTGTAATTTCAGGAGTCGTCTGTCCGCAGGACTGAAGGCTTTGGTTAGCATGTTGGAGGGTGAGGGGGTGAGGGGGGTGAGGGGGGTGAGGAGGGTGAGGGGGCATTCTGCAGACGGTGGTGGAAAAAGCTCAACATGACCATGAAATGTTGGGAGAACCTCAGCTGCCATGAAACTGCGTCTGATTGGTGGAAATCCGGCTGGACTCTACGAGACTCTGCTGCTCCTCTGAAGCTTCACACAGCAGACAGAAGTCTCAGGACGCCTCACGTGTCTGAGCTGAAAAACTGCACTTGAACACATCGCAAAGACGACAGCCAATCAGCTCGTTCTTTGTGAGAGAAAATAGCTCCATTCGAGCAGGTGGAGGTAGTCTGTATCTGTTAGTTTTTACGTACAAATATCCGTCAGTCTCAAACCAACTAAATCAGCCCACGTACTTCCAAACATCCTTTACGTTGGCAGGGATGTTAATCAGTACATCCAGCAGAGGGCAGCTCTGAGTCCAGAGTTACAAACACTGACTGTGGAGGAGGAGGTGGAGGAGGAGGAGGCTGTTAGGATGTTCTGTCAGGTCACTGTACGTCCTTTCTCAGACCACATGTCCAGGTCTTGGTCGTGTCCTGTGGTGTCTCCTGAGCGACCGGCTGCACTGCCCCCTGTGATTTCCAGTGGAACTGCTTCCTTTCAGTCCTAACAGTGTTTAAATGTGGCTGCAGCACACGTGGAGCATCATCACGATATCTACAGACTTTACCACTAGCTGTTATCTGTCATCAGTAGCGTGCTGGCTAGCGTTAGCCTCAGGACTGAGGGATCGTTTGGCAACACTGTCAGCTGCACGGGACCGTCTGTCAGTGCTGTGAGAACACTGTGATGACTGAAAATCCTCGATATCAAACACATTAGATATTATCACAGCGGCGCTGATGAGTTTGGGAGCAGTTCAGGAGGTTTACGACCCGATCGGTGGACGACTCACATCAGCAGAACATCTGAGTCTGACTCGGGGACCAGCCGAGGTCCAGGACCAGAACTCTCCTGTGATTGGAAGACCAATCCTGGTTAAATCTGCCCGACACTCCTGTACTGAGAGCCTCGACTGGTGTGTGTGTGTGTGTGTGTGTTACGTCACCCTGCTGCCGGTCCAAACCCACCAGGATCAGTGTTTCCCTCAGCAGCTGCTTCCACTTACTCACATAATACTTTCTCTCTCTTTCCCACATCATGATAAAGCCCCTCGCTCGCCCTCCCTGTCTGCAGCCATACAAGTGAATTTGTGTCTCATCGTCGTTTTAACGTGTGTGTGAGAAAAAGAAGACACGCTCATCGTCGTCAGAACAGAACTTCAGAGCTGGGTCTGTCTTCCTTCCTTCAGATCAGCTTCTGCAGGGTGAAAACTTCCCGTCTGCAGCACATTTCTGTCCGATTGTTCATAAAACGCTCCGACTGAAGTGGATTTGTTCAGATTGGAGAACATATCCAGTTTTCCTGTTTCCCACATCCCGGCACATCTTTCCATCCATCCGTCCCTCCAGCTTCGATTCCTCCGGGGGGGAAAATCCCTCCTGATACGTTGAGGTTTTTGTTTCCATCACTTTCGTGCAGCGTGTTGTCGTGGTGCTGGCGCTGCTCGGGCAGTTTTTCCACTGGGTTCTGGTAACGGTACACTGGAAGCTTCACCAAACAGCTCTGCAGTGGAAACAGTGAAAGATGCTGAGCTGCAGAAACCACAGCTGCACTTTGTGTTTTTCATTCCTCTACGACAAATATCAGAAGATTTCAGGAGAATAACTCGCGTTGATCCTGTCAGAGAGTCTGAGGGGCTAAAAACTGTTGTGACTCTGTGCTCATGGTCCGGGTTGGTTCAGGAACAAAAACCACTTGGTCGGGGTTACATAAAGAACACAAAGTAAATTGTAAATTGGTTTCACGCTTGAAAAAGTTGAAATAGTATGGAGAACAGTGGCCTCTCGCTCGGCAGCGACCTCACCTGCTTTGACTGTAAATACCAGCTGGAAATTGTCCCCAGGTTTCCTTAAAAACATCCAGAGGCTTCATGCTCGTCCCGGTCTTGTTATGTCCGGATGTCTTGTCAAACACATTCAGTGGTTTCATGCTAACGAATGTTGAAACACTGTCATGAGCAGTGGTCTCTGGTTTGTCCTGATGTCGCCGCAAACCCAGCTGGAAAACATCCAGATGGTCCAGATGTTTCACACTTTCAGTTCTGATGACTGAATACTTTAAACAGAGAAGCACTAACCCTCCTCAGATGAGAACTGTACACATCTGATGTTTCTGTCGTGTTTCCAGCATCGATCACTTTGTTCCGTCTCGTCCTCTCAGATTCTCTGTGGTGTAATCAGAAGAGAATTCGTTCAGGCTTTGCTGTGGTTTCTGCTGATCTCGCCCTCTTACGTAAGACAACAGGGCGGCTCGCTTTAACATGGCCGGTATGCTTTTATGTGACAGCGGCCCTCAGACCAAGCTCTACTTGTTAGACTTCATCGAAACAGAGTGAAACTAAAGTCATCTGAAACCTGGAGGATTCCTGAACGATCCAGCTGTGACTCTCACATGTGGAGACTTCTGTTGGACTGTTTCCTGTTTGGGGGATTAAAAAAGCTCTGAGGTCGTCGTTTCTGTACAGTGACAGCAGGACAGGAAGTGTGTGACGGGATGTTTGACCGTTCAAACACAGCTCAGAGGAAATGTGTGTGTGTGTGTGTGTGTGTGTGTGTGTGTGTTGACGTCATGTTGTTTACAACCACAGTGGGAAATTCCTGCAGCAGCAGCCAGATGTTGCAGCAGTTTGTCTGCAGGACAGTTTGGCTGGAAGCCGACAGTCAGATCTCGACATTACAAACATCCTTTAACGAGTTCCTTCAGTCCAACATTTAATTTCCTGATGAACTTTTCTGAAAATGTCTGAACAACAAAGCTGTGAGCTGAGATGAACCGCGTCGCTGTCGTCTCAGCAGAATCCCGTCGGCCTCCCTTTGGTCTCCTGGTGTCAGAGGTGTTGTCTCAGCCTCGGTCCGGCTGCTCGGTCCCATCAGGATCATTTCCACGACGCTGCTCGAGCGCTCAGCCCACAAACAACAACTGCTGCTCAGTTTGTCTTTGAAATACTTTGTTCACCTCAGTGAGTTCACTGAACAAGCTTTCACATTCCTCTGCGGCTCGGCGGCTGCAGGTCCAAACCGATCAGCGAGCGTTAACCTGCTGCCTCTCTTTGTGTTTTCGTCTCCGACATGAACTTCAGACTTTAATCAGGTTTTCAGGACAACAAGAGAAACATTGTTCTCATGAAACAGCTACAGGACAAGAAGAGAAGGAGCGAGGTGATTGAGTTACGCTTTAAACAAGTCACTTGTGATATTTAGAGGACGTCATGTGACAGATTTAAAACTCCTTTCTGTTTCTGCAGACGCACCGTCTGCACTTACACTAAAGGTCAGGAGATTTTCATCCTATTTTTTTGTTTTGGCAATCCCTCCGATCAGATATGATGTTTGACGTAACAGTGAAACAATGTCGGGCCGAGCTCGGGGCTGAACCGCACTCGGAGGCCTGTTGTCCAATCAGACGCAGCCACAAACTACAGACTGCTGATAAACAGACAACTGCCTGCAGAGCACAAACCTCAGAGAAATGCAAGAAACTCAGAAGAAATGAACAGAAAAGCAGCAGAGAAACATTCAACAAACCGGCGTTCTGTTTGTTTGTCAGAGAAAAGCTCAGAGCCGTGTTCAGATTTCAGTGAGCGGAGGTGTTCGTGTTCCTCTGCTGTCTGAGACTCTGAGCAGAAACCTTCATGTTCTCTGTGACTAAAACAACGGATCAGTTCGAGCTCGTTCAGCCTCAGTTTGCTCTGTGGTCTGTCGGAACCGCCGAGTCCAGCTGGATTCTGTGTTGATTCAAACGTATAAAGAGTTGTTCTGCAGACACGAGCCTGACAAACACTCAGTGTTACTCTGATTGTTGTTTCCATCGCGTCTCGTCCTCTCGGCTCAGATCTCTGCTGCTTCTTTTATCCTCCGACATCATTATTCTCTGTTTGTCGTCTTCTTTCAGTCGGAGTTTTATCTCAGAAGAAAACAGCACATGTTGCTTAATTGGACACATTTAGCTTCAGTCAGCCGTGAAGGACCGTCAGTGTGTTGAGTGTTTTTCAGTGGGAGGCTCCAGAAACTGACAGAAGTCATTGAGGCTCCAGACTGACTGGTCAACATGTGTCCAGATCCAGATCAGACCCAGAACCTGCTGAACCACAATCCTGTTTCCGGAACATCCCAACAGCTATAACCATCAAACAACCACCCAAAAACAAACAACCAACCAAGAAACAACTTTTTCATTTTAATTCTGCTTCATTCTCATGTCAGAAATTGTTCTCTGTCACCAGCGCTGTCCTTCATCTGGATTTAGTGTTATTACATCTTATGTTTATAGTTATTTTATAGTTCCATCAGTTGTGTCAGTGACACGTTCAGCATCAGACCCTCCTGTTCTTCTTTGTTGGTGTCACAGTTAGCATGTAGCTCTTCTCGTGATGTGATGGATGTTCTGGGGGCCACGGGGCCTCGCTGCAGCAGCATCTGGAGGCTGAGTGAAAGGACCGACGCCGGGCACTCGTCACTGCTTTGTCCTCTGTCTGTCTCTGTGAGAGGACAAAGGAGGACACACACACACACACACACACACACACACACACGTACACACACACGCACACACACACACACAGTTGTCTGGTTGGGTTTCAGAGTTCAGTGAAGTTTGTTGCAGTGACAAATGTTGTTGTGCTTCAGATCATTAAGATCGTTAAGTGTCCTGGTCCCCGTCACTGAGGACGTGGGGTCTCTGGAGGTTTCTGAGGGGCCCCAGGGAGTCCCCCACAACATGGTCTGAAAACCTGGACTTGGTTTAAATACCTCCTGAGTCCATGTCTTCAGAAAAGCTTGCGTTCGTTAGTCAGAAAGTGGAATTATGTGTCAATTAATTTCTGACAACAAAGCAGCAAGTTTGACGTTAAATTGTTGTAAACAGTCGGTGATTATGTCTCCACGCTCCAGCTGTGATGGTAATACTTTCTTTGATTACATAGACACTGAATCTTTGCTGCTGTCATTGTTCCTCATCTTCTGTCATCGTCAACCAAATAAGATTTTTACTTTATCAATAATCACACAGAGACAGATTCAATTCAAACTGCACGTTAGATGTGAAAGAAGCGACAGAAGCACAAAGATCTGCCTGGTTCATTGCGAGGATCTTTAACATCAATACAGGCCTGGTGACAAAATGCCGTCACTTTAAGGATCTATGATCACTATCTGTGGCACTACCAGTGTATAAACTGACAGTGGGGTTGTTTGTAGTGAAGAATCTGCAGCTCATGGTGAGTTTCAGCTCATTGTTTGTCTGCTCTGGTTCACTCAGCGCTCTCATGGAGTCGTTTTCTGAGAAACAAATCCGCTGATCACCACAGACACAGTTTGAAACTATCCGGTGAACACAGCGGAGCATTTAGCAGCTAAAGAGACGGATGTTTCTCTCAGGAGGTGGTGGAGACCATAAACAGAGCTAAAAGAGAGCGAATACTGGAGCTGGGCTATACTCCTGCTCTGAACACAGATAAAAAACTGATTCCATCATCATCAACATCTCAGGATGTTGGTGTAAAACATCTGATGAATGGAATTTGAATATTGTTTTTTATAACTAGCAACATGCAATAACCAACATAATGTGACCGACATGTAAGAACAGAGATGTAAAAACACAAATGGGATGAAGAGGACGGACCGACTGAGGACTAACTCTGATTTATTGACAGTGAGCTGCAGATAACCTCCTGCTGCTTAAACCAAACTACATTTGAGCTGCCATCAAACCTGATTAGACTCTGCAGCAGCGCCTCGGTCCGTCAGCCTCCACAAACACCCACAAACACTTCATTCAATTAACCGCCGATTAGAGCAGAGACTCGATCCATCACAGCAGCTGAACGGCCTGCTGGGAGACCTGAGCAGGAGGATGGGGGTGCAGGGACGACAACATCAGACGAAAGTGTGTTATCGGTGTGTCGGCCTGTTAAATCCTTCATCCTTCAGTAATCTGCTTCTTCAGCCCAGTCATCAGAATTAAATGTCACCATTTTACACATGAGGTTGAGGTGAGGTGACTGCATCGAAACGTTGGGACAGTTTACAGTCATTAACTGAGATGGCTGCTAAACCAGACACCACTGTTCAGGACAGTGTGTTAATGTTGTCAGCGTGAAACCAGTGGATATCTTTTATGAACTTTCGGGACGTTTTCCAGCCAAACAGAATATTCTCTAACCCAGCCTCGAGAAGTAACTCTCGTCAGTTCTGTAAACGTGACTGAAGGTTCATAAGTAACGTAGTTATCCGCAGACGGAGCTGCTGTGTTTGATGAGTTGGGAGAACGTGTTGAACGTGCAGCAGCTTTACTCCAGCACAGCAGCTTTACTCCAGCACAGCAGCTTTACTCCAGCACAGCAGCTTTACTCCAGCAGAGCAGCATCAGAACAAAGTGGACGGTGCGACCCGGTTAAGATAACGGCTGCCTCGGAGCTGTCAGCCGGCGGACCGGCTTCAGTGATCCGAGTGTTTCTGCCTGCAGCTTCTTCTGGACGTTTGAGGCTCTCCAGAGGAGGAAGCAGCTGCAGCGGCCACACCAAACCCAACACTCGGCCCCACCTGAATCTGGGGGCCCCACCCGTCTGCCCGCCGTGCCAGGACAAGGACCCCAGTCAGCCGGGACAGGAAACAGACCCCAGCCGCCCCCCCAAGCCCAGGCACACTTCCTCTGATGGGGGGAAAGTAGCTGCTGGCTCCAGCCCCCACCAGCACCAGCACCACCCTGCTCCTTATCGAAGCTGTTCCCATGGGGAGGTGGAGCGCTCGGTTTGCTCCAAAAACACAACACAACGCCTCCCCTCCCCCGCTGCCGCTGCACAATTAATCCCAAAGAGAAAGTTCAACAAGGGAAAATGATTCAGTCTGAAACCAGAGGAGAGTCTGTATGATCCACATCCACATGTTGTTTCTGGATCAGTCCAGTTTCTGCTGTTCATCCAGAACATTTCACTGCTGCACTTACAGTTAGTGATTCACTGAATTTCTTCTGAAACGTCACCTTGGACTCAACGTGATCCTCAGTTAAAGATTAAATCTTTAATTAAATGAAATTAATGATAAATTAAAGAATATGAAAATACTTGTTGCAGCTCTGAAACATTAACCAGGTCAAACGTAACACATACGTTTGTTCGTGTCGCCTCTAACCTGAACAACAAACACTTTATTATAACAAAGTAAACAGAAGACGACAACTACGAAGTGAGACGGCTGCTCGCTTTCTGTTCCTCTCGATTTGTTCCTGTGATGAACTGATGCTTCGCTCTGTGTTCAGACAGTTTACTGCAGCTGCACGATCTTTGGTTTTTGAGAGGTTAATGTTACCAGTACCAGAACTACTAGAGTCGGATTGATTGATGCATCATGTGACTGAACACACCTTCATCAGTGTGTGTGTGTGTGTGTGTGTGTGTGTGTGTGTGTGCTGACCTGAGGGTGTGTCGGTGGTCCAGCTCCATGGTAACTGTCAGGGCGGTGTTACAGATTTTAAATCACACCACAATTAACAGCATTTTTGTGTCAGTGCGTCGTCTGGGCCCGTCAGTGTGGAGTTTGGAAGTGGAGCAACGTTCTGGCACATCACAACGGCAAAAACACACCCTGCTGCTGGACTATGACTCAGAGACATCCTCGTACACCAGACTCCATTAACAGATGTAGTGATTTTAAGAGTTGTTGAGTTAAAACAAACTTTATTAACTCTGTGAAACTCCATCTCTGACTAACTCTTCATTATTTGGACCTTCTTGTAAATTCAGCATATGTGCGTGTGTGTTTGTGTGAGGCAGCAGTGTGAGTCTGTGTTGTGTATCTGCTGCTGCAGGAGGTGTTTCAGTTTCCTGCTTTTCACCGCTGATCTGGACTTCCTGTTTCCTGCGTCCTCGCAGCCTCAACACAAAAGCTTCATTACACCGAGAGAAGAAACAAACAGGAGTCTGTCAGTGGGATCTTTGGTGGATTAAAACGTCCTGCAGCTCGTTTTCTTCGATATTTTCCCTCAAAATTATCTGTTTGCATTGTGATTATTTCAAACATATTAAAGCATTTTTCCAGTTGTTGTTAGTTAATTCTTTGTAGATTTTGGCCAAGTCAAAGTCATGTTAGTCTGCTTTTTGTCCTGCAGCCGGCTCCATCTTAGTTGTGTGCTGTTACCATGGTTACGGGTGTCATGTGACTGCAGGGATACGACAGACTGACGCTAATTATAAACTCTGACCTGCTGCCTGTCTGTCATCTCCACCCACCTAGCATTAGCATTAGCGTTAGCATTAGCATTCTCTCACTGAAGCGACTCGCTCTCTGAAGAGGAGAAGCTGAAATGTTGGAGATTGTTATGATTTTTTGTTTTAGTGAACGTTGAGAGGAAGATTTAAAATCTCAGAGCTGACTCAGCGTGACGTGTGAGGCTAACGTTAGCGGCGCAGCAGCTCAGCTTGTTACAGATGTGGTCGTGGTGCTGAAGTGTTTGTGTCGCTGATTTTAGATGAATTCATTCCAACATTCATCAGATTTTACTGACACAGATTGTTAAATGTTTTATTGAATATGATATTGTTGATATAAAACTGGCTGCTGGAGGAAACTGGTTGACCAGTTGGTTGCAGCTCGTTTTCAATTCTTTACTTTTCATTTAGTTTGTGTCTCGTTTTATTCAAAAATCACAGACAACCAGTTTTACATTCACAGTTTTGAAATAAAAATTTGAAATGGCTGTGACTCAGTGAACAGGTGTCATTCCTTCATGCAAACCTCGATCTGCTCTTTAATCAGATTCTTTTCATTTCAAATCTGATGAATTCCTTCAATATGTCGACCTCACGCCTGCCGGGGGAGGAGGGGGAGGGGTGAGAGGGGTGAGGAGGGTCTTTGTCCCTGAAGAATGAGGGGTCGCCCGTGGCGAGGCGTCCTGCGAGCCGGCAGATGGCCGATGGGACGAGCAAACAAAAGTGGAGGGCAGACTTTGTCCATTCAGAGAGGCTGAGGGGGGAGGGGCGGGGCCAGGGGGCGGGGTCAGGGGCGGGGCCAGGGACGGTTTCCACGACGTTCAACTTTCTGATGCAGACATCTGTTATCATAACCTGAGATTAAATGTTTCATAACCTCAGATTAAAGCCAGATTTCAGTCTTATTCATCAGATTTTTTTCCCTCTGATAATAATTTAATATATCTGATAGGATGGATCAGAACCCAGCTTCACGGCTGACAGGAGGATGCTGGTCCAACAGGTTTTATTGTCACAACTCCTTTTTGTAGTTCTGGTCCAACAGTCAACATAAACTGTGACGCTCTGCAGTAGGTTTGCTGTAAACGTCTGAAGCGTCCTGAGCTGTGAACTGTGGTTCTGATCCAGTCTCTTCTTCTCTCTGAGCTTCCCCTCAGATACTGCAGTCCCTGGTTCAATGACAGAGGTCAGAGGTCACGATGCATTCGAGGTCAGCAGAGCATTGTGTTGCCGTCGGCGCTCCTCTCTCCTCCTGCTTCCTCAGCTCTGCCCTCAGAGACAGGATGGGCCTCGCCCTCCTGGAGCTCGCAGGACGAACACACTGAACCTTAAGTCGCCCGTGACCTCCGACCTCTCGCTGGCTCGCTCAGGAAATGAGCCTCAGAGCTTCTTCATCGTTCTGCCGCAGACGTCTGACTGCGTGTTGAGGTTTGCTGTGGTTTAGATTTTACGTAATAAAGCCGGCAGGAAGACGACAGCAGGTCATGAAGGCCTGCGCTCGACTCTGAGGACATGAAGTCCAGGAAAACCTACAAATGTACAGTAATTAACAGTTTAACACTGAGGACACATTTCTTTTGATGCCAAAGTGAGTCTGAGGACACCAGACACTCTCTGGACTCAACATGTGGGTGTTGCTGCTTTTATCCTCTAAGAACTTCTTTTCTCTTTTCTGCTTTTTATCAATATGAATAATGAAAACATTGTGGGGGATAATTGGACTGTTGATTAAAATGAGACGTTATAAAGACAGTTTGCTGTCGGCATCGTATTTTTGTCTTCTGACATTTTCTGTGTTAATTGCTTGAATGAAACATCTTGTTATATATAATATAGATAAACCTATAGTCGTCTGTCTCTGCGTGAAGCTGAACACCTGGAGTCTGCTGTCTGATGAGCTCAGCTCTCTGATAGAAAACAAAAAGACACGAAGGAAACAGAGAGAGAGAAAACGAGGAGAAAATCGCTTCACATTCCAGAAAACCCAAAATAAACAGAGGACAGAGTGAGTCTGGTTTAAGAGACGTCATGGAAGAGGAGGAGGAGGAGGAGGAGGAGGAGGAGGAGGAGGGTTAAACAGAAGTAAAGTCTGTGTGCTGAGGCTCATGAAGCTCCTCCCTCCCTCTGTTCTCCCCCAACAGATGAGCCGGCGCGAAGAAAGGGGGCGAGCGACATAGACAAACACAGAGAGAGAGAGAGAGAGAGAGAGAGAGAGCAGCTGGAGGCGACAGAGCGAGCTTCAGTAGTAAAGAGAGCGAGCGAGGAGGCAGCAGGACGGAGCTGCTGAGTCCAACAAACAGGTAAAACTCTTTATTCACTTCATGTAAAGTAATTCTGTGTGTTTAACTCGTTACTGCAGCTTCTGTCTTCACCTTTGATCTGATGTGTGATCATGTTGCTGCTGGTTCTGTGATGTGATGAAGGAGAGAACACATGAATGACCTCAGAGGAGGTGTGATGGCAGCAGCTGCAGCTTCTGTCCGAAACAACCTGAGGAACAAACACCTGAACACACAGACGAGCAGCAGCACTCTCAGTAAAAGTACTGCAGTGAAACACAGATACTTGTTCTGTTGTATTTGATCAGTCGAGGCTGTAAAACTCGTGTGAACTTCTTGTTCTGTCTGCTGTAACTTCAGCCTGACGCTCAGGTGTGTCTGCGCTCTGTGACATCACTGCTGCAGGTAGAATCAGGCAGGATCCAGGTTTTAAACTTCATCTTGGTTGTTCTTCACTTCCTGTCTCAGAACAAATGCAGGGAAACAAACTGTTGTGTGCAGAGAAATGAAAAGTTTAACATCAGTCACACAGTGAACGAACAGAACATTTAAATATCTGAAGCAACAGAACAAATACAGATATAATGTGTGTACGTGTTGTTGCCGTTTGTGTCGTTCCTTCTTGAGGTACGTGCAGCTTCTACATCGATTGTTGCTAACGGGGATCCAAATCAATTCATCTTGACTTCAGGAAACGTAGCATGACAATACGACCTCGATCCTTCAACCAAACCACAAATACCAAACCATATTTATTTCTCCACATTTTTACTTTAAAAGAGAAAACTAGACTTTAGCCGCTACGAGCATAATGCACCATAATCCCACGTATAACGATATCAGTCCGAGCAAAGTTATTAAAACTGAACTAAAAACTAAATCTCGGCGTGAAAAAACCCTTGTATATGTTATTACACATACAATTAAAGGTGCAATATGTAAGTACTTAAGTTGAAATTGACATTTTTTCAACTTAAGTGAAAAAACAAACCGTTTTCACATTATGACGTCTATGTATTGCATTGCAGAGATAACTACTGATGTTAGCATGCTGATGCTAATCTGTTAGCCCCAGACAATACAGGTTCAAAGCTCCTGTGCTAGCATATCCCGGCTAATTGAGCTAACAGCGGCTGCACTCAGAGGTAGATAGCAGCTCCACTGGTGCTTTGACTGTGAGTTCAACAGGTGGCTGATTATCTTCTTATTCCTATTGTTTATTCCCCCGAGCAGGTAAATGAGGCTCTGTTAACAGCTGAGTCTAATTATTTTATTATCATTATTATTTTAAATACAACAGCAGCTTCTCTGTCATTGACGTCCCATGTTGATGATGTCATCCTCCTCCAGGTAACCATGGGAAACACAGACAGTCACAGCAGCTTCGTCTCTCCTGCCAAGTCCTCCTGCACAGTCAGGTTCTCCTCCAGGAGGGAGGAGGTGCCGTCAGCTCGCAGCTGGTGGAGGAGCAGTCAGGGAGGCAGTCGCAGCCGGGGGAGGAGCTACCAGAACCAGCACGCCGCCGGCCCGCCGTACACCTCCTGGCATTATGAACCCAGAGGAGGATCCAAACTGGGAGCCGGGTCTCCTCAGAGATACTCGAGGGGGGAGCGGCTGCAGGGCGGCTGCAGGAGTTACTTGGAGAACGGCGGGGGGAGCAAACGTGAGAGCGGCGGCAGCCCGAAGGTGCTGCTCAGCAAAGATGGCAGCATGAGGGTGGAGTTCACCAACTCCAGGGTCGTCCCCATGGAGCCTCCGGGGCTGGCCGGCCTCCCCGCCACCACCTCCACGTCTCCACCGGTCGCTGAGCCCTCCCTCCGCACCAGCAAGGGCAGCTCGCTCAGCTCCGACGGCTCCTGGTACGACTCGCCGTGGGGGACCGGTGGCGAGCTTGCTGACAACGTGTTCGTCAGCGGCGGGTACACCACCTACTCCTCCACCCGCACAGAGGAGACCGCCACCACCAGCAGCGGGTACAACACCTTCTTCTCAGCCCAGGTGGACATCTCACCAGGATTTAACTCCAGCCTCCTCTTCCCCGCAGCGGAGACCAACGAGTTCACCTCCACCACAGGCTACAACACCTGCTCCTCCGGCCGGACGGAGGACAGCGGCATCGGGGACTCTGTGATCCTGCAGCCAGACCTGATAGACTTCAGTCTGGTTTCACCCTCCTCCGCCTCGCTGGACAACGTGTACTCCAGCCACAACACGCTGCCGGCCTTCCCCACCGCACCGGACGCCTCCCTGCAGCAGGCGACCGCCTTCTCCTGCACGGCGCTGCTCGATGACGTCATCCAGGAGGAGGAGGGGTCAGGAGGAGGCGTGGAGCAGCTTTACTCCTCCCTCACGCTGCCCTGTCGCAGGGCCGAACCCGTCAACACTTCCTCCACCTCCAGCTCCATCACCGGGAACAACCGCAAAGACTTCCTGAAGAGCCGAATCAGACGGCTGAGCGACTGGACAGGAAGTCTGAGCAGGAAGAAGAGACGGATCCAGGTGAGGAACAACGACACGCCAGGATTAAAATACACACTGACTTTAATCACTTGGATATAGTAGTTATTGTCATGAAAACACCTGAACAGATTTTAAATATCGAATATTTGACATCCATGTCCAGTTTAAAAACACTGTTCTTTAGTGATACTTAACATATTGATCATACTCAGTTTGTCATTAATGAGATCACTGTTGAAACAAGCTTCCGTTGAATTAGTCGAACATATAAACGAACATATCAGTTATTTGTAATGAAGTGGAAAGTGGTGCATGTTAAAACTCAGGCAGAAGAAACCAGAATCCTGTAGATCCAGTCGTACGTATATGAAAAATCAGTGGTTTTACACTTACAAATGTTGGAACTTTGACTGGAACAGCGGTCTCTGGCTTGGCAGATGCATGTTTTATCTTTGTCCCGATCTAGTTTTGTTGTCACTAACACGGCTGAACAGTTCTTGATATCTCTATAAAATGTTAAAACCCTGTCTTGAACAGTGGTCTCTGGCTTAGTAAGCACAGTATGTCTGCATGGTTTTCTGTTTCATCGTGGCCTTAACAGATTTCATGTTTTGAGTTTGTCTTTTTGTCGCCACGAACACGGCTGGAAAACTTGTTGTACTTTAAGAAAATCAGAAAATCAGTGGCTTCACGCTTACAAATGTTGAAACACTGACTCTAACAGCGGTCTCTGGCTTGGCAGATGCGTGTATTAGCTTTGTCCCGACGTCTCTGGTAAAGCTGGTTTTGTTGTCACAAACAGAGCTGGACAGTTCTTGGCATCTCTATAAACTATCCGGTAGTTTCATGCTAACAAAGGCTAACGGAAATTATTCGAAGGTGACTACCAACATTTTATTCTGGCAAAGCCGATAAGTTTTCTGTCCCTCTCGTGGCCACAGGATGAATCTCACCAGCTGTTTGATCTCTCGTTCCTTCTCTTGTTGTTAACGAGTTAATTAATAAAAGTGATTAAAACACAAACCTTCCATCTGATTCCTCCTCAGGAGCCGTACGGCAGCAACACCAGCGACGTCTTCATCAACGGACTGGACTCTAGTCTGACTGGCTGCAGCACACTTTGGTCCTCCAACCCTCTCCACACTCTGAACCAGAACCAGAACCAGAACCAGTTCCCATCATTCCACTGTGGCTCCTCCAGGAGCCTGAACCTGAACCAGAGCAGCGACGCCCAGCGGCAGAACGTCTACAACAACTTCATGCAGGAGCTGGAGACGGGCTGCAGCAGCGCAGCCGACCGGACCGAGCCGTCAGAGGGGGACGGAGAGGAGGAGGAGGAGGAGGAGGAGGAAGAGGGGGAGGAGGAGATGGATGGGGAGGTGGAGGTGGGTGGAGGCGAGCAGCTGGATGTCCTGTTTGAGAAGGAGCAGGGCGTGGTGCGACGGGCCGGATGGCTCTCCTTTAAAGCGCTCATCACCGTCAACAAGGACCGGAAGCTGGAGCTGGTGGCCCGCCGCAAGTGGAGACACTTCTGGGTCACACTGAAAGGTACGGCGCCGACAAACCCGACAAAAAACAGAAAAGTTTTTGTGTGATAGAGTTCTCTTAAAGGAACAGTCGTCATCTCCTGCCAGTCAGCAGAACAGTTCTGGAGCTGCACAGTGAAACAGAGTTGCAGCGTTCTGCTGAACTCCTGAAGCAGCTGGTTTAAAAGATCAGTTTGTGTTCTCTGGGTTTCTGCCGTGTCGAGCTAACAGCTGCTGCTTGTGTCTCTCAGGTTGCTCTCTACTGTTCTACGAGACTTACGGGAAAAACGCGAGCGCCGATCAGGAGCTTTCTCCTCGTTACGCTCTGCTGGCCGCCGACAGCATCGTCCAGGCCGTCCCCGAACATCCCAAGAAGGAGCACGTGTTCTGTCTGAGCAACTCGCACGGAGACGTCTACCTGCTGCAGGTGAGGCCAGCAACACACATTCACACACTCTGACTTGTGATATTGCAAATGTGAGCATGGATCAAAGATTACTGGTGGATTTCCTGAGCAGCTCATCAAACCTCTTTCTGACGTCACTGAGTGAAGCTGCAGCGGTTCTTTGGTTCTCTCATTCTTTCTATATTTGAGTCCTCTCAGTTTTCTCATGATTGTCTGCCGGCTGTGTTTCTGTTCCCATCATGCTCTGTGATTTCAGTCCCAGCACAGTGTGGATGAATGGGCCGCTGTGTTGTGGACGGCTGTGGTTTCTCTCCAGCACAAAACCGCCAGCGTCGCCACAAACATGCACAGAGACCGAAGCATAGTTTAGGATTCCTCCGCCTCTGTTTCACTCTGCGATGACTCTGTGTTTCTGCTGGATTTACAACACAGACACTGTCGGCCGATGGCTGCGAGCCAAGACAAATATGGATGGTAGTTTTAGTCCCACAAAGGAGAGCTGAAAGTCCTTTACACCAGGTTACTGCTCATTAGACTGCAAGAAAACAAAAGACTCCCTTTGATCCGATCGCTACTCAAAGACAGAAAGAAGTTCATGTCGAACATTTGCTGAATTAACAAGAAGGTCCAAATAATGCAGAATGAGTCAGAGACAGAGTTTCACAGAGTTTATAAAGTGTCTCCAACTCAACAACTCACTAAACTGACACATTTGTTAAGGGAGTCTGGGGACTTTCTCCACGGGGACAAAGAAGGAGCCTATATTGTTCCTGTTTAGTGTCTTTGTAACATGTGACATGTTTAGATCAATAACATGTTTCTTCTTTCATAAATGGAGTGTAAATGGTGACATCAGTGTAAACAGTGTGTTCAAACAGCTGATCAATGTTGGCAGGTAAGACTTTAGCACGTTAGACACAGAAGCAGACAGGCTGGTACAGACATGCTGCCACAAACTGACACTTTTTACAAGGAGACAAACAACTGCAGCTGAAAGATTTAATGCTGAATTTACAACAAGGACACAATGAGTTACAATCTGTCAGAGACACAGTTTCACTACGTTAGAAAGTTTGTTTTAAACCAACAACTCTTAAAATCACCACATTTGTTAATGGAGTCTGGTGATGTTGTGGTCTGAACAGCCTCAAAGTGCCAGAATGATGATTGTGTTCAAACCAGATCATTTTGTTGACCTCCAACATTAAAAGCAGCAACAACAGGACCTGAGTGATGCCTCGTCACAGAACTGGTGTAAAAATAGAAGCCACACGTTTCCTGTCTGAACTCTGGGAACATTTATCTCCTTCACACTTTTTACGAGCTCAGAAAGCTTCTTTATTCCCTGAGTGACTCTCACTGCTGTCAGCCGTGGAGTGTGTTTACAGACACACAAATCACACGGCGGTCCATCTACAGCCGTCTCCATGGACCCCAGAGGAGGAGGAGGAGGAGGAGGAGGAGGAGGAGGAGGAGGAGGAGGAGCGGTGCAGAGGCAGAGGCAGAGCCTTTTGTCAGGAGCTGAAAGGAGCTGAAGATGGAGGGTGGAGGAGGGTGGAGGAGGGTGAAAGCCTCTAATGGGAGTCACGACACCCGGCTAATTACTGCAACAAATGCTCCTCTTTACGACAACGAGCCGCTTAATCCTCCCAAACACAAACGCCTGTTGGTGTCATGAAGTGACTGCTGCTCTTTATTTCACCAGTTTTATGTCCAGAAGACTTTCAGTGTTGAATCCTGGCAGACTTCAGGACACTGACGTCTACAACCTGCTGCCTCCAGCTGTTTACGACCTCGTGCAGGAAACGTTCCTCAGCCCAGACTTTATTGGTTCTCATCATTAAGTTCTCATTAAACATTTACAGCTGCAAGAGAGCAACGTTTAAATCAGTGTATTTAACCTGTTACTGAAAAATAAGAAGAAGACACAAAAACAGGCCACATGGATCAAACTCTCACCAGACTCCCTTAACAAACGTGTCAGTTTAGTGAGTTGTTGAGTTGGAGACACTTTAAAAACTCTGTGAAACTCTGTCTCTGACTCATTCTGCATTATTTGGACCTTCTTGTTAATTCAGCAAATGTTCTACATGAACTTCTTTCTGTCTTTGAGTAGAAACATGCAAATAAAGAATGCGTCTTCTTCAGCTGCTGCAGCTCTTAACAGACGTGAATTAACTTCCTGTCACCTCTCGTCCCGTCCAGGCCACCAACCAGACCGACCTGGAGAACTGGGTGACGGCGATCCACTCGGCGAGCGCCTCGCTGCTGGCGAAGCGTCAGGGGAAGGAGGACACACTGCGTCTCCTGCGCTGCCAGAGCCGCTCGCTGCTGCACAAGATCGACATGGACGGAAAGATGAAGAAGATGGCCGAGCTGCAGCTGTCCGTCATCAAGGAGCAGAAGAGCAGGAAGGCGGTGGAGAGCCAGGTCAGTGTGGAGGAGGGTCACTGGGACCAGTGATGGAGGTGTGATGGAGAGGTCACAGGTCACGTACACACCGGCCAGCCAAACATCCAGAGCTGAAATAATGTCAGCAAAACAAAAACTATGTTCACATTCAGCTCGTCATTTATGAGACTGAACACTAAACATTCTCTGTCTGCAGCTTCAGCAGTGAGAACATTTTCCTCTTTTCTCTGTTTCACTGCACAGAAAACTGAATCTCACTCAGTTCTGCACGTTCGATGGTCGTTTTCACAGTTTTCTGAAGTTTTGAAGATTAAATGATTCATTGATTGATCAAAAAATATCCGACAAATCAACTGAGAATGAAACAAAATTATGCTCTAATATTACATAAACATCTGGACTGTGTGGAGAACAAACAACATTTCTAAATTACAGTAAAGAAAAATCACTTTGTTCTTAATGAGACTTTTATTTAAAATTGATTCTCAGTTTGATAAAATAAATTAAATGGACAATTTTTCCCGTCAGTTTCTGAGACTATAGAACATGGACGAGCAGAAGAGACTAAATCAGAAATCAACAGATGAATAAATGACAAGCAAGTAAAAGCAAAATAAAATCAATTGTTGTCATATTTTATTGATTAATGTCGACCATTGTTTCAAACATTATTTTGGTGGATTTATTGACAAATCTATATCTGTCCTTTATAAGAGACACAGTGAGGTCAGACAAACCTGAGAGTGAAGCTGCAGAGACGAGCTGTTAGCCTGTTAGCTCTGTTAGCTGAGCTGTTAGCCTGTTAGCTGAGCCGTTAGCTGTTAGCTCTGTTAGCTGAGCTGTTAGCTGAGCTGTTAGCTCTGTAAGCCTGTTAGCTGAGCTGTTAGCTCTGTTAGCTGAGCTGTTAGCTGAGCTGTTAGCTCTGTAAGCCTGTTAGCTGAACTGTTAGCTCTGTTAGCTGAGCTGTTAGTTGAGCTGTTAGCTCTGTTAGCCTGTTAGCTGAGCTGTTAGCTCTGTTTGCTGAGCTGTTAGCTGAGCTGTTAGCTCTGTTAGCCTGTTAGCTGAGCTGTTAGCTGTTAGCTCTGTTAGCTGAGCTGTTAGCTGAGCTGTTAGCTCTGTTAGCGTCTCTGAGAGGAAACTCTCTGTGAGGCTTCACATTACAAACAGCCTCCAGCTCAAACTCACGTGGAGTCGAGTGTAATATCTGTTCCAGATGTTTCGGGGTTTTTTACCGGCAGCCTGAAACAACAAACGGTTTCCCGCTAACGATAGAGCCAGACGAGGCTGTTGAGGGTGACATCATCAACCAAATGCTGAGGTGGTGACAGCAGAATAAAAAACCCAACAGAACCAGGGTGAGAAAAACTACAGGCTCAGTCAGCAGAGGGAGGTTCTGTCACCTCCACGGACACTCGATGTCTCAGTGCAGCAGGACAATAAAGCTTTAAAATGAGCCAACAAACAAACATGACAGCCAGATTGCATCAGCTGACGGGAAACTGTGACCTGTTTGTACCTGATGGTTCACAGCTGGAGGCCCGGCGGACCCTCGATTAGGATCAGGTCTATGTGAGAGTCCAGATGTGTCGTTAGCTGCTGGTTAATCTGTGTCTGTGAACTATGAAACTGATCCCAGAGCTGCTGTTTGTCCTCAGAGCTCCTCTGACTGGAGATTAAAGGCTCATTTCACTGCTCGAGGACGCAGAGTTTATATATCTTGTGTTTCTGTGTGTTGTGTTCAGATCCAGCAGTGGGAGCAGAACCTGGAGAAGCTCAACCTGGACCTGTTCCGGCTGAGGTGTTACCTGTCCAGCCTGCAGGGCAGCGAGCTCCCAAACCCCAAGAGTCTCCTCGCCGTGGCCAGCCGGCCCTCCAAGAGCATGCTGGGACGCCTGGGAGTCTTCTCCGTGTCCTCCTTCCACGCCCTGGTAAGAACAGCCGGCGGTGGAGACGCGACCTCCGTCCTCTGACTGTGGGCGGTGGATCTCACGTCGGACCTCTCGTCTCTCCTCAGGTGTGCAGTCGGGACGAGGCGACGTTGAGGCGTCGGTGTCGGACTCTGTCGGGAGGACGCCACAGGAGGCGGGGCCTGCCGTCCTCTCTGAAGGCTCTGGATGGACCGAACAGACGCAGCGGGGACGACCGACACTCCACGTCCCAGGTAACACACGGTCCAGGACAGCGGTCTCACTCCAACACTCCTCTCAGAATCATCAGAACTTTGTTCAGCTCAGAATCAAATGTTGGTATTTTATGTTTCTGCAAACCTCGAAAACAATCGGATCAGTTTATTGATCCTCCAGCAAGCCAGAGACCGCTGTTAGAGACCACGTCTGATTTACAAGCATGAAACCACTGACTTTGTTTGTGGCATTTTAATCCTTCAGCTGAGCGAGAAGGATTCGTAGCCAGAGACCGTGTGAGCCTGAAACCATTCAGCATGTCTGTGTGAGCAAACTGAAGCTGCAGGAAAGTTCCCACATGTTGGTTGTTTGCAGAAACAAACACTGCCAACAGTTTTTGCTGGAGAGTTTTTTAGGTTCTGGTGTTTTGAGAGTGACATCATCGTCCCCGGACTTCTCTGATTGGTCGAGCTGACAGCTGCTGATTCTCAGTGGTTGTTTTTCAGGAAAAGTCTTCAGTTCAAACAGTTTTCACGTGACCACAGCGTCCACAGTTTGATTCTGGTCTACACGTCACCCGGCCTCTCTAACACACCAGAAGCTGCCGTCCGTCTCTCTGAGGTTCTGTAGTTCTGGCCGTGCTGAAGCTCGGTGCTTCGACTGCGGATCCTCAGCCAGCTGAAGTTCCCATCAGCCCCGGCTCCGCGGGGCCCCCGCTTGATAAACAGAGAGCTATTTTAGGACTGGGAGACTCTGGGATTTAGAGTCCAGAGGAGATAAATCTCTCTGCAGCTGGCTCCGTGTTCTGACAGACGGACGCTGTGTGAACACGGCGCCGCGAGTTCTGAGTGTCAACAGTGTTTTAATGAGCTGTCAGGTGAAGAACCTGCAGGCGGGACCTGCCTGGACCCCCGGGCAGGAACTGGATCCTCCTCCTGTGTTTGCTTTGGACTGCACACGTGTAGCGCAGCGTCTCGTTTCTCTCCTGGTCGACGTTGTCTGGTGAGGAGTTTGTTTCTGTGAGCTGGATCCGGTTCAGGGGTTTCGTGGTTCTGTTCTCAGATCAGATGCGATGAGGTTTCTGGGCAGACCCACAGAGGAGGACATGTGGAGTTAATCGCTGCGTCGTCTCTGCAGGAGACAAACAGCTGGTTTAATCCCACAAACATCTGACCGACAGCCCAAACAGTTACTGGACCAGAACCACCACCAGGTCCGGGGGGGCGGATTCTAACAAGGTTAATCCAGTCCAGAGAACTGTGACAGTCTGGTGACGGTCAGTAAAGAGCTTTTGTCCTGTAGAGAAACTCTGCTGGATAAATGTTGGTGCACATTTACAGTTGAGGTTTTTCAGCTGGCGCCGTCACGAGACTGAGCAGCACCGGCCCGCTTCTGACTGCCTCTCCAGCTCCTGTCGGGTCCATAAAATCTGCCAGCTCACCCAGAGTCCAGAACTCAGGACGGAACATTTGTTCTTAATCAAACAGGAGAGAGAGAAAAAGTCAGATTATGTGTGAAATCTTTTTTTTTCACATGTGACAAACGTTACAGATCGATCAGCTGACAGATGTGAGGAGAGTTTATCTCCTCTGGATCTCACCAGAACTCATCAGAACACGGAGCAGCAAACCCGGATCATCACGAAGTCACGTTTGCTTTTTGTCTCTCAAAAACAACACAGACGTCCAAAAGTTCACGAATCAATAATCAATAAACAGAACAGACTGAGATTCTGAGGCGTCGTGCTGAGTGGCGTGTTGACGATGCGTTCACTGACAGTCGGTGGTCCTCAGACTCCAGGCTGGCTGCAGCTCCTCGGCTCTGATTGCTGATCCGACCACACAAACCTGTAATTTCAGCGCGGCTCAACCCCACATTTTTTCCCATGATCCTCTGGGGCTCATTTTGGTTTTCGATCCGGAAGAGAAATTAAAGTCTTTCTTTCCTCGACAGATCGTTTTTAATTAAGTTTAAATATAAACTGAGCGAGTATTTTTAGTTCTGTGTGTGTGTGTGTGTGTGTGTGTGTGTGTGTGTGTGTGTGTGTGTGTGTGTGTGTGTGTGTGTGTTTGTGTGTGTGTGTGTGTGTGTGTGTGTGTGTGTGTTCACTCAGATCGACTGATCCTTTCAGCTTTAAACTAAATCATGATTTTTACTCGTAATGTTTCAAAGAAACTTTTTAGTTGTTAGTTGTTGATAAAGTTGTTGCTTCGCTGTCAGATCATCAGTCTGTCGACGTGGTCTCCACGGTAACGCTGCTGCCACCTGTCGACCTTTGACCCCCGAGAGAACAAAGAGAGGAGGAGTCTTTATTCAGACAGCTGCTGATCTGATGATGAGGAGGAAGGAAGATTAAAAGCTCTGAGAGCCTTTTTTTTTTCTCCCAGAATTCCTTTGTCCCTCAGTTTTAATCCTTCAGTAGAGGCAGAAAATGTCTCCCCCTCCTCCCTCTTCCTCCCCCTCTTCCTCCCCCTCCTCCCCCTCCTCCCTCTTCCTCCCCCTCCTCCCCCTCCTCCCTCTTCCTCCCCCTCCTCCCTCTGCCTCCCCCTCTCCTCTTTTAACTCCTCCCTTCCTTCCTCCCTCGTCTTCCTCTCAACATGACACCTCCTCCTTTGTTCCTCTCCTGTGTGTCCTGCTGCTCCTTCATCTCTAATGGTCCCATTACCATCTCTGTCCTCCTCCTCTGATCCAGCTCATTGCTCTAAATGATTTATTCCTTCATTGATTAATTGATTGTCTGATTGATTTTGGATTTTGTTGTTTCAAAAATCCTTTAATGCATCATGTGATGTTTGTTTAGGTGAAAACTTTTCAGATGAATATCTCGTGTTGGTTTTTTTTTCATTTTAGTTTCCTGAATTTAAGTGTAATGAAATCTAAAACTGTGTGTGTGTGTGTGTGTGTGTGTGTGTGTGTGTGTGTGTGTGTGTGTGTTTCCTCTAGAAGGTTGAGTGTGCGTCCAATCAGAGAGCGGCGCCGCCCCCTGCTGGACGTCCTGCAGCTGTACAGGTGCGTTCACTGACTGTTTCTGTAAACTGCTCGTCTGCTGACAGATTAATTAATTAAATGACATCATCATCAGTGTTTATTCTCAGTTACTTTAATGTTTAACAGTTCATTCTATTATATGCAACTGTTTTAATGATCAACAAAAAGTCTTCTGGTTCCTCTGAGAAAAAAAGGATTTGCTGCTTTTTTAATCATAAATATAATATTTTGGATTGTTATAAACAAACATTAATCTAATAAATAATCTGCAGATTAATCAGTAAGAACTCTGTCGTTGTTTCTGTCGTCCAGGCGACAGACGAGCTGCAGCCGTCCGTCCTCGACGTCTTCACTGTCAACATCAGTCGACTCGACGCTGCCGGAGACTTTGGTGAGAAAATAATCTCTCAGTCACTTTACAGATTACAGATTACAGATTACAGAGCAGGTGAACGTGTGAGGAGCAGCTGCTGGATTAAACTAAATGTTTATTAAACCTTTTTCTGGTGTCGCTGCAGGTTTCGCGGTGACGGGTCACGTGGACGGAGCAGGAAGAAGTCACGTCTACGTCAGCGAGGTCGACCCGCTGGGACAGTCGGCCAGAGAAGGTTCTGTTCTGAGTTCTGTTCATGTTTCTGTTTAAAGAGACAGTTCACACTGAAACATTAACCTCAGTCCTCCTCCATAAAGTCAGTGAAGGGTTGGAGTCCACAGAACAGTTCTGGAGCTTCACAGTCAAACAGAGTTTCAGCGTTCTGCTGAACACCTGAAGCAGCTGAGACTTGATTTAAACATCAGATGTTTCCGTCAGCTCGTCTGTGTGATCACAGTCTGCAGGACAGAACACACAACCTGATCTCAGACCAGAACACAGTCACTGGATTTACATGTTTGAGTGAACTTTTCCTTTAACGGTTATTAAAACCCGATTGGTGTCGACAGAATGAGAGATTGTTTCTGTTCCTGGGTCGGCCAGCAGAGGGCGATCACGACTCTGGTTCTGATTTAAAGCTGCTGATCAAAGAATCAAACCGGTCTTTGTTTAACATGAGGCGCTTTAATGTGATGGGGCAGGTCCGTACTTCCTGTCTGACTTATTCATTTAGATGACTGGAGAATTAAAAGACGTCGGCTTTAGTGAAGATTTACATCCTCTTCCTGTTTCCCATCAGGCCTCAGGGCAGGAGACGAGGTTCTGGTCGTGAACGGGGCCACTGTGGCCGGTCTGGACCTGGACCTGATGCAGAGCGTCTTCAGCCACAGGCGGCTCCAGCTGCTGCTCAGGAGAGACCAGTCCCCCGACCCAGAGGGGCCCGACCCAGAGGGGCCCGACCCCAGTGACCTCTGTCAGCCCCCGGCCCCTCCGGACCCCCAGGCCTGGACCGGCGGAACCAAGAGCACAAGTTCAGGTCCGTGAACACAAGAACACTGTGTTTAATTCATGTTTTTAGAGCTTTTGATAAAATGTTTGATTAGATTCACTGAAGCTGCGTCGATTGTTTGATTTCAAACTGAAACTAAAAGAAAAAACTGAACCCTGTAGATTATTAGGATATAATTTGTGTTCTGGGGGATTTTATCATGGGTCCAGTTCTTTGTCCTGTGCTCCAGAGCAGAAGGAGAACCACTGTAAAGAATGAAAACATCAGTGAGAAGTCAGAAGGATTCTCTGATCCTCTTCTCCACTGTGCGAAGTCACAAGGTCACTCTCAGCCAGAGACTTAAGACGCTCACCTGGTGCTGACCCGACCCGGGATGCTAGATGTCAGCGATACCGCTCAACAGAGTTTAATATCATGTCTAATCCGGGAGCTTCAGCTTCACCTGCAGCTGCTCCCAGAGGAGCTCGACGTTTTAAATTAAAGGCTTTTATTCTGAAGGCCGCTCAGAGCAGCCGTACAGCTTCACTGCAGGGCATTCTGGGAAAACTGGATTGATCTCGGGGTTCACCGAGCGTTTAGTTCAGTGAGCTGAGAGGTCAAAGGTCAGAGGGTTGTTTCCTTCACAAAAATATCAAACAGAACTCTTTCAGAACCTGATCTGGATTTTATCTTCACCCCCAGACGGCGTCCTGCTTCCTGTTTCTGACGACGTTTCACCGACAGCTCGTGAGGACGACGAGCTGCAGAACCAGGTGAGAGTCCGTCTGTGGATCAGAGTTCAGACTATTGATTTATTGATCCGATCAGTTTCCTGTCTGTAAAATTCACAAAACATTTGTTGTTAAATGTGAAGAAAAACTATGTATTTTGTCATTTTGTCTCAGTGAAGTGACGTCATACGGTGCACCTAAATAACAGGAGAGTGAATCAATCTGCACGACCGACTGGAGCTTTATTTTGAAGGGCTCTGTACAAACTTCCTCTTCTCTCCAGTTCCAGCCCTCAGTCCAGACTTCACACGTCTGTCTGGAACTGACGCTTTCTAAAATCTAAAACCGCTCAGTGACGTCAACTTCCTGTCTGCTCTGTGACTCATTTCAAACGTTGATGATGTCACTCAGGTGCTGAGGACGAGGAGGTCAGAGAGACAAACGACCTGAACACAGAGTCAAAGTGTCAGAGGAACTCTTCTTCATGTCTTTGAGTCGTTCACTCGATGGGCACAGTGACGTGAACGTGTCCTGACGTGCTCCACTGACTTCCATCTGTGTCTCTGCATGTTGGCCTGAATCCTTTTCCCACAATCCTCTTGTGCTTCCTGGAGCTCCTCCGACACCTTCAGTATCACGTGACCTCTGCTCAGGCTGTTAATCCAGCTTACAGCCTCGGGAGTGTTTGTCTGACTTGAGGAGGATTAGCGGCGTCCAGTCGAACCGGAGAGAGCTCGTAGATGTTGTTTCTGACCAGCTCCTCCTCTGGTGGCGGCGGCAGGAGTAAAGGTTCCCGGCAGCGACCTCTGACCCCGACCGAGGCTTCTTCCACACCTCGCTCTCTGAACATGGGCGCTCTGTGCTGGGTGCTGCCGCTGGAGGAGGACGAGGAGATGCTGGAGGAGGAGCGGGAGGAGGAGGACGAGGACGAGGAGGAGTTTGCCGGCCTGGTGGAGCGGCTGCTGGGCGAGGCGACCTGCTGCCTGAGCTGCCAGCGGCGGGACGACGGCCTCGTCCTGCTGGTAAACACCTGCAGATCTGTTTGTAGTTTCATCTTGATCGTGTTCAGATTTGACTAGTCTGTCCCACATCCGTCCCTCCTGATGTCCCAAGACTCCCGTCGTCCTCTCCCGGTGTCCTCCTCACACCTTTGTCCCCTTTTAGTCCTGGTGACCTGATTCTGGCTGTGCAGCTGCTGCCTGCTGCACCGTTTCTCCTCGTCCTCCTCGTCCTCCTCGCCGAGGGGACGATAGACCGACTCTCGTGTCTCCGGAGGGCTCAGCTGCTGTGCTTGATTTGTACGTGTCCTTGTTGCATTGAGACCACAGCAGTGTTTACCTGGATCCTCAGAGACGAGACTCTCTGTGGGTGGTGGACGTTGGATGTGCTGTAGCTGTGCAGCGTCCATGCGGCCGCAGGTGAACGTCTCCAGCCGTCCGCAGGTTGTTAGTGTCTGTCTGTGCGGCTGCAGGTGAACGTCTCCGGCCGTCCGCAGGTTGTTAGTGTCTGTCTGTGCGGCTGCAGGTGAACGTCTCCGGCCGTCCGCAGGTTGTTAGTGTCTGGCAGCACAGATATGATGAAGAACGAGGCGCCGGTTGGTTTGAGGCTCGTCCCCCTTCAGGGTCAGACTGAGAGCGTTTCGGCTTCAGGCTGATTGTTCCCAGAGAGAACGAAATCATCCCTGGTTTTCCTCTGTCCCCCCTTTCAGAACATGGACCAGGTCTACTCTCTGTACCAGACCTTCCCAGAAGGCCGAGCGGCGGAGGCTGACGTCCCCAGGAACCCATACGGCAGAGAGCAGCCGGCGAGCCCCGCCCACCTGAGTGTGTGTCAGCGCCTGCGAAGAGTCATTGAGGAGCTGGTGGACACGGAGAAGTCCTACGTGAAGGTCAGTGCTGCTGTCGGACCTCTGCAGCACTGAACACTGCTAAAATAACTCAGTCACATCTTTGTTTTATTCCTGCTGATTCTTCTGGTCGTCACGTGTTAATGAAGCGGTTCTGTTGTGTCTGTCAGGACCTGGTCTGTCTGTTTGACATCTACCTGACCCCCCTGCAGAAGGAGACCTTCCTCAGTAAAGACGAGGTAAAAACACAAACACTCCTAAACCAATGAGACGTCTGCTCGTCGTGTCCGTCTCTGACTCGGCGTTTCTCCCTCAGATGGAGGCGTTGTTCGGCAGTCTGCCTGAGATGTTGGACTTCCAGAGAGTTTTTCTTCAGACGCTGGAGGAGAGAATCGCTTCCTGTCCCGACTTCAGCAGCCTAGAGACACCTGGACAGTTCAAGGTAGGTCCAACATCCGGTCTGCTCACAGGACTCACCTGGTTCTGGATTATAACAGATGTTCTCTCTCTGCTCCAAGACGCTGCTCTTCTCTCTGGGAGGATCTTTTCTCTACTACGCCGACCACTTCAAGCACTACAGCGGCTTCTGTGCCAACCACACCAAGGTCCAGAAAGTCCTGGAGAGAGGTGAGGACCGGCCCGTCTGCAGCAAACCAGAACACCCACTTCAGTTCTCTTTGTGTGCAAGTCTACAATCAACCAGACCAATCAGTAATCAATAAATGATGATGTCATCCTTACAGCAAAGACAGACGCAGCCTTCAAGCACTTCCTGGAAGCGAGGAATCCGACCAATCAGCACTCGTCCTCTCTGGAGTCGTACCTGATCAAACCCGTCCAGAGAGTTCTGAAGTACCCGCTGCTGCTCCGAGAGCTGGTGTCTCTGACCGACCCCGAGAGCCCCGAGCACACACACCTGACAGGTACACACACACACACATACACACACACACACCTGACAGGTACACACACACACACACCTGACAGGCACACACACACACACACACACCTGACAGGTACACACACACACACACACCTGACAGGTACACACGCACACACAGACACCTGACAGGTACACACACACACACACACACACACACACACACACACACACACACCTGACAGGCACACACACACACACACACCTGACAGGTACACACACACACACACACCTGACAGGTATACGCACACACACACACCTGACAGGTACACACACAAACAGACACCTGACAGATACACACACACACACCTGACAGGTACCTCACCTATAACTCACCTATAACTCACCTGTACCTCACCTGTCCTCCACACAGAGGCACTCAGAGCGATGGAGAAGGTGGCGAGTCACATCAACGAGATGCAGAAGATCTACGAGGAGTACGGCTCGGTGTTCGACCAGCTGGCTGCAGAGCAGATCGGACCGCACCGACAGGTAGGAACACCTGAGACCCACTGAACCTTACTGATCCCTGTCAGCTGATTGTTTCATTAAAGTAATTCTCCCCCACACCTCTCCAGGTGACGGAGATCTCGATGGGGGAGTTTCTGGTCCATTCGTCGGTGGTGTGGTTGAACCCGCTGCCGTCTCTGGGCCGACTGAGGAAGGAACCGGAGCTCACTCTGTTCGGTGGGTTCAGGCTCTGGTGGTTCTGACTCTGGTGGTTCAGACTCTGGTGGTTCTGACTCTGGTGGTTCTGACTCTAGTGGTTCTGACTCTGGTGGTTCAGACTCTGCTGGTTCAGACTCTGGTGGTTCTGACTGTGAACGTTGTGAGTAACTTTGTGTTTTTTGTCCTGCAGTGTTCAAACGAGCCGTCATCCTGGTTTACCGCGAGAGCATCAAGCTGAAGAAGAGGATGGTGAGTTCCTGTTGTGTTGTAAACGTTATCTACAGCCTCGACATGCGGTCGAGCTCCTGGACCCTCCTGGACCCGCCTCAGACCTGAGAAACATGAAACCTGAGGTCGGATTAATAATCTGTAATCTGTGTTCTCTGTCAGACCGGCTCCCGCTCAGCTGATCTGGACCCGTTCAGGTTCCGCTGGTTAATCCCAGTTTCAGCAGTTCAGGTCCGACCGGCCAAAATCACAGGTGAGCGACCGATCAGAAGCTGTCCAGCAGGGGGCGCTCTGACCCGGCAGACCCACAGAGTCAGATTAAATGTTTCAGAGTGTTTGTACTCGGCGGTGTCGCTGCTTGTACTCGATGAACCATGTGAGTGTTTGTGTGTTCAGGCTCAGAGAACCCGTGTGTGTGGGAGCTGGTCCACAGCCGGTCGGAGGTCGAGGGGCGACCGGAGACGGTGTTCCAGCTGTGCAGCAGGTAAAAACATCTGGACGAGCTGCGAGCGTCTCTGTGTGAAGACGTCAGAGAGCTCGTTCACCTCGTCTGTCCAACGTATTCACACGTTTACAGACGTGGAACTTTTATCTGAACGTTCGAGCTTTTTTGTGTAAAACTGCTCCGGAAATGTATTTTAAATTTGAGAGACAATGTTCTTGTAAAGTTTTTCAAATCAGTTTTTACTTTGCACTTTGCGTGAACTCTCTCTCTGGAAGTCGTTCTTGGACTCTTGTGTTTGTCAGGATCAGATTTAGATCTTCAGATCTCTGAAACAGATGAATCAATAAGGAAAGTGTCCCTGCAGCCATTCACCTCTGACCCGTTTGTGTTTCAGTGGTTTGGAGACGAAGGCCAGCGTGCTGCGAGCTCTGCGCTCCCTCCTCAGAGAGCGAGCGCCCGGCGGCTCCCTGAGGAGGTCGAGGCTGTCGACGGCGGACAGAAGCAGCTCCTGGAGGAGGAGGCAGCAGCGATGTCGCTCCGACGCCCAGAGGACGGCTCACCGTCAGCCGGAGGACGGTCGCAGACCCGCCGGCGGCTCCGTCCTGGGAGACACCTGCTCGGAGCCTCTGCTGCCGAGCCGGGCCGCCGCCGACTCTGCGGGGAAGAGGAGCAGACTTTGCTCCCTGACCAGCGAGCTGGAGGCTCAGCTGCAGAGACTGAACTTCACCGAGGACGAGGCCGAGCGAGGAGCGGCGCCGAGCGAGGACAAGAGACGGAGCGCCAGTCTGAGACGGAGTCCTGCAGGAGAGGCGCTGGAGCTGCTGGAGAGAGACTTCAGTGTTCAGAGCTTGACCTCCATGATCAACGAGGACTGTTTCTACGACTCCATGCTGGGCATCCAGACGGCCCCCACGCTGCAGGGCTAATGCTAATGCTAACCGGCTAACAGGGAGAAGACTGGACCACAGAGACGGAAACTGAACTCATGTCCTGGATTAGAGGGACGGTCTCACTTCTCGAACACACTGAAGGACAAACTGTCTCTACAGCAGGACGACCGGTGATCAGCTGAGCGATCCATCAGACTCCGTCATTAACGCGATGATGTGGAACGAATGCGACGCTCACGTACAAGTTCAGAGTTTCAGAACCGCCACGAGGAAACAATCCTCAGAAAATCGTTTTCTGACTCAAAGCTGTTTTTGTAAAATCCGGACTTTTTCTAATTGTAGTAAAACTGAATTCTTTTGTTTGTTTTGTAAAACTATCACCTAAAACTCTTTTCTGTAAAATGTCAGAACAGTTTTGTTTCCTCACGTTGACTCGACGGAACTCTTCGTCTCTTCAGCTCTCAGAAACAAACCACAGACCTCAGAAACTCTTTCAGGAACAACGGAATCATTTTTTAAAACGTTTTAAAGAACACAGAAGAGATTCCGTGACGAGGACGTCGGATGAAGATGTCGGTTGTCTCTTCGTGTTTTTTTCATCACTCAGTTGATTCAAACATTTTGTCACGAGGATCAAAGTCTGTGAGACTCAAACACCACGAGTGACCTCAGAAACTAAAACCCATGAACATCTGGACCTTCAGTTCTCTGTGATGGTTCTGAGTTCATGCAGCTGTCTGTCGCTGATCCGTTGGACTCACCCGTTCACCTCGTTCACCTCGTTCACCTGTTGGTGTTGTACATATTTGACTTGTACAGTTTGTGTTCCAGCGTGTTGTGTAGCTTCTGTGTAACAGATGTGTTCTTGACAAAAGCAGTTTGGACTGAAGCTGCTGGATCGGATCGAAGCCTTCGTGTAACCGCCGGGATGAATTCTTGTATTTATATGTTTTGTCTCATTTGAAATGAAGCTCTCAACTTATTTTTATCAGCTGTTAAAAGTATTTGGTAATTTATTTTCTTAAATATTTGTGTACATCTTTTTAACGACGGTCCAATAAAAAGACAAAGTATTTAATTGTTTTTAACTTTAACGTTCCTTCTTTGAATGCTGCGTTCACTGCTTGTTGTTTTCTTCTTCGTCTTCTTCTTCTTCTTCTTCTTCTTCTTCTTCTTCTGTGATCTTTGACAGCAGTTGACAGCTGCACTGAAGTACTGAATACGCAACGTGCTTCTTTAAGCTACAATAAGATTTTTTATTGAACTTATTTTAGGAATTTTGCACGACTGATATTTTAAATGTATTTTTTTTAATCTCACGTACAGACTGCAGTTCTCCAAAGCACCACTAGAGGAGCATTTAAACACCATCACAGAGTTTTAGGATACAAACAGACACATTTAACACAGATGTGTGTTGTGGAGTAAAGCTGCTGTCTGCTGCTCACACAGCAGCTTTACTCCAGGACGGGACGGGGCTAGCTGGTTAGCATGCTAACTTCAGTGCAACACGATAAATAAACGTCATCACATCAGAACTGTTGTTTCTTCTCAGGCTGTTTGAATGTTTCACACATATTGCCGCTTTAAAACGTGTTGTATTCTTCTTCTGTGAGATTTCACAGCAGTTGACAGCTGCACTGAGCACAGACACGTAAAAGATGTCAATTAAACGTCTTTGTCGAACATTGAACGCTGTTTTTGAACGTTTCAGACGTTCAAGTGCTGAACCGGTTCTGAGTGTCGGTCAGTCGTACAAATATAATCTGGATGTTAAAAACACACAATTTGACCCCCTGTCTCCCTGACGTGACGTCTGCTGGGTAGAAATACTGAAAATGTAGTTTTTAAAGCTCTCGTGTTTATATATATATTTTTTTTATTGAGCTTATTGTATGTAGGTTCATTATTTTAGGAATTTTGCATGATTGTGTTTTGTGTGTATGTGCGTGTGTGTGTGTGTGTGTGATGGTGAGTCACTTCAGCTCTTGTTGCCACAGTAACTGCTGTATGTAGAAGAGAGAAAACCTTTTAAGATCCTTTATGCACAAGAATCAGCTCGTTGTTCATGATGTCACATTTCTCTTTTCAGGTGTAACATGTCAGAAATAACAACCTGTCGAGGTTCATACTCGAAGCTAGTTAGGAGCTTTAGACTGTGACGGGCCGGGGCTAGCTGGTTAGCATGCTAACTTCAGTGCAACACAACTTTGGCATTATGACGACTATTGTCTATATTTTCACGTATCGCCCCTTTAAAGCTTGTTTCATGATCACGTCCACCAAAGACTGACAGTAGACTAACATGTTCTGATTCCTGGAAACGTTTCGCTGTGTTCATGTTGTGTTCATGTTGTGTTCACGTTGTGTTACGTTGTGTTACGATGTGTCTGCAGCAGGTTTATGAATCCTCCCAGCAGGAGGCCACGTGTTGTCGGAGGACCTGGTCTGAGGCCTCAGGTGCTGTTTGCCCCCCGCTGCCTCATTCAGCCAGTGTTGTGTTGAACAGCAGGAATGTGCTGAACACACACACACACACACACACACACACACACACACACACACACACACACAGGTCGACAGCTGGCTGGTGTGTCTCTGTCGTGTGTGTGTGTGTGTGTGTGTGTGTGTGTGTCCTCACAGTGACTGTAGGATGATGAACATGTCACGTCTCTGTCAGCTGGTGAGTCTTTATTTAAAATGATTTGTTTTAAATTTAATGAGCAGATTCATGTTTTTCAATGTTTGTCCTTCGTGTGGTTCAAACGTGTGTGTGTGTGTGTGTGTGTGTGTGTGTGAAGCCTAATTAACAACATTAAACATGTAGTTGTGACAAAAATCCAACGGGCAGGTTTGTGATTGGCTGTTGATTAGATGGACAGCCAATCACATCACTGACGAGTCTGATTGATCTTGAATGAGTGAAATAAAAACATGTTTATTGATCATTAATTAAATGTTTATTCTCTGTGGTGGATTTTATCTATGAAGTCGCCTCTTCTGCTTTAAATTTGTAAAAATAGAACAATATGTGCTGTCAAACTGAATCATTGATCCTCTGATTTACTTATTCAAAGGTCATATTATTAAAGTTGTAATGAAGAAAAATCATTTTTAATAATAACACGTCTGTCGAGCTGGTAGGAAGGTGCAGAATCATTATTCTGGTTGTGAATCAATCATTTAAAAATGTTTGCTGGGTCCAAAGTGATTGTTTTGTGTCTGTGTCAGAATTCTGACACTCAGCCAATAGAATCACTCTACAGAGTGTTTGTAGCGGCCATTTTGTGCCCAGCAGCTGCACTGCCCTAATGTTAGCAGGCTAGTGATAGCAATGTTAACATTAGCTAGCGTTAGCTGACATTACACATGTTTTCCAAAACAAAGTCCCGTGAGCTCGACTGGAGGAGGAGCGTCTTCAGCTCCAGACAACAATTCAAGTTCTTAACAAATGATGTAAATGTTCGTTACAGAAGACAGAAGAAAATATAATAATGGAAAAAAAGGAAGATTTTATTTACACTTTCTGTCTTTATTTCTTTATTCTCCCTCGCGGCCTTCCGAACACTGAAATCATCAATAATGAGACTCGAAATAAAAGCAACAGAACAAAAAGATGGAAATCACAACCGAGCTCTGTGTGTGTGTGTGTGTGTGTGTTCAGCTGAGATAAAGCAGTTCATTTATATTCCTGTCTGTTGCTGATTGATGGCTGATGGAGCCTCAGGGGGTTGGATGTGTGTGTGTGTGTGTGTGTGTGTGTGTGTGTGTGTGTGTGTGTGCCAGATGGTTTGCCTCCGCTCCAGACTATTATCACTGTGACTGTGAGGGGTCGAAGGTCAAACTGTTTGCTTTAATGTGAAGCTAATTTCATGTTGGATGAAAGCCGAAGAGACTCAGAGTCGATGTGGAGGAACGACTTCTTCATGAGCTGCAACGTCTTCTTCTTCTTCTTCTTCTTCTGTAGTTAATTTAATCTAATACGTCTTTTAAATCCTTTAAATTAAAACACATTAATAAATATATGAAACAAAATCAGCTGATTTATATTAACAATCAAACAAAAGCAGCGTCATCAATAACACACTCCGAAAATAAAACAGAGTCCCAACAAAACATGAAAACAAACACAACAATTAAAAAGTAAAATAAATAAAAACGTAAAAAAAGACTCAAAATTTTGCAGATTAAATGAAAAGCTAAAAAATGAAATTTAATTAATCAAACAAACACAACCAAACAATTTAACAACTGAACAAAAAATCATTTAAACAATCAGATGAAAAACTAAATTAAAGATTAAACAAAAAAAACTAAATCTGAACTAAAACAACACAAACAATAAAATGCAAATTAAAAAATACACCAAAAACTAAATATTTAAACATTAACCAAACAAAATATAAATTATTAAACAAAATTAAACAAACAAACAAACAATAAACAAAGAAACATTTTAATCATGAATTACAATAAATGTACCACAACAAGCAAAAAATGTACATCTTTAAATTATTATAACATAAAACTAAATATCAAAATATTAAATATTAAAACATCAAAAAGATAAAATGTCAGTTACAACCTGCTCTCTTCTGATCAAATGTCACGAAATTAAAAAGATTAAAATTAAACAGAATTAATATTAATAATAAAAAGCTGTCGGAGCCTCGACACAAAGAGAAATGTTCAGTTTGTCCTTCGTGTGGTTCAAACGTACGTACGGAGGCCTGCAGGCGCCAAACCTCCAGAGGCCACCGCGTGTGTGTGTGTGTGTGTGTGTGTGTGTCCGACACACTGCAGCACCTCAACATGAGTTATTACACACACGACTTAAAGGAACAGTCCGATGTTTTCATGTCCGACACGTCTCACCAGCAGGTCGTTCTGATTCATCTCTGAATAAATCAACTGACTTAACGGCCGAGTCTTATTTTAAAATCAGTTATCAGCTTCTGAAATGTCACTTCAAATATCTAAGAGGACAGAAAAGACAGAAAGGTTTGCAGAGTCTGCAAACCTTTCTGTCCTGTTGGACACTGAGATATTTGAACAAAAATCCTGAAATCTACGATACGAACAAACGTAAAAAAAATTATAAAATACGCTTTAATCCAAAGGAGCAGCAGCAGGAGCTCTGACGGGACGCTGTCAGTACTAAATATGTTACACATCTTTAAAAACAAAAATAATATGTTACTGTTTTTTAACTGTATCATTTTATGACCTGCTCATCAGTAAAACTGTTATAAATGTGTCTTCAGACTTCAGATGCTGGAAATCTTCTGATGGAACTCAACTAAAACCAAAACATTTTTTTTAAAAATGTGCAATAAAAGAATATTTATTTATTCTAACTTGTCCCTAAAAATGTTTGTCTGCAGGACAGGAAATGATTTTTTTATGAATGTTATTCTGCTTCTTTAATTTTAAAAAATAATACGTAAAAAAAAGAAAAAAAGCTTTAATCTTTTATAGAAATCTGGCTTTTTATCTTTTTAATATAACAAATAAAACACAAGTTATTCTTTAAATAAAAATCATTTTCATCAGTTGTGTTATTTTTGAATTAACTCTTGTTTAAACGTTTAAATGTGTCGTCAGTAAAAACAATAATCAAACATATTTAAAACTGTTAAATCTCAGATGTCAGAGCGTCCCTGAACGCAGCAGCAGAGTTTTCCCAGCAGCCTTTGCTCTCCGCTGCAGCGCGACAGTAAATGAATCTTTTTTGACTCTGAACTGATGTCAGATCAGTGTGTCGCTTCAGTCTGACGTCTGATTAACACGATTTCACAAAACATTCATGAACTCGTCCTGAAAGTTTAAAACCATCAGGAGCAACTTCACGATAAATCATGTTTAACAAAACATTTCATGTATTTGTATTAACTATAAATATCTCGTTCATTCCTGCTGGTTCGTATTAATCAATGATCTGATGAGGATCGATCAGTGTGACTCTGCAGACTCGTCTTGTCTAAATGGTGGTGAGAAAACAGGTTTTTATTTGTCTGAATATCAGAGAACTCGTTCTGAGAGTCACAAGAATCGAAACGTGATTTAATTTCTCTTACTGTGAATCAAATCGTTCAGTTTGTCTTGTGAAACTGAATATTTTCACCTCTTCAGGCCTTTAAACATCCAACACGACGTCACGTGTCCAGACGGAGGCCCGGACTGTCGATGTGTCGTACATAAAGTCTGAAAGGTTCTGTTGGATCCGACCACAGCTCAGAACCTCCATCAGAACGTGCTGCAGTAAAGCTCCGGTGCGTCCTCGTGCAGGATGACCTCACCGCTCTGCGTCGTGGTGGGAAACGTCGTCTGTGTTGAGTTTGTGTTTGTTGTGAGTTCTGCACTGAGCTCACATGAAGCTCCCGGACTTTACGGTTCTGTGTTTCCCACAGAGCTGCTGGAACGAGCAGAAACTGTTTATTGTGTGCAGCCGGCTGAAGCTGCTCGTGTCGGAGCAGGTCTGAGGCTGATAACACTCAGACTGCAGGATTATGGTAATAACAGGCTGCCGGCGGCTGACTGCCGGGTCCCATCGCAGCCGGCTGGGTGGGCGGGCTGCGGGCGCTTATCACCGTGTTGCAGAGGGCGATTCTTCACACAGTCACATGACGGGCGACACCTTGATTCACACTGCAGCTGGACAAAGAACAGCTCAGCGGTTTTATCACCAAACACCACCAAGATGACAGAGCGGCTGCACGCTGATTGTTTTAAAAGCACGAATGATCCCGTCGCAGAGCGGCGAAGGTCTCTGACCACAGATATGATCAGTAATCATCAGTAATGAGGTTCAGGAGCAGTTTTAAAAGACGCCGCCGCATTTTTCAAACTGCTCGTAAAACTCTTCCCGACTGTGATCTGACACAGCGACGAGGCGGAAACACAGTCGTCCAAAGAAAACAATCAGAAACAATCATTTTCAGGTAGACGGCTGCTTTGTGCGGTCGGAGAATCGTCTGTCGGTCGCACTCGCCATCAACTCATCAGATAAGAACGCTGCTCTGCGGCTCCTTCAGCAGAGCCGGCGTGACCTTCAGGTTGGAACCAAAAACCTGTTTCCTGTTCGGTCAGTTTTGTTCGTGCGAAGGTTTTCGAGCTCACAGAGAAATAAAAGCAGGACTCCTGCTGCATCTTTACCAGAATGGGATGAAACTGTATGTACAGTTGCCAAGGAGACGCCGTCAGAGCGGTAGTTAGAGGCTGTTAACCCACACACCCTGTGATTTCATTCACACGGCTCTCTCCGCTCCGTCCTCAGGAATCACTTGAGGAGACGCTGCCAGAGACTCAACACAGGTTGGACTCAACTCTCCACCTGAACACACGACCGTTGTGCTCCGGCTGCAGGTGCTGAGGTGAGATTACAGGACGATCAGACGAGCAGAAGTAAGTTGAGTCCTACAGAGCTGTTAGTCCTCCCTCTGTGCCGGCGTCTCCTGCAGTAATCCCCGGAGACGCTGCAGCTTTAAATGGACATAATTGAGTGTCAATGATCACCACATCAGCTGCAGAGAAACTAACGCAGGCAATCAGCTCACACAACACTCAGCCCAGCCGGAGAGGACGCCGGCAGCAGCCTCAGCTGTGCGTCCGTCACGCTCACTTCACTTCTCATTTCTCCTCTGGTTGCAGCTCGCTGGAGCAGTGCTGAGGAATTATCTGCTGTCAGGACCTGCCCGGGACGCCGCCGCCGCCGCCGCGCCAACAGGGACCAGAGCTGGACGGGGGGGCTGAGCCATGCTGTCCGCCGCCATTCAGATCCTGGCGTTCGCCTTGGCGCTGCTGGGCGTCCTCGGCACCACCGTGGCCACTCTGCTGCCCAACTGGAAGGTGAGCATCAACGCCTGGTCCAGCATCATGACCCCCATCTCTCAGATGCAGGGTCTGTGGATGGACTGCGTCTGGTACAGCTCCGGCGTCTTCAGCTGCACCATGAAGAACTCCATGCTGTCGCTGCCGGCGTATCTGCAGACCACACGGGCCGCCATGGTTCTGTCCTGCCTGGTGGCGGCGTTCGGTCTCTGCCTCGCCTCCCTGGGGCTGAAATGCACCCGCTGGGGGGGCAGCCACCGAGCGAAGGGGCACACGGCCATCGCTGCAGGGGGCTGCTTCGTCCTGGCCAGCTTCCTGTGCCTGGTCCCCGCATCCTGGTTCACCAACGAAGTCATCACCGCCTTCCTGACCACCGACCTGCCGGACAGCAGTAAATATCAGCCCGGAGGAGCTCTGTGCGTGACGTTTATCTCCGCCGGCTTCCTCCTGGCTGGAGGGGTCATTTTTTGTTTGTCGTGTCCCGGAAAGAGGACGGGACGACCGGACTACGACTCCCCCGCTGACCCGGACAGAACTCTGATGTACGGGGACGAGCAGCGGAGGCGGGTGCTGCAGACGGAGCGCATGCACCCGAAAAACAGGCAGAACAGGAAGGTTCATCTGCAGATGGTCGGAGTGAAGCAGGAGAAACCTCCTCAGGAGAAACCTGGACAGGATCAGGAGCAGAAAGTCTACTCGTCTCCGTCCAAACTCCCTCCGAAAGACATCAAGGACAGCTACAGCCTGCAGGAGTACGTTTAACCTCGCCGCGGAGAGCTGCTGTGTGGAGTTCACAGCTGAGGCGCTCTGGCTCTCTGACAGGAGGAGGTGGGCTGAGGGGGAATAATTACCAAATGTCAGAAAAAAAACAGATTGTGGATTCAGCCGAACGAGACGGAGAGCAGAGGAACGAGCTCTGCGAAGGACCAGAAACCACAGACGACAAACGCTGTAAATCCTTTAATGACTGCTGCAGCTTCCCCGAACCAAAGAGCTGAACAACAAACACAAAGAGCTGAACAACAAACACAAAGAGCTGAACCTGCTGATCACAGAAAACAATAACCTGAGCTCTGCCTGGGACTGAAAGCCAGCGCTGTCCAGCTGTAGACGGGTCTGAGATTAACTGTTTGGGCCGGGCTGGACCAGAACTGTCTGACGATTCAACCAACTGCAGAAAAAAAACAGACAAATTTAAAGAAAAGAAAAAGATTTATTTTAAAATAATGACACACAAAAAAGCATAAAAAGAACAGAGGATGTGTTGTAACTTTAAGATCATTTATGATTCAGTTACAGCTGCAAAAATGTAAAAATCATTTTTATGCATTGAGGTTCATAGAAACATGTGACAAAATGTTCTGTTCACACATCAGATGAATCCCAGAAATGAAAATAAAATAAGTTAATTTAAAAACACAATATTGTTAAAATACAGCAGAATTGAAAATAAGAATATTTCAAATTAAATGTAATTTAAAATGAGTTTTTTCTTCATGAAGAAACATTTATCATTTATTCATAAAGACGACAAACAGGAACCATATATATATATTTCTCTCTCTATCTATATACATAGATAGAGAGAGAAATAAAGTTTACGACTGTGTCAATGTCTCTGCAAACCACAGAATTTTACATGTGTGGCTGGTTTTGTTAACGTTTGGCGATTGATTTCACATCATCTTCATGGAGCCTAATATTAGTAAGATGTTAAATACTGTAACATTTAGTCCAAAAGTCCTGACAAAGTTTAGAGCCGGTTGCCACTAATTTACATACACTTGCAAAATAATTGATCCGATTAAACTGAAGCGTAAAACATGATGCTTGTCAAACTAAATGGCTGTATAGCTTGTTAGCTTAGCATAATCCGATAAATCTGACCAGTAAATCACTTGTTTGAAACTAGTTTGCTTGCTGTAACTTCAAATTGTGTTTCAAGTTTCATATATTAAGTAAAAAATGAAGAAGAACAAAGACGAAGAAACAAACAAACATCAGACGTCTTCAAACAGCTCGTCCACAATTTAACTTTTAGTGTGAACTGTTCTTTTAAGAGTATTTACATGTACTGGAATATGTCAGATCAGAAGATATATGACAGAAGAACAATTACAAATCTGCGCTAATGCTAATCATGTAGCGTAGCTTAGATTGTGCTGAAGACAGAGAAACAAGTTATTTAACTAGTTTCTCTGTTTGTGGTGTTTGCAGACACGTTACGTACATCACACGCAGAACAGAAAAAACCTTTTTAAAATCAAAAAAAGTACAAAAAAATTATACCAAACATAAAATATTGTGAAAAAAAAAGTTTTTGTTTTTCGCTCTCTTCAACTTCAAATTCCAAAACTTGTTGCAAAATCAACATTTCAAAGATAAAAGATGAAATAAAGAAAGGAAAGTAAACGGGCAGTTTGTGCAGCAGCGAAAAGGAAAATTATTGAGCTGTTCAACACAACAACAAAACACTGGAGTGTATCTTAAGTTATGATTATTATAAGAAATGATCGATAGAGGAACCCAACAAACGTTCCGCCCGTCTCAGATACAGAACTCTGCTGGTTCTGCCCGTCCCGTCCGCTCTGGGCCGGCTCTGAACCGACCCAGGCCGTCCTCTGGCTGCATGCTGTCTGTGCTTTAGATGCTGCTTACAGCTGGACTTTAGTCCGTCATAGAGACACTGAAGCAATAAAAACATGGCTGATTTTTTTCATATAAACTGAAAACGAGTCCTGATCCAAAGCGTCAGATCGACGGCGTCCGCTCCGTCTTTTGGCAGCGGTCCGGAGGGAGGCGAGCGGTGCAGCGCAGCGTGGAGAGAGGTAATGATGCTCTTTGCTTTCCCATTATCCTCTCGGCACGGCTGGATGCACACTGCCTCCACCTCCTCCACCTCCTCCACCTCCTCCAGCTGCAGGAGGACACCCAGTCATCTGCAGGACGTCACCGACGGAGGCGAGCAGTCTGTAGTATTGTGTTCATTCAGTAGGCGGCTGTCCTCCAACCTGAGGCGAGCCGTCAGTCAAACTGCCTCTCAGGAAAAAAAACACTGAGGTGAGAAAATAAGAGTCGACTCATCAGCGCTGCAGCAGCCGAACGCTGCGATGCTTTAAGAACTGACACGAAGACTTCAGGCACAATAAAACTTCAGCAGCTAGAGAATAATATAGTTCTGTGTTTCTTAAAAAAAGCCACAAAAACAAGATGTGAACTGAACAATTCATGTGTTTCTGCTTTCTGCTGCTTTTAGGACGAACGTTTTCTGAAGTCAGAGCACTCGAATGTTCAACAGCTCTGACTTTTATTTTGTCTTTCACGTTTCTTATTTTGAATTGTTTTCCCTCCATCTGATCATCATTAAATAAAAGTAAATAAATGATTTCAAGTCAATGAAAAAAAAATGTCTCTTTACATTCACGTTGATATTTGAAAATCTGGGAATCAATATTGTTTTTTTTGTTATTATTATCATTTTTTTTGTTATCTTTATTTGCATGTTTTGATTCATAAATGCTTCATACGTACCAAACGTTTGTAACCGATCCAGCAGAAAGACTCGCCTGACGGCTGCAGTTTGATCCTTCGGAGCGACTGTGAATGTTAACGTGTTTTTGTCTCCGACAGTCTGATGTTACGACAACGTTACAGAAACCGTTCCTGCAGAAACCTTTCAGTTAAATAATTAGATCCTATTGGAAATAAACCTCAAATTATAAATCATTCTGCTAAAATGTCAAACTAAATGGCTGTATAGCCTGTTAGCTTAGCATAATGAGATAAATCCCACCCAGATTCAGTAAATCACTTGTTTGACACTAACACTTCTCTTTAACTTTAAATTAGATGTTTTTAAGTGTATGAGTTGAGTTTATATATTGACTGTTCTGCTGAGCTAACAGTGTTAGCATGCACGCTGTCATGCTAACTTAAGTCCCGTTCTCGTCTGTCACAATCAGTTAAACATTCAGCTTCAGTTCTTTGAGGTAAATTTCAAACTTTAACTCACGTTTCCACCGTCATCGTCCTCACAGAGGACACAGAGAGAACATTCTGCTTGAACGAGACGAGAAGGATCCTTATTTATGATTGAACAGGTGTTTCTGTTTGTCTGAATCATGTCTGTGAGGTTGTCAGACTAAACTTACCCCTCCACCAGATCCGTGTTCGGTCCGTCTCTGATCACCACGGCAGCCGAGCTGGTTTCACTCTCGTCTCTGTGTTAACTTCCACTGGCTGCGTTGCGTATCTGCTCTGTTGCAGCTCCGGCAGTCTGGACTCTTCTGCAGCAGATACGTAACGCTTCTGTTCCTGCCTGATGTTGGACTTTGGTACATCAATCCAGCCAAATTCAGCACAGAGCAGACAGGAAGTCACACACCAAAACAACAACATAACATTCAGTTAATTTTCAGAATAAATCTTAAAAAGACACTTCTAACTCTTCTGCTGATCCATCAGTTGGGAAACACTTATTGTGTTGTTGTGTTTATAACACATACGTATGACTGCGGTCATGGATGATTATGTAATTGTTGCTGGAACTCCTCAGTCTCACAACTCCAGCAGTGCTGCGACAAACGCAGCCGGTGGGTGCTGATGGATCACAAAGAACGAGAGCAAAACTGCACCAGAGATGTTCCGCAACGGAAACATCCATCCAGTGGAATCTGGATCAATGTGGAATCAGAACAAAGACCTCATCCTGTCAGAGACAAAAACACTTTGTGATCGTAACATTGACACAGAGACGAGACAAAGACTATAACACACAAAGACAATAACTGTCGGTGCTGAAACATTTTAGCTCTTGTTCAAACTTTGTGTCAAGTTTCTTTAAGTTTTGTGGACATAATTAACTCCGTACACACCTCCACATCATCACTGAAGAATCATAAAGAGTTTAAAGGGTGACGATCACTGATGTGTCTTTAAACTGTTCACCATTAATTTAAACAGTCTGACTGTAATTGATCCGGACCAGCTGAGGACAGATGATTCATGTGCTCACGTACAGAATGTATTTTTATCTGGCAGCAAATAAAATCAGGTCTGGACTGAAAACCTCACTGAGCTCCTGATTAATTCTTAACAGAATATGTTGTTTCTGTGTGTCTGTGGAACATTTTGTTGTTCTATTACTTGAATAGACAACTTATTTTGTGTCATTATGAACTAAATATTGATTGCACAATGTAATGGATGTACTGAATATAGAATATTGACACCGTCTACGTTTATGTTCTCTATAAACGTCACTTTCGCTGTGATCCTCTGATCCTGAGTCTCCTGAGAACATGAAGCTCAGTATACAGCACAACTCCTTCTGCTGTCTCCATTATAAACATGTAGGAATAAAGTTACACTTTTTCTCCATATGTTTTCTACTAACACTGACGGTTTGTGTACATCAGCACTCTGTTATTACTCACAGTTCCTACAGACGGTACGGTGTACAGACGGCGCTTCACAACATCTTTGTTTCTGTTTCTCCTCACTAATTTACGGTTACAGGTTATTTGGTGTCAGCTTATTAAAAAACTGGCATCCCTACTTAGCTAGATTCTTTACTGTCTCAGTAATAATCTCAAAGGTTTAAGTTAAGGAGCAGTTTGTAAGATATGACTGTGAGTTTAAAACATTCAGTGATTCTGTGTTACAGAGATGTCTACTGAAGTTAGCATGCTAACCAGCTAGCCTCCAAACAGCACTCTGTACCTCAAAGGTGACAGCCTGTAGTTTCAGCTGGAAATGTAAAAGCAGCCAGTTCACTATTGAGTCTAAAAAGTCAACAACATAAACTCACTAAATGTCAAGAAAGGAAAATATTTTGTCTCCTATTTTCCTTCTAAACACAAAAATACAACCGTCCACCGTCTGAACTCAAGTTTATGTCTCTGACTGAACTCAGACGGCTTTAATCTGCTCGTTAACTCATCATCAAACACACTTCATTCAAACTGGACGCAAACTGATTCACAGTCACCAGAACAGTGTTGGTTTGTCTCTACAGTCACCTCTCTGTCACACCGCGGTGAGGAGTGTCCTGTCTTGGGTTTTTTTTGTCTTGTGAAATGTTTTATTTTGAAAAGTAACTCTCCTCTCGTTTCAGGTCACTTGCCTTCCTCTTGTGTCACCGGTCTGACGTCTCCCCTGATCCCTGATTGTTTCCACCTGTGTCAGCCCTCCTCATGTGTATTTAGTCTTTGTCTTCCCCTGTCTGCGTTGCCAGAGTATTTCGTGCGTCTCGTCGAGTACCTCCAGCCTTGTTCACAGCCTAGTTCACAGTCTTGATCGTTGTCCAGTTAAGTATTGCCAAGTTTTGTTTTCTGTCTAGTTTGCCTCTGAAGAAGAGTGATTTTTTGTTCATAATATTTCTGATCAGTCTTTTGGTTCTAGTTAGGTAATTTTATAGCGTTTGTTTCTCCCTCCGTTTGGAGCGCTTTTCTTTCCTTTAAAGTTTGTACTCAGTTAGAGTAGTTTAATTTTTTATAGCCCACGAGCCTTCCTTGAGAAGTGATTTTCTGTTCGATTAATTTTCATAGATTTAGATTTTGAGATTAGAGTAGTTCTTTTTTCCTCCTTTGGGAGCGCCCTTTGTTCTTCTGTGTTGTCTGTCTTCCTGTGTCTTGTCTTCCGTGTTTTGAGAATTTCATAGTCTATTGTTTTATCATTCTGTGTGAAGAGTTGCTACTCAGAAAATAAAACCTGTCATTACTGCCGCCTATCTGCATCTGAGTCCTCTCTTTCTGCCAAGCCTGACACTCTCGTTCGGTCCAAATAACTCATCAGTTCACAGAGTAACGTGAAAATATTCTGTCTCTACAGCTGGTGGTGTCCGACTCTCTCGCTCTCTGTACTCTCTTGTCCCTGCCTGCCGTGTCTTCCCATCCACAGACTCTTAGAGAGCTTCTGTATCATCTTCATACTGTTACACCAAATCCAGTACAGCCGGGCTCGACTCCCCCTGTGATGTGAGGTGCCAGTCCAGACCAACTTTAGGGCCACTAGCTCCACGGCTAACTGTGCCATGAGCTAATAAGCTAACAGTAGCTAGCCACAGCCAAGAATAACTAACAGCAGTTGTCGGTTACACTGGCTGAATGATTCAAGCTCCAAGATTAATTTTTCTCATCATGCACAAAAGATTGAAAAAATGAATTGACATTTACAGCCTGAGGAGTGAAGCTGCTGTGTGGTTTGGATCTTCTGCCATGTGGCAGCAGGGTGAACAGACTGTGAGTGGGCTGTTGTCTTCTTTTAGTATTCTTTGAGCTCTGTGCAGACATCTGACTTCACTGATGTCACTGATGCTCTGTAGATGGTCGAGGTCTGGTCAGATGGCCGCCCACCATTGAGCCCGGTTCTGCTCGGGGTTTCTGCCTGTTCAAATGCAGTTTTTTCACCAGGAGTAAGTGGTTGCTAACGAGTGTCTGAATGAGACTACAGAGGTTGTCGGGGACATTAAACGTCCTCACAGCGAACACGGAGACTCATCTACTCACTAGTCCGTCTTTACAGCCACTTTAGTTACACACTGTTCTAACTCTGACTGTACAACTTGTACATTGATCAGTTTATAGAAAACCTGGATAGTAACTGTGCAGTAAGACTCTTAGTGGTGGAGACGTTTCAGTCATGTGACCGTGATGTCGTCTGTTTGTAGCCTAGCATTAGCTTCTTACTGCTACACAGTTCATTTAGCTTCACACATCACAGAGTGGAGTTCATCTGTGGAGATTATCTGAAGGAACAGAACCTGGACGGATCAGAAACTTGATAACAAAATATTTTTGTTGATATTCCAGGTAAACAGTTCAACAATCCCACAGAGGAACCAGATTGATGCTAACTTCAGTTAGCTACAAAAATATGTTATCCCTACAGCTCTTTGTATGGAGGGTTTACTGTACACAGTGGCCCTCATTTACCAATCTAACGTAGAAACCAGCACAGATCTGAGAGCAGAAATCATTTTACGACAGGGTTCACGTGTGATTCATGAAACATTCGTATCTCGCTGACCACAGCGTAAGAATGATCAGGCGTTGATGAAATGTGACGGCTGAAAATAATTGTCATTTAAATATCACACCCTTAAATATTCTCAGTTTAGAGGCCTTGCCCCTAGATTACCACATGGCGATGCGTAAAACATCCAAGAAGAGGAACTTCTCTGATGTTGAAATTGAGACCATAACATCTCACACACAATTAAACAAATTAGTTTTATTTGGCAACCTGAAAAGTGGCATCAAAGAAAGTCGAAAGAATGCCATAAGAAATCACTGCTGCGGTCAACAGCGTTGCCATCGTCAATCGAACTCCAGCTGAGGTTTGAATATTCAATTTATACATCCACGATATGTATAGTCGTATATGTATATGTATGTATTTAATAGATTATATCGCAATTTATAGTCAGGTCAGACCTAAAACTCGCCACCAAAAAGCGTGTTGCGGCCCTCAGGCGCAGTACGACGCTGACTGGAAGAGGTCTGCTGGACCCGGCCTTGCACTGACCCAGAGAGAGGAGCGGGTGGCTGCACTGATCAGGTCTGCTTCACTTTCGGGCACAAGCGGCAGAGGAGACACAGTCGCACCACCTGAGTCTGAGCTGGATAATGGGTTAATTAACCACAGCCATATGGTGCTGGAAAAACTTGCAAATGCACCTTGAATAGTGTTTGTATTTGACTTGGGAAAAGGTGTAGGAACCATGTTTGTAGTTTAAATAATTACACGGTTGCAGTCAGAGTTTATTTCTTTATTTAAATGAAGTTTCAGATCATGCAGAGCCAGGCACGAGTGGTGTTGTTCAGGCTTCAGCTAAAGAAACCTGTCTAGAGCCAGTCCCACAGAGAAAGTCAGCTGTGAGCTGTGCGTGTGGGCGCGTGTCCTCCTTCGCCCGTGCAGGCACGCCACCACGACCCTGGATTCTGTCAGCAGAGGTCCTGGAAAAACAAACTAAAATGTGTCGGTCAATGGCGGAGATAAATCGCTCACTGATAGCAATAAAACAACACTTTAGAAAAGATAAGCAAACCTGAAACGTACATCACATGAATGAAATGTTTGACTTAACGTTGCGCATTGTCTATTTCCCTGTATTGAATAGTTGCCGAACACTTTACATTTTAGTAGCGATGAATGAGGTTCTGTCTCCTTCGTATAGCCTCCAGTTGGGGGGCCACGGCTCTCTGGGCATAGGTTCATCTGGCTGCACCGGGACATCAAATGGCTCACTGTTATCCTGCACAATATTGTGCAGAACCCCACAGGCTAAAATGATGTTGCACACTTTCTCTGGGGTGTATAACAGGGTTTGCCCGCGGATCCTAGACAGAACCATCTGCCCTTAAGCAACCCGATGCAGCGCTCCACCGTGTCCACCCGTGTGCGTGTTTGCGCATAGTTGAATCTGCGCTCCTGCTCCGTTGCAGCGTTTGCCAGTGGAGTTACCAGGTAGGTAACCTTTGTCACCTAGCACATGAATCACACCAAAATGTTAGTAATTTGATTACTTTTAGAGTGTTAATTTAACACAGTAGTTAGGCTACACCGTGGAGATGACTCCGGCCCTGTAGTGCACCCTCCTGTAGCCGTGTCCCTAAGCTGCTGTTTTGCCAAATGAAGGAGTCATGCGTTCCCCTGGGCCACCGGGCTACCACGTTATGGAGAGAGAGCCTGGCATCACAAATGACCTGAACGTTTATGAAGTGATAGTTTTTACGATTGATGAATGCATAATCATTCATGGATGGTAGCTTCAGACGCACATGGGTACAATCAATCGCACCAATCACATTAGGAAACTGACCAATCTCATAAAATTCTCTCTTGATCACAGTTTGCTGAGCATCATTGTAAGGAAATTGAATGTATTGATGAGAAATGGACTTGATAGCCGCCAACACTGCTGGCATCGTTCGCTAATGGTTGGCTGTGACATACCGGACCCGATCTCCCACTGAAAGGTCCCGGTGGCCAAAAACCCCATTGTGGAGAACACCTGCACTGGCACAGGTCTGGCATTCAAGCGTTAGGTTTCTCTCCTTAACTGAGGCTCCAAATTGTGGCAGAATTCCAAACGGAGATGCCTTGGGAGACAAAAGCGACTTGATAGCCACTCATCACTCTACATAAAAAGATCCCTGCGGTCCTGAAAAACCCTCTCACGTCTTACAGGCACATATAGGTCTTCTAACAGAGCCAGATCTGCCACTGGCGAGATATGATGACTGTCAAAGCTCTTGTTTAAATAAGTGACTGAGTGAGCATCTAACCTTTCACATTGCTTTCAGTTTAGTTTAGTTGCTTGTAATTATGTCACCTGCATCAAAATCTCAAACTCTTTCTCAAAATGAAAGAGAAATTAATACTACAGCAATAAACTGTTAACCCTGTTAATTGCAAACTATTTGAAACTAGTAGGCTACCTTTAATGTCAGGGATACATAGTCTAATAACAATTCTTGGACTCCGCCAGATTTACTGTGCTGCACCGCAAATCAAGGGATGCAAAATGAGACGTCTCTTTATAAGGAACATCTTTTCTAATTCATCAGCTCTGCAGTAAATCCAACAATGTTCAGTTTTTATTATATTCCAGTGTTTCCAGTGATTTAAATGATTCAGATTCAGATTCAGATTTCAGATTCATGATTTATTGTCCCCGAGGGGAAATTCATTTTCACAGTTCTGTTCCTTACAAAAACACCAGCACACGTGCAGCACCAGAAAAAAATACACATATACATATACAGATAAACAAAAACCACAACATCTACCGCCTGCTGTTTAGAGCTGTAATGGCAGAGGGGATGAAGCTTTTGCAGAAGCGGGTTGTTCTGCAGGACAGTTGTCTGAACCTTCGACCAGAGGGGAGGAGGGTAAAGTATGGATGTAATGGGTGGTCGGGGTCACGGGCTATGTGCAGCGATTTACGGATGGTGGCAGTGTTAATGAGGGCTGGCAGACTTGGAGTTGGAAGGCCAATTATTTTTGAGCAAGTATGAGCGACTCTGAGAAATTTGTTTTTGTTAGTGAGAGGCAGCATGGTGAAATAGCAGATTGCACAGTACAGGAGAATGGATTCAATGATGCTGCGGTACAGAAGAAGAAGAAGGGCTGGTTTGATGGACAATGATCTGAGTTTACGGATGATGTGGGTTCTCTGCTGGCAGCGCTTAATAATGTCTGAGGTGTGTTGGTTGAAGTTCAGGTTATTGTCCTGTGTGATCCCGAGGTATCAAGATATGACAGACACAAGGAACAGACTGTGGTGTCGCAGCAGAGCATGTGCCACACTCGCTGACTCGCGAGAAATGATGTTCGATATATTTAATTTTGTTTTAAACCAATTCTTATAAGGCCCCACTAATTAAAATGTGTTATCATTATTATCATTATTATTATTATTATTATTATTATTATTATTCTCTGATTCACTTTGCAACTGCAGTTAGTTTAAGTTTAAACATTAATGAGGCGTAAACAGTCATGTGTTGATCTGAACTTTGAGTCTCACTCATAAACTGTCATTAAACTATCAGTCTCAATGCAGCCGTGTGAGAGTTTAGTTCTTCATACGAATAACTGTGAAAACGAAAAGTCTGTGGTCTGTGGTTCACTAACTTCCACTTACTCTTCCGGTGTGTTACTCTTTTGATTTGACTGTTGACTGCATGACTTATAACACTCCGTCCGAGATTCACATTCAGCCTGATTTTGTTCCAATATCAACAACAACACAGGTACGAAGTTTCTATTACATTCATCCTCACGTGTCATAATTTTTTCTTCCTAATAGCGCAGTTGCCGTCTATAGTAATTATTCCAGAATAGAATAAATGAAAGAAGAACTGACGAAAGTAGAAAGAAGAAACTACCAAATGTTTCATGTTTTAAGCTGGGTTTTTTAAAAATCAGTTTCAGATTTTGTGTGTTTATGATTTTGTTTGATTTAGCCTTAGTTTCAATGAAAAAAATAACATTTCATGATTGACATCACAGTAAAAATGGTAAATGGACTGGATTTATATAGTATTACAGCACCTGAGGAATCGAGACTCTGCTGACATGACTTTTTTTAGTGTTTTTAATGAATACCAATGTTTTATTTCCAGCAATGGGAGGAAAAAAGTCCAAACCTGCTGAAGCTCCACGTAAGTTTACTGAGAAACTGAAGTTTCCATTCATTCACAAAATGTAAATTGATGTCAATATTTGTCTTTAACTTCTCAGTTCTTGATAAACCGTGGAGACAAGTGAATTGGAGGTGAGTGTCGTAACTTTATAAACATCATTTAACATCATAAAACTGCAAAATGCACAAAGTGACTTATTTTTCTGTTGTATTTCCTCTTTCAGTAAGTTCCCAGTTAACTGCCCAGTTGTTGTGTAATTTTAGTTTATTAGTCCTATTGATTTGATGTTTCCCTCCCTGAGCAGAGACAATCAGAGCGCTCTGCAGTATGTGAACAACTACAAGCCTCATGTTGAAGGTCAGCAGATCAGGATTCTGCTTCATGGACCGGTTGGAGCTGGAAAGTCCAGTTTCATCAACTCTGTCCAGAGTGTCGTACATGGTAGAATGTGTGTCCAGGCTTTGGCGGATAACACTGCTCATGACTGTTTCACCAAACAGGTAAGAAGAAAGTTTCGTTATGTTTATATGGTGAGATGGAAATCATCTTGAATATATCTTGGTTAAAGCTTTGAAAATATCTATAGAACTTAGCAAAGTTAGGCAACCACTCATGGTTGTAATCTGACTATCATATCAGTACTGACCCAACAACTAACAATGCTGCACATGTAAACTGTTTAATGTATCATCAGTGCAGCCTGCGTAGTGGAAGCAGCACATATCAGGCTGTGGCCAGGGACCATACTGACTGTAGGTCATGAAGGCTGGGCGATATGTGAACGTTTTCAAATTGACCACTATCAGCCCAACAACCAGCGAGTGCCAAAAGATTTGTAACAGCTTCGCCCTGTTTACTACATGTTAGTGTTAACTGTGAAGATGATGCCCACCTGTCACTCACACTATTCTGATACTCTTATATTAACTGTATTTGTGGTTATTCTCTGCGTTAACCTGCCCTGAGAGAAAAGAATCCACTTGGCTGCTGTTTCTAGCTCAGTGCTCGCTCTGAGAGCCTGCTGTGTGACTGGCTGATGCATGTTTCACTCACTGCGTAGGACTGAGGAGAAATCTAATGTGTGTGTGTGTGTGTGTGTGTGTGTGTGTGTGTGTGTGTGTGTCTGTGTGTGAGAGACAAAGTTATTGGTCTCATTGTGTGAATGAGTCACACAGGTTCAGTAAAAAGTGTTAGGATGTTCATTTCAATGCACACAGTGTAACTACAGTGTAGCTCTGAACAGAAACACCTGCAGGGACAGTTTGAAACAGACAGGATGGGATTATTGTAATAACTGAATTTCTCCATATGTGGTTCACAGTACAAAACCTACAAGATCCAAAAAGGAAACCCAGACACCTTTTACCCCTTTGTGCTCAATGACATGATGGGTCTGAAATGACAGCAAAAGAAGAAACAGAAAAATCCACGTGAAGGATTTGAAGCGGGTGTTGAAGGGAAATGTGAAAGACGGTTACGTGGTAAAGTTTCTGCTTTTAAAAGTTTGACGTTTTTCTAAGTAAAAAACTAACAAAAAACAACAGCAGCATTATCCATTTTCTGTTATTTTCATCTTGGCTTTTGTTTTTCAGTTCAATACTGATTGTAAGATATCAAAGGACGATCGACACTACAACAAATCCCCAACTTTCAACGACAAAGTGCACGTTCTGGTTTGTGTTATTGATGCCAACACAACATCACTGACAAAAGATGGCATCCTGATGGGAATACAGGACATTCGAGATGAAGCCAGTGAACTGGGTGAGAGCAAAAAAACGCTGTTTACTCACACAGGAGATGAACATCTTAAAGTTACCGCTGACAGATTTCTGTAGTGGACCCATCCTCAGAGAAGTCAAAGTTTCAGGCTCATAATAAAGTTTTTGTCCTCCTGGCAGGAATCCCCCAAGTGGCCATTTTCACCAAAATTGACCAGGCCTGTCCAGAAATCCACAAAGATGTAAAGAATGTCTACAAGAGCAAACTGCTCAAGCAAAGGGTAATTATTATAAATCATTTATTGAGTTTGCATTAAGAGATATTGGTCCGTGTATCATCTGATCATTCAATTATTCCATTTAATCTGGCAAATGAAAAACGAAAAATGAGTCAATATATCGTTTTTCTGTATGCACCAAACATCTAAAACTGCAGTACACGGACCGCCAAGGCACATTCACATTCAACCACATTTAACCAAACATTGAAAACTGCAGTTTGCATGTTTGGTGCATACAGAAAAACAGAAAAAGGAAATGAACTAATCTTTTGATTTTCAAATGCAGATTGAGAAGTTCAGCACAGCCGTCGGAATTCCTCTGAACTGCATCTTCCCTGTGAAGAACTACCATGATGCAACGGACCTCGACGCTGACACCAACACTCTGATCCTGAACGCCCTGAGAAACATCATCAACTTCGGGAATGACTTCTTGAACCATAAGAATGCACAATGATGAGTCAGATGTGCTTGAAGAACATAGAAGTTCTGATAAATTCAGAAGAGAATGTGAATATCTTAAAATTTCTGTTTTCTGTTTCTTCTTTTTTGTCGTGGGTGCGTCTTGATTCTACTGCGAAGTCGTTCCACCACACAAACCTCCTTTCTTTGCTTTCTTAGTGAGCTGGTGCAGCCATGACTAAATTAAATGAAGATAATGCACCTGCATGTTCCATCAGTTCAAATTCTTTATGTCTTTTGATTTTTTTCACAAACTTTCATATGTAAGCACACTTGGTAAACAAAGCTTTCATCCTGACAGAAACTAACTCATTAAAGCAGCCAGGTAACAGGCTCAGGTCCTGCTGGACTGTTTGGGCCGAGTCGGCACATCATGTGTGATCTAGTAACATGTTGCTGATCAGTCACGTAGTGTGAAAACCACAATAACTGTACGACTCGATTAGACGAGAAGTCATGTGGTGTGAAGAGGAAGCGAACAGGCAGCTCAGGGAAGTTTAGATTAGACGAGAAGTCATGTGGTGTTCGAGCCATAACAATGGCAGAGCTGCTAGTGCTGATGATGTGATCATATAATAATATAATAATGATCATATGCTGAATTTAATTGCCTTTGTGTTTTATTGTGTGTTACTATTGTTTTACTGCAGCACAACCAGCAGCCTCTCCTGCGAGACTCTCCTTACTTTCACATTTATCACGTCTATCACAGTATCATTGTAAACTTCTTCAGTTGAATTTGAAATAAAGTTCTGTGAGTTTGAATAAAGTTTGGCTGCAGACACTGAGTGTGTAATCGTGTTTGAGTGTCAGTGGGCTGAAGAGGCTGACAGGCTCAGTCTGTCTGTCCATGGAGGTAAAAATAACAGAATGTGACACATCAAAAATAATAAGTTTAGAGACCATTCTTACTGTTTGATCAGCGATGGCCTCGATCTGAAGTTTAGTCGTGCAGAATATTAAGATTAGTGTTACTGGTACACAATGGGAATAAAAAACTGGGTAGACAGAACATGTCAGACTGTCGCCGGTTTGAGGAGTCGTGACAAATCCTCAACAGACAAACATGTATCAGCATTCATTTTCATCCTGAGAGGAAGTCACATGCAGTCTGTGGTCTGAAGATGTGACATGTTTGACCCGAGGCTGTGAGAATAAGTCACGTATTTGACCAAAGTGAAACTAATACAGTAATGGGAGGCTCATGTAATATGCTAATTACTGTGTTATTACTTTAGTGGAAACAACCGAAAGGATCGAGATAAGTCTGAAGAATTCACTGCTGGAGTGCAACAACAGGTGTGAACCCTCTTATATAACAACAGTTTATTCTCATTTTAAGTTTTTATTGTACTTCCTGCAGAATAAAGTAACAGAATTTAAGGACTGTTAAAACTGACATCAACCATGTGTATTTTTTAAAGTTTTGTACCGGTTTACGTGGTTCATAGTTTTCTGATCATGCCTAGCTACTTTCAGTGTGAAAGGTTTTTAAGGCGAAAGGCACCTTTTTTCTCTTCCAGTCATGGGAGCAGAACAGTCCAAATCAGAAGCTGCTGCTGCCGCTCCTGCATGTGAGATTACTTGTTGTAATGTTCTAATAATCATTCCAAAAAAAAATTCAATTGTTGCATTATGATGATACAACATCTTTCTTATCTTAACCTATATCATGTATTTTGTAGTTCTCCGCCAACCATGGAGGGAGATAAAGTGGCAGTAAGTGTGTCGGCACCTTATAAAAGGACTTTTTCACATCTTTGACATGATAAAAATATTATTATCCTGCATTTTGGAAATATTCTGGTGAATTGCCTGAAACATCTGAGTATTGAACACAAAACAACTCACTGACTTTAAAGTAAAATCTAAAGTATGTTATTTTCCCTGAACAGAGACAAACAGAGCACTCTGCAGTATGTGAAGAACTTCAAACCTCATGTTGAAGGTCAGCAGATCAGGATTCTTCTTCATGGACCGGTTGGAGCTGGAAAGTCCAGTTTCATCAACTCTGTCCAGAGTATCCTACATGGCAGAATGTACACGCAGGCTTTGGCAGATAACATCTCTGGCAGCTGTTTCACCAAAAAGGTATGAACATTTGTTCTGATTGAGGAGGAAATCATCATAAATTCATCAAGTACAGTCGTGGTCACATCCACTTTTAAAGAACATGCTCATCATGTCAGGCTTCAGTTCCAATGATTCTGCAGCTCTCATGTTTCTGTGATCAACGAGAGGAACAAAAACTACTTTGTTACAAAAAGCATTCATGAAGTTTTGTTTAATAATGAATTTATTGTAGGTCTTCTGAAAATGTGACCAAACCTGCTGGGTTAATGGTTGCTATGGTGGCGTACTAGGTGGCAGCCTGTTGCAGCTGCTCCCGTGGGTTTCCAAGTTTTCCGTAGGTTTTTTTTTTTTTTTTTGTATTTCTGTTTTGATTTTTGGTGTGAGTTTTGGCAACTCTTCTCCAGAGACCATGAGAAGATGGACACTTTCCTTTTTTGAAATTTTGCGGCACTTTTGCAGCACTTATTATGATGTTTCTGCTAGCCCTAGCAACGGAGGGTCAGGAGCGCATCATTAAGCGCATTGTTTACACATGCGACCAGCTGATTGCGCTGTGTGAACCTGCACTGCTGCCCGGAGCGAGGCCTGAAGTCCCGAAGGAGCTGCAGAGGAGATGCCGGGGGTGCAGAGCCGGAGTGAAATGGAGGGTGAAGAGGAGGAGACACAGACCGGCTGTACCAGTGATCGTCATGGGGAACGTGAGGTCTCTGCGGAATAAGACGGAGGAGCTCGCCGTGCTGATAAAGACTCAGAGGAAATATCGTGAGTGCAGTGTGTTGTGTTTCACTGAGACGTGGCTCCACTCACACATCCCGGACCACAGCGTGGCGGTTCCCGGCTTCAGCACTGTTCGGGCGGACAGGAACGTGACAAGCAGCAGAAAGAAGAAGGAAGGAGGGATTGCACTGTATGTGAGTGAGAGGTGATGTAAAACCAAACAGCTACAGAGACCGAGGAGACGCTGCATCTCCTGGATCTCAGCGGCTGTCCAGTTGTTCATCTTAATGTCCGCGGATGAAGCGATGGACTGACTGCTGTGATCAGCTGTTTCCTGGTTTTAAAACTCCTCGGTTGTGGGTCGCACAGCAGTGCAGGTCATTGACACCTCCGCCCACCTCACCCACGGGCCGGCACATTTCCGCCTCGCTTTTAGATAGCAGTCGAGGCGGAAATAAGTGTACCCTCCGAGGCGGAAAATCCACGGACCAAAACAGACCTCCAATTTGCCGGCCTCTGTCTAAAACTGCGTACCGAGCCGCCAAAAGGACGGGCAAACTGGCGGCTTGGTGCTCTGTCTAAAAACGGCCACTGCTACTGGGGGAGAAGCTGCGGGTGATGGGTGTAGACGACACAATGATCTCCTGGATTACTGACTACCTGACAGGCAGGCCACAGTTTGTCCGTATGGGCAGTGTTCTGTCTGATGTGGTGGTTAGTGATAGAGGAGCTCCACAGGGAACTGTACCGTCTCCTTTCCTGTTCACCTTATACACCACTGACTTTCAGTACAACACCGGGTCGTGTCACCTGCAGAAGTTTTCTGACGACTCGGCTGTTGTTGGGTGTAGAAGTGAGGGACAGCTAATTTCCCAGTCTGGGATCAATAAAGTAATTCTATTCTATTAAACATATACAGTAGTTGTAATATTTGGTGAAACTTTTCTTGGCCATTTTAAGTTGCCAGTAGTGATACCAAGTGCTGCGATGACTGCAGCTGTTTACTGGCATGTAGAAGTGTTTTGGGGCGGACTCTGATCAAACTCTTTACATTTTGGAAATATTGGACCATTTACAAAGAAGCTATAAACACTTCCAGTTTCATGGGGAATAATTTCTTCCCACTGCATCAGCATTGAATCAAAACTCAGAATCTTCACCGTTTACCATCATGAAATCCTCGAGGTTTTTCAACCTGCTAGCAGGAAAAGAACATGTGACCTCCTGATGCCACTTAGGTGGCAAATAACTGAGAAAAATGTGTCATGTTAATGTGTTCAGGCTGGGACTCTCATCAAACATGTTCAGTCTGGTAGAGATTGACTAAGAACAGCAACTTCCTGCTGCAGGAGGTCATCGATATTTCCTGAGCCACCACGCTGTTCCACCACAACTCAAGCTTTTAATAACATTTCATTGCAAAGGTGTTCAGATTGACCTGTGAGCGTTAGAAGTCAATCTTGTCAAAGCTTCAGGAGGAGTTTGTTAACGTAACAGCTGTTTAACGTATGCTTTTGTAGACCTGTTCCCAACCTCCCCCGTAAGATATCAGGTTTTATGGTGATTGGAACAATGGCTATTGAGTTTTGGCCTATTTGTACTAAGCCCCGCCCTTTACGGAGATATTTGGATTTATAGCGGCCATGTTTTTCCACCGATCTTGCTCATTTATAGAAGAAATGTGTATCTCTGTCCCACGATGCTGTTTACCCAACTTGTTATTGATAGAGTCAAATTTGAAAGTAGATATCACTTTAGGGATTTTCAGCTTATGCTAATTAGCACAAACATCATGTTCCATCAGGTGTCACAGCCACTTTAAGCTGGTCCTGTTTGTCCAATTTCAATTCTTGTGTTGCGACTACTGATTTAATTTACCACCTCTGTGTCACCAGTTTCCCCAGTCTCCAAAATGATCGTACGCATGGGTCAGAGTTTAATGTACACACATGCTCCCCGGCCATTTACAGCACAACCTCCCACAAAATAGTCCCAACATCCCTTTCAACAAACAGGACTTTAAACAGCTCAGAGGCCAAACAGGTCTTCATTCTCAATCCTAGTTCAGAGTACAATTTGGAGAGAACTAACATACATGAACAAGTCCAACACTGAGTGGATTCCATTATGTTAGATGAGAGTTGATGGTTTGTTTACAGAGATCATATTAACTGCAGTTTTGTCCTTATTTCCTTTACAGTACACAACCTACAAGATCCAGAACGGAGGCCAAGGCACCTTTTACCCTTTTGTCTTCAATGACATCATGGGTCTGGATCGAAACGGAGTCCCAGTGGACGACGTCAAACTGGCTCTGAAGGGACACGTGAAGGACGGTTACAGGGTACTACTTTTTTCATACTTAACATTTTCACTAACAGTTGTTCATGCCCTTACTTTAAATTATACTTAAAGAGAAACTGTCATCACTGTTTTTCAGTTCAATCCTGTGTCCAAGATGTCAAATGATGATCCACATTTCAACCAATGCCCAGCTGCCAACGACATAGTGCACGTTCTGGTTTGTGTTGTTCCTGCGGACACAGTGTATCCAACAAAAGATGAAACCTTGAAGAAGATTCGGGAAATCAGACTGGAGGCCAGTTCCCTGGGTAAGAGAAGAAAATCACCATCTTGATTCTTTTCCACTTGCATATTCTAAGTGTGTTTTATAATAATATTAATAATTATTATTATTATTATTATAATACATTTATCTTATATAGCGCTTTTCAATGTACACAAAGACACTTTACAGGTTAAAAAGCAGAAAATTAAAACTACAGACTAAAAACATGAATATATGACCTGCACGTCTGTATATCTCCTCTCAACTCTTCAAGTTGATGAGCTCAGAGCTTTACAAGACAGTGTACATCAGTCACTCTTCCAAGTACAGAGTGTGAAAATAAACAGAAAACACACAGTGACCCGACGTCAGCTAAGTCCTGATAATGAAGCTAGACTTGTCACTAAAGATGTCTCTAAAGGTTATCTAACACACGAAGGCTTAAAGGAACAAACTGCCTGAAAAACATCATCTTAAACTCTTAAGACATAAAATATTATAATATTGAGATCATAGCAGTGTTTAACTACAGTTTTAATGTCTGTGTCTGTAGAACATGTCACAGACAGGTAGGTAAAGGAAAATCACTGAATCATTTTAATTATTTATTTATTAATTTATCATTGAAAGACTGTTGAAACACACCTGGGAGTGACCTGCAGCAGTTCAGAACACAGCCGTCACGCACCACACAATGAGACAGCGTGTTGGACCCGTTACTGTGGCGTTTCTCACAGAGAAGCTGCAGCTGGGTTCTGTTTGCATGTATGTCAGTAACACTGATCTCCTGGCAGGAATTCCTCAAGTGGCCATTCTCACCAAAATCGATATGACCTGTCCTGAGATTCAAGGCGATGTAAAAAAAGTTTACTTGAGCAGCCACACGAAGGAAAAGGTATGTTTTAATTTATTCTTTTTATTTCATCAGTTTGTAAAAACATGGAACCACATTTGAAATATCATTAGTGGGCTGTGCTCGCCAGCCCACTATGGACACCTCTATAGCAAAGCTATAGGTGTCCATAGTGGGCTGTGCGAAGCTCAGCCCACTATTGATATTCACCGCGCGTCTTCTTATTATTTTTCATCCTCCTTCCTTTTTTCTGTCGCTAACTTGTCCCACACCGTTGGTCGCACACAAACAAATTATACATCAAAACGTGCGGCTCGATCTGACTCGGTATGCTATTATTTTTATCACCAGAATATACATTTTTCGCGTCGTAAGACGCGAAAAACTGCGAAAAATATCCCATAAGGAATGAATGGGACGAGGTCAAAAAAGTCGCAAATCTGCAATGTTTTTCAAACATCTCCTGCTCTGGCATACGTTCACCTAGAAACACCATTCAAACTTTAAAATGTAGACACAGGTCTTGTCTATTTGAGTTGTATTTGAACTTTTTTCCTACAATGTATAGTTTTTAAACTCTGACCCCTTAATGACGGTGAGTGATTTTGGAAGAATTCAGGGTTTTCAATGAGTGTGTATGGCGGAATGTTCGTGCAGCAGAGTGAGAGAGCCAACTGACACAGTGGCAGAAACTCAAAATTTTCCTCTGCTATTTTCTGTTTACATCATGATCCCGGCCACAAATGTCACTCAAAAACAGTGATATTTTCCAGAGTTGTAGCCACACGTGTCTTCTTTCTCTCAATGTGTCTACTTTATCGGTAGGATTTACGGTTTTTGAATTAACTGTCTCTAACCGACAAGAGTAGCTCTCAACAGTCCCATTCACTCCAATGTAAATCGGGGCGAGGATTTTCCAAACTGCACCTTTTTTAAACTCGCTCGTATTTCCACATTCCTGAAGCTAGGAACACGAAACTTCATGAGTGTCTTCTTTAAGGCCTTTCTGGCTCGATCGTGAAAAAAAATTGCCGATATCATGTATGATTTTGACTAAATAGCACTAGTTTGACGTCCTAGATTTGAGGCAGAAATCAGTCTCAAATCAGCCTGGGACAGCCGTTGCTACGGGCCCTCACCAACCGTCACCTAGCAACGGAGATCAGCTGGGCCAACAGAGAGAGTGACAGACAGACAGACATATATGCACACACACACACACACACATGCACACACACACACACGCTCACATGCAGACACAAATACACACACACACACACACACACACACAAATACACACACACACACACACACACACACACACACACACACACACACGGACACACACAGATTATTAATCAGTTTTCCAGAACGTTCATGTTTTCGCGAAAACCTGCATAAGCTTTCCCATAAGGAATGAATGGGACGAGGTCAAAAAAGTCGCAGACACACAAATACACACACACACACACACACACACACACACACACACACACACAGACGGACACACACAGATTATTAATCAGTTTTCTAGAACGTTCATGTTTTCGCGAAGTAAGTCGCGAAAACCTGCATAAACTTTCCCATAAGGAATGAATGGGACGAGATCAAAAAGTCGCAGACACACAGACACAGAGAGACAGAGAGACACACACACACACACACACACACACACTCACATGCACACACACACACACACACAAAGTGAATGAGACAAGGTGAAAAGATCGAAAGGAAGAGTTCAAACATTGACATCTCTGGCATACTTTGACCGAGACGCACCATTCAAACTTTAAAATGTAGATAAAAGTCCAATTTATCAACGTGGGATTCAACTTTTGCTTTAGCTTTTGTAGTTTTTGTTCGTCACGGGGCAAAGCGCACAGCCCACTCTCGCGATTCCCCGGCGGGGAATTGTCTAGTTACATGTTGGGATTCTTGGTATGTGAACACAGACAGGTCTGATTTGATCAGAGCTCTGATTTATTGTTTGTGAACTGAGATGTGATCTTTGTTTAAAAAACGTAGATGGAGCAGTTCAGTGCAGATGTGGGAATCCCCATGAACTGCATCTTCCCTGTGAAGAACTACCATGATGAAATCAATCTCAACAGTGACGTCGACTCTCTGATCCTGAGCGCCCTGAAACACATCATCACCTACGGAGACGACTTCATCAACCTCAAGAATCAGACTGATGGTTCAGTTTGAAATGCTTAAACACAAAGCAGACAACAGATCTTGGCGCATTTTCACTGTTCAGTATTCACTTTTACTGATTTGTTTGTTTGACTTGTATTTGAATTTATTGGAAAAGAAACCCTAAACCGTTTTCAGTTATGCAAAAAAACTTGAATATTTGTATTTGATGAATGATGCAGCCATAAGAACAGGTTGTGTTTGAGTTTGGACCTTTAGTGTAAACGTCATTAATTTCAGTAACCAATAGAAGTTTCTCACTAATGACTTCAATATTTCTCCTTTATGAGGCTCATATTTAATATTTTGTTATTCACTGGGCAGCAAAGCCTCTTAAACTTTTCACACTCAAATTTAATTCCATGAACTTTTAATTGCTAAATCTATACTGCTTTGATGTGGACAATTTATTAAAACTCAATGTGTTGTCAGCAAACTTTATGGAAGTGTAATACTTTAACATCAGAGTACGGCTTTAAGGAAAATTAGGAGCAACTTAATTACCCCACCTTATGTTCCCTAATTAGAGTGCAAAGATAACAACTGGTGCCACACACACTGGATTTGTATTTTTCTGCTTGCTTTGACAATCACGGAATACTAATGAAATCATTGTGTAGGTTAAAATAATTAGGCTCCAAATCAGAAGCAAACCATGTTAGCCTAGCATGCTACTTAAACAAAGAAACTGTGACTGCTTCACAACATTACATGAGGTACTAACATCAACACAGTAGAATATGGACTGAATCGTTAACAACAGCTGTTGGTTTACAATGTGGAGATATTTGTAGTTTTTAGTCCCAACTGTAACATTTAAAGATGTAGCCTACATTTACATATTCATCTAAAGCTCTTGTCTGATTCTTTCTTATCGTATTAATAACAACGTTTTCACTAATGTTGGCTTGGAGATCTAGTGTTCCTGTTAAAGAAAATGACATGTCGAGTTTACCGAAAACTTAAAAGTTAGTTTAGAGATGAGACGTCTCTGTTGTGTTGGTATTGAAGATGCTAGCAAAGCAACGCACTACTTGAAACAAGCAGAGCAGCAGAAACATTGAATGAGATCATACGATCATGTTTATCTATCTATCTATTTATCTATCTATGCATGCAGCAAGCAGCAGATAGTGTGTTACAAATCACAAGCAGTCGCGATCAGCTCCGACACACAGTGAGGTCAAGCTGGGCACGCCTGCTTTGCGATCCGGCTGCCTGGTTTATGTTTGACGGAAGCTGCAACAAGCTGCACAGAGCAGATCGCGCCGGCAGGAAGTCAAAGACGCAGGAAAGGCATCGAGCATCCGGTCAATTTTCAAAATAAAACGCCCAGTACAGACTCCCGATTGTAGAATATAATGAACAGATCAACAAAAGTTTGCTATTTATGTTCTAAAACCAAAATGTTACTTTTTGTTAGCATTTTAAGTGTCTGTTCAGAACATGGTGGCAATTGTCATTGTCGTGCCGGTTTATAGTTCAACCATTAGTGAGGAAGCTGTTACATTTCCTGACACCAGCTGCTTTATCCCCCATTGAAACACAGTCTGCTGGCCAAACTATGTCATTACGCCAATTTTTAATTACCCCAAGTATGTTTTGCTGCATTATACTTAATATAAAACCTTTAAAGCCTTAATAATATAAGGTTTTAAAACCTTATAAATCAGCCGGTAAATCGATAAAGCCAAATAACAATAAATCAGTCGGGCTCTGCTATTTTGCACAATGTTCATTGTGTGTCCTTCAAGGAATTTAGATGGTAAAACCCTGCTTGTAGTGTATTGTGAGAAACATGAGTAAACCCTGCCTGAATAAACTCAGTCCACTGCATACAATTTGTTTACTCATTACTTTAATACAGTTATAATACAGCTGTAGTGGGGAGAGAAGGAAGATAACTGGATAAAATAATAATGTAGAATTAGAAATGTCACAGTGATGGTAAAGGTGTCCTGCAGCAATGTCCTTTGGCAGGTGTACAGGTGTGTCGGGGCAGGGTGGTGTTCCCACTGGACCATCCCCCTTGTTTAAAAAACACAAATCACCTACTGTCTATACTGAATATAAAAAGAGTGCCACATGACCAAGTCTGAGAGGCCGTCCAGATGGAAACGCTCTTTTGCGAAAACGCACGTTTCGCATTATTTTGGCCGATCGTCCACACGGATCCTGAAAACGCACTTTTTTGAAACCGGGTCTCAGGGTGGAAAAATCCGAAAACGCAGCCCTCCCGTTTTCTTGTGGACGGCGAATCCGCATACTTTCCGAAACGATGACGCCATCGCCCCACCCCTCGACCTCTTGCCTCTTGCCTCTGAGTGTGAGTCACAGCAGCAGTTGGACCTCATTATCGGTCCACACAAACGATTCTGTTTTCCTTGCACTAGCCATTTTCGTTTTCTTCTTCTTGTGTTCGGTTTCTCCGTCTACTGTCTGTTTGTTTATGGCGCGCAAGCTCACTGCGCATGCTCCATGTCTTCTTCTCTGTTTTTGGTGAATTTAAAGTGCCAGCTATAGGCCTGGAGTATGAACAACAGCATTTTTCAGTGGATCCGTCTGGACGCAAATATTCTTGAAACGATGCCGAGGAAGACGGAGGGAAAAAAGAACGTTTTCGTCCGTGTGGACGGCCCCTGAAATAAGGTGTGTGGTCACCACATGCTGAACATATTTAAATGTGTTGTTCTCCAACATAAAATCATCATTAATGTCCCACAGTTTAATCGTGAAGCTCTTCATGTGTTAGAAACAGTTAGCGGTTGCTAACGAGTGTCTGAATGAGACTACAGAGGTTGTCGGGGACATTAAACGTCCTCACAGCGAACACGGAGACTCATCTACTCACTAGTCCGTCTTTACAGCCACTTTAGTTACACACTGTTCTAACTCTGACTTTACAACTTTACACTGATCAGTTTATAGAAAACCTGGATAGTAATTGTGCAGTAAGACTCTTAGTGGTGGAGACGTTTCAGTCATGTGACCGTGATGTCGTCTGTTTGTAGCCTAGCATTAGCTTCTTACTGCTACACAGTTAATTTAGCTTCACACATCACAGAGTGGAGTTCATCTGTGCAGATTATCTGGATCAACAGAACCGGATCAGAAAAATAATCCCACGGAGGAACCAGAGTGATGCTAACTTCAGTTAGCTCCAAAAATATGTTACCCTTCAGCTGTTTGTATGGAGGGTTTACTGTACACAGTATGTGGTGAGTAGAACAACACATGTGGTCCAAAAGGGTTTATATTAAAATAATAGGTGAAGGTGAAGCTGTTCATCTCATCAGGAAGTCTGTTACTGCCCAGACTGCAGTGAGTCATCAGAGAGCCAGCAGGGGGCAGCATGCTGTTATTTTCATGGATTTGGTTCCTGAGAGTTCACAGAAATCACGTGACTGAAGCTGAAGGATGCAGAATGAGACTCCTCTTTATTAGGAACACAGAGTTCAGTTTTTATTATGTTCCAGTGTTTGATTTAAATGTTCAATATATTTCTGTTTGTTTTCAACAAACTCTTATAAGGCGCCTCTAACTGAAATGTGTTATAATTATTTTTATTATTATTGTTAATTTCTGATTCACTTTGCAAATGCAGTTCGTTTAAGTTTAAACATTAATGAGACGTAAACAGTCATGTGTTGATCTTCACTTTGAGTCTCACTCATAAACTGTCACTAAACTATTAGTCTTAATGCAGCTGTGGGAGAGTTTAGTTGTTCACACAGATAACTGTGAAGAGGAAAACTTTGTGGTATGTGGTTCACTTCTCTTCCGGAGTGTGACTGTTTTAATTTGACTGTTGACTGCATGAAATATAACGCTTCATCAAAGACTCAGTCAGTCTGACTTTGCTCCAGTATCAACAACAACACAGGTACGCAGTTTCTATAACATTCATCCTGTGTAATTATTTCTTCTTCCTAATTGTGCAGTTGCTGTTTAAAGGGATTATTCCAGAATATAATAAATGAAAGAAGAACAGGCGACAATTTGACCAAATTTATCATGTTTTAACACGCTTGTTTTCTTAAAAATCGTTTTCAGATTTCTGTGGTTATAATCAGCTTGATTTAGCCTTAGTTTGGGTGAAAAAAAACCTGACAGCATCTGAGGAGTCGGGAGTTTGCTGGCTGCTCAAAGTGCTTTATAAACGTGTCACCACGCATTCACACACTAATGGTCGAGGCCACCATGTTGCCTGCTCACACTATCCAAAGCACCTAAATATACAAAATTTCCATGATCACACATTCACACATACAGTCACACACTTATGGAACAGACATAATGTGAGTTTTTTTGTTGTTGTTTTTTTTTACCTCAGAATGATGTAATCATAATTGTATAAAGTTATCAGGATTTATAGTTTTGATGTAAGTGCTCTTTTGCAGGATACTGAGTTGTTTTGTCATCCGTGGCTACATCCTCTGTGAGCCTACAATGTAATATTGTGTTGAAATAGTGTTAATTAAAGGTGTTATGTGTAAGGTATTGCCAGAGCTTTAGCTAAAAGCATTTTTTTTTTAAAACAGAATGAAAAAACAACAGTGTTGTTATACCAAAGACTCGTTTTCATGGATCCCAGCAGACTTTTTGTAAGACCAGCCCTGCTCCTGCTCCTGTTTGGTATTTCATGTTAATAACATCCATTAAGTTTGTTGACAGGACAAGGCAGGAAAAGTGGTGATGTTAAACTGAAAATGGTTCTGTTCATTGAAAAAACTGCAAGAGCTGCTCTGGATGAAAGAGTGATCCTGTGAGGAACAGTAGGAGACCGGAGAGGCCGAATAGGTTGGAGTGTTTACCAGGCAAACAACAGCTTATAAACCACTGCATCAGAACTGCAAGACAAACAAACCTGTCCAGAGATACTGTGGGTGTTAACAGTCAGGCCCAGAAGAACACAACCAACACAGCAAACCAATCAAGGTAGAGCAGGGCAGATCTTATGAGAAGTCCGGTGGGATCCTTTATATAATGCCTCAGAGACGTCTCTGTACTGTGTTTCAGAGATATCTACTGAAGTTAGCATGCTAACCAGCTAGCCCCGGCCCATTCTGTCTCCTAACACCACTTTGTAGCTCAAGAGGTGATTTGTTTATTGTAATGAATAAACAAAACAAACTCAGAAAACATCAAGAAAGGAAATGTTTTGAATCTGTTTTCTTTACTAAACAGAAAGATACAACCGCACACGTGATTTCAAGTTTCTCTCTTTTACTGAACGGTCCGACTCTCTCCAGTCCTCTCCTGCCGTGTCTTCTCGTCACCAGAATCACATTCCTGCTCAGCGCTCCTGTAAATCACCTCTGTACTGTGTCCCCTGTCTTTACACGACTTGCATCACTGGGATGGAGACTCATTCAGTCCCCCACTGCTGACTCCCTGTAGAATCTAGTCAGCTTGTAAGTTCACCGGCTGTTCGACTAAGTAAACTGACACGCTAACAGTAGCTAGTCTCTGAAGCCATAGATGGCTACACCTAAGAGTGTAGTGAGCAGCAGTTAGCAGTTACTCTGGTGATATGCTGCCCCCTGTGTGTTTGACACACACTGTGACAGGTGGCCAGATTTTACACATTGGGCTCTATCTTGCACTCGGCGCAAGTGACTTTGTACACTGGCGCTTGTGTAATTCCTATTTTGCACTCGGCGCACGTCGGAGTTTTCCCTCCACAGACGCGCGTCCTTAAATTAGGGAATGACTTTGCGCTCCGGGGGCGGTTCAGCGAAAAGAGGAGGCGTGTTCCGGCGCAAACGTTCACTGGTGCTATTTTGCCGTTTCAGAAAACACTTGCGCCACAGACCAGGAAAAACCTAGTTTAAAGTCAGTGGCGCTTATTCAGATGCTATTTTAAGGGCGCATGCTTGGCAATAATGTAGCGTGTGTTCAACGTGCATACACTTTGCTTCCCTCATCTACAAGGAAGCAGTTCCCGTTTTTGCAAACCATACAAAAAAAGTTGAAAAGATTTAAACAGAAGAACTAATTCTTTTTCCCTCTGATATGCGACGGGACCACCGTAGCCGTGAGGATCCGGGAGTGGCAATGCACGATGTGCTCCCAGTGGAGCAGGTGGACGGAGATGGAGTTTGGGGGAGGAGGAGGAAGGAGGAAGGTGCACAACAGGAGCAGGTGGTGCGTTTGGAGACTTGAGGCGATGCGCCTGAGAGGCAGCAGCAACATCGCCACCCGGTCAAGACGGGCATTAATACCTTGCCGCATCCCGGGCAGTGCGGTCCGGTCTGACAATGCTGCCACGGCCTGTAGTGGGTCTGGATCCTCTGCACCTTGGTGTTTGCGCTGCTCCGTCATCAGCTGGCCGTTGCGCACTGCTCGGCCCGTGCACACTGCTCCTGAGGTGCGATGTCCTGGGGATGCCAGGCTTAGAAACAATTATGGCAATTTCCTCCCACGCCCGTTTAACCAAAGCTACTTTGGATGGATTTCTCCCATACAACGCCACATCTCAGTCTTTTACAGCCCCGACGAGAAGGTCGGTCTCCTCGGCTGTGAAGCGCTCCTGGCTGCGCCTGACAAATGCGCCATTATAATAGCAATCCGCCATGGAACAAGCGCGCCTGCTCTTAAAGGGAATGTGAGATGACGCTTTGATTGGTTTATTGCACGTTACGCCCAAACCACACCTATGACTAATGTTGCTACTTCAGACCAACCCATTTTAGATTTGTGCCGAGCGCAAGAGCCATTTATCCCGCCAGCATAATAGCAACAGCGCCTGAGATCCGCCCCAAAGCTACTTGCGCTTTGCGCTTGAGACTTGCGTTTCAGATCGTCAAAATAGGGCCCATTGTGTCTTTAACTTAACTCCTTTTCTAACAAAGACTTTTACTGTTTTATTCTTCAGCCATGGGAAAAGGACACTCCAAATCTCATGCATCTGAACCACCTCCACGTAAGTTACAAAAACAAACTGTAGTTTTACTCAATTTAATGATGACTGTATGTTTTTATAATATTGGTTTTCTGAGAATGTGTCATGTGTCAGTTCTCAGTAAACCATGGAGGGAAATAAAGTGGGGGTGAGTATGTCTGCAGCTCCAATGGGACATTTTTAAACATAAAACTTTTACAATGCAATATTCCTTGTTTTCTTGTTCAGTGAATAGAACGTCTCAGCTGTGGTCTGACATCTGGGCATCAAACAGAAAATAGGAACTCTCTGAAAAACTGAACTTTAGCTTGAACCGTAACGTAATGTTTCCCTCCCTGAGCAGAGACAAACAGAGCACTCTGCAGTTTGTGAAGAACTTCAAACCTCATGTTGAAGGTCAGCAGATCAGGATTCTGCTTCATGGACCGGTTGGAGCTGGAAAGTCCAGTTTCATCAACTCTGTCCAGAGTGTCCTACATGGCAGAATGTACGACCAGGCTTTGGCGAATAACATGTCTTCTGACAGTTTCACCAAAAAGGTATGAAGAACTTGTGTATGGAGAGAATTTTTTTCCTTTATTATTCAATTAAATAGAATAGATTTGAAACCAAAAAAGAGTAAGTGGCAATCAAAATTTTTATTTTTGAGATCGAAACAGAACAGGTTGCAATTGAAAAAAAAAATTGAGAGAACATATTTCTTCAACTCCAATCAAAACTAATGTTTGTAAGTAAAAACATACGACCATTTTGCTTATAAATCAGTCATCTTTGCTTTCAAGTTAAAAACCTTTGCTTGCAAATAAGTGCTCTTTGCTTGCGAGTTATACAGTACGGCTGACAGCACTGTTGTGTAGGAACTGTGACGTTTTGGCACCGCGAGTTCCATGCAACACTAAATGTTTAAATCACAGCCCCACGTTGTTCACGCCTCCCTGTAATCCATTCACTCATTAGGCTACTCTGCTCAGTCCGTGACCAGCAGAGACAACCATGTTGCTGCTAATCAGTGTGCTTGCTGCAGCAGGGCATTATAATCCATTACTTGTGTTGTTGTTGTTGTTGTTGTGAATGTGCGGCAGGCTGTAGCCAACGCTATATAGCGCAATTCATCACTTATGGGAAACGTTTCAAGAGCGACAGGCTTGCCTCCAAGCAGCACAGCACAGGGGAATGCGGAAGACGTAGCTGACGCTGGAGCCAGGTCAAACCAACCAATAGAAACTCTCCTCTCATCCACCAGCGTAGGCCCCGCCCATCAAGTGCAGTTGGATTCGCAAGCAAAACTTCAGAATTTGCAAGCAAAGAGGACTGATTTATAAGCAAAATGGTCGTATGTTTTTACTTACAAACATTAGTTTTGATTAAAGTTGAAGAAATATGTTCTCTCAAATTTTTTTTTTCAATTGCAACCTGTCCTGTTTCGATCTCAAAAATAAGAATTTTGATTGCCACTTAGTCTTTTTTGCTCTCTATTGATTATTAAACAACGCTGCTATCATCTGAAGTAAGCTAGCAAGCTAACACTCTGCTTCAACAACGATCATTAAACTATTAATTTCATTCACTTCATCACATTAAATTACTGTACCTGTATCTTCTTCACGACTTCCTCTTCTTTCTCTCTCTTCCTTCACTGGGCGCCGGATGGTTTCAGTCTTTTGGACCTTGTAATTCCACTACAGAATCAGTAAATCTCTCTCTTGGTCTTGGGGTCTCGGTCCGGTCAGATTCTGGCAGCTCGTCTCTCGACCCGCCCTCACAGAGAACCGGTGCAGTGCAATGAGCCAGGAACCCAGAAGAAAGGCCTCTCCGTTATTTAATAGTCTTTGCTATGACGTTATGTTGCTGTGGGCTTATATATTATTTGGAAATCATAGTAGTAATGACACTGGTAAAAAAAAGTATATATTTTTAATTTTTTTATTTTATTTTATTTTTCTTCCCCCGTTTTCGGCGCCCCCAGCATTTGCCTATACTGCCTATGCCCAGGGCGGCTCTGCCACCAGGAAAACTATCATTTGCAACATTTATGAAAACTCAACACAACTTCTGCAGTTTAAAGCCGCGGTGGACAGAAATCCTGAGAGCTCCAACAACTTCCCTTTTTACAAACTGATCATAATGGATGACTGATCAACAGATAGACACACAGAGCAGCTCTTCTGCAATTCTTGTGGTTCAGATCTTTTCAAGATTAGGCAACTAAACTACTTCTCAGTAACTACAGTCATAACAATGTTCAGAAGCTGTTCTCACATTGTCTCCTTCATGCAGGATGTTTTGTGAAGAGGAGACTGCAGGACGCATCTGAGACCGGCCAGTAAAAGGAAAAGATTCAGAGCGGCAAAAGAAGGACAATGTTATTGCTTTGTTCGTCTGTTAATAAACAGTTTTCAGGATTTTCTATAATCAGTAAGACTTTTAACAGGACAAACTTGTATTAGCTGACACAATGTGCCACAGGACCACAGAAGACTCAAAGATAAGCAGTTTACGCTTCATCATTCAAAGACTTCAAATCTACAGAATTAGAGCAACTAAACTGAAATAATCAATCCAAATCTGCTGGAAAGAGAATAAGTGTAATACAGTTTACTGTGAACCAGCTCGGTAATGTTTGTCTGTTTGTCTGTTATTCTTATGATCTTTACAGTACACAACCTACAAGATCCAGAAAGAAGACCCACAGTCCTTCTACCCGTTTGTCTTCAATGACATCATGGGCTTGGAGCAAATCAAAGGAGTCCATGTGGACGACATTAACCTGGCTCTGAAGGGACGTGTGATGGACGGTTACAGGGTACATTTGTACATTTGCACAATGTTTTTACACAAGATAAATTGATGTGATTATTTTGATTTTTGTTTTCATACATAATGCAGCTTTCATTCAGCTTTGTTTTAAAATGTGTTTTTCAGTTCAATCCTGAATCGAGGTTGTCAGAGGATGATCAGTTCTATAACAACTCTCCAGATGACAACGACAAAGTGCACATTCTGGTCTGTGTTGTTCCTGCAAGCACAGTTTCTCTAACAGATAAGAAAACTGTGCAGAAGATTAAGGACATCAGGATGGAAGCCAGTGCTCTGGGTGAGAACAGACGTCTGTTGGTTTTTGTCTACAGAGGTCGCAGATCACACTGCTTGATACAATCATACTCATGTGGTGCCTTCTTTAGTCCAGGGGTTGTGCTGTTGGTCTGTTTCCTGTTTTATTTTGAAGGTTTGATCCTCTCGTGTCATGTTTTGTGTTACTTCCTGCCTCGTTGATCAGTGATCAATCCCTCTGGTGTGTTTCAGGTTTGCTGCCGTCACTCTTTGCCAGTTCATGCTGTGAATCAATATTCACTGAAGAGCTTCAGCTTTGTGTTCTAGACTTTTGAATTCATGTCAGTTACAGTTTCCTGTTCTCCTACAGATATTCCTCAAGTGGTCATTGTCACCAAAATTGATCAAGCCTGCCCTGAAATCATGGACGATTTACAGAATGTCTACAAGGTCAAGTACATGAAGGAAAAGGTATGTTAAAATATTAATTTCATGAAATTGCAAAGAGATGGAATCACAGCTGAAAATGAGTCACATGGTCCAGATGTTGACCAATCGGATCGGTTGACCAATTGGATAAGTGAACACTAAATATACAAGTTCAAACAAAGATGTGTTTTATTTTACATAGATGGAGCAGTTCAGTGCAGAAGTGGGGATCCCCATGAAGAGCATCTTCCCTGTGAAGAACTACCATGAAGAAATCGACCTCAACAGCGACATCAACTCTCTGATCCTGAGCGCCATGAAACACATCATCACTGCTGGAGAAAACCACATCAACTTCAAGAAGACTCAGTCTGAAAGTTCAGGCACATTTGCTTAATCACTGCATAAATAATGTCAAATAATAATCAGTGACATTAACCTGCAGCATCTCTAACACAATTTTGTGCATGACTTCATTACTCATATCTATGCTTATCTGTTTGTATGTGCTTTAGTTTAACTGTGATATTAATAAGGCTGATTTTACAGTAATTGCAGTAAAGTTAAACAATCAGGAACTCAGTTTTCTGTGGATCAGATTTAACATCGAGCTGCAATGAAAAATGTCTTTAACCAGTTAAAATCACATCAACAGTTATATTGTGCACCTATTCAACTATTTGCCAAAACAAAGACAAACATGCAATTACTTCTTATTTTTAGATTAAGTTTGTGGCTGAGTCTAATGATCATATCAAACAAGCCCTAAAATGGGCCCAGAAAAGTCAGAATCACTCAGAAGAAGTTAAGATGCTACAAAGAACATTTGATTCACACAACTTTCAATAATCAACAAAAATGATCATTCAAGTTACTGTATGTATATTTTTGATCCAGCAGATTTGGTCACATTTTCATAAGACCTATAATAAATGTATAACTGAACCAAACTTCATGACTGTTTTTGTGACAGTTGTCACAGTAGCTGCACAGAGCTGTAGGAATCATTGGAACTGAAGACTGACATGATGAACGTGTTCTTTACAAGCTGATGGAAACCTCGACTGTCCGACCTAAACTCCAGAATGAATGTTGGCTCAGTACGTTTCTGAAAAACCACAGATAAGTTCAAACCGAACACTTCTTTTTTTCTCCTTCTATTTCTCTTTTGTCACAAAAGTGTTTAGTGCTGCTTATGTTTAGGCACAAAAACCACTTGGTCGGGGTTAGAAAAACATGGTTTGGATTTAAACACCTGTTCTGAGGATTGAGTAATAAACATGTAACCTTGATGTGGCACGTTTGGTAGATATGTCATTTTGACTCTTACTAACCTCAACGTATCAGTGGTTGGCAGAAACTTTAAATATCACTTATACCTTCCAGTTGGCTGTGTGACGGTTGTTGAGTGTTTTTGCAGGACCTAAAAGCGGACAACAGACTGGGGAAGGTTTTGCGAGGGAAATTCTCTTGTATATTATTCTTACACACGAAAACTTAACAAATAGTTTTATGTATCTAGGGTGAAAACTCCTCCTGTATGGTTTCTGTCTAGTGACAGTTGGCCGAACACATCAGGTATAAGACTGTGAAAACTAACCTAAATAGTAACTCGGTAAAGGAGTTCATCCTGAAGGCTGTCCGTGTAAACTCTTCTGTGTAGGTGTGTTCTGACAATGGTTGATGGACGACACACTGTGGAATGTACGTGTGCTGAGTTTATGTTTAACCTAATTTGTATGTGGAAATAGTGGGAGAGTGTTTTATTTTAAGTGAGTTCATATGGAACATTGTGACTGCTGTGATTGTGTGAACTGGGTTTTACTATCATAAAGGATGAGGAGAGACGGCCTCTCTTCAGTCATCATCTCTGTGCTGCTGATGTGTGACTGTTGCTAAAAAACAATGAAGAACTTCAGGAAAATAATATTGTGTCGACCTTGGTGTTCTGACCAACTCTCATCTGCACGAGACAGGTAAGTGAGTCTCAGTTGCCTCAACAGTTTATATTAATTTATTGACAAAGAGGTAATGGCACAGGTGTCTATCTATCTATCTATCTATCTATCTATCTATCTATCTATCTATCTATCTATCTATCTATCTAGTGAGGCTGGAGTATGAGGAAGATGTCCACTCTGGAGAAGGAGAGACAGGGTTAGGTTCATCGGAAAGCAAAGTATTAAGCACACAAATTGTCGAGAGGTTCCGAGGTTCTGATCCACGACGTACAGAGACCAAACAATCTGTCAGTGAAGGCAGAGTAGTCCAGAGAATTTCAGCTGGAGTGAAACTTTAACTTTAATTTCATGTTTTTCAGTCATATATTTGAGGCCTTGTTGCTCCTGATAATGTAATAAAAGCCAGTGATGCAAAAACCTCACAAATATTGTGAAACAATGTCCAGACAGATATTGTTATAACATTCTTGTTGATTATTTTGTAATCTGTCCACAACATTACATCATCAGATATCAAAAATACAAATGACCTGCCTGAAAATGTAATAAAATATTAATTATGAAATCAGTCAGGACGATTTATTACATTATTGGAGAAGTTAAGTACAAATTGTATCACATTATCAAAAGATTCTGACATTATTGGATGCTTTAGGTTTTAATCCAGAGATTTAAAGGAGCGTGTGAATAAATAATTATAAGATTTGACCTTTGACTGTGACTGACTGAGTTTGTGTTTCTATCACTAAATAATAGAATGAACATTTTTAAACGTTGTGACAAATTACTTTAAAAACATCTATAAAGGTGAGAGTCTGTCTCTGTGGCAGGTTCTGTTCTCTCGGGTCATTTCAAACATCAACCTCACGTGTTAAAGGCTCATTTCACTTCAGTCTGTGGAGCTCCACCTCTTCAGACTCAGTCTGGACTTTTCTGCTCATCACATGTTCACAGCGCCTCCCACAGGCTGGACCACATCATTACAGCTGAAGGACCACCAGTTTGATAAGTGACATCATCAGTATCAGGGTACAAACAGCTGATTGTTGACCACATTCAAAATGGCTGCTGTCTCATTTTCCCCGTACATGTTTACTGCTGAGGCGGTTTGATGTTTTGAGTCCAAAACAGTTTACAGACAGATACGTCTTTTACCAAATATTATACCAAGTATACCACTTTCCAAATACATGAATAAATAGTCGTATCAGTTGTCCATATATCGTATTAAAGTATATAGTATATATGTATTCATATATATATATATATATATATATATATATATATATATATATACATATATATATATATATATAGGCTACTATATATGCATATATAGCATATATATTTTTTTTTGCATGTGAGGAGGATTCATTAATTCTCAGATCACATAAAATATTCTATTTAATACATATTTCTAGTTTATAGCTCATTGTGTTGTGTACAGGTCCACTTGTTCTGGTTCTGTCGGATGGAGGAGGGCTCTCAGGTGAGGCAGGACAACCCCTGCTGAGGGTCAGCTCAGCTCAGGCCCCAGTGCGGTCCGGTCCAGACTCCAGCGTGTTGGACCCGTTACTGTGGCGTTTCTCACAGAGAAGCTGCAGCTGGGTTCTGTTTGCATGTATGTCAGTAACACTGATCTCCTGGCAGGAATTCCTCAAGTGGCCATTCTCACCAAAATCGATATGACCTGTCCTGAGATTGAAGGCGACGTAAAAAAAAAAGTTTACTTGAGCAGCCACACGAAGGAGATGGTGTGTTTTAATTTATCCTTTTTATTTAGTCAGTTTGTAAAAATTGAAATATCATTACATGTTGGGATTCTTGGTATGTGAACACAGACAGGCCTGATTTGTTCAGAGCTCTGATTTATTGTTGTGAACTGAGATGTGATCTTCTTTGTTTAAAACTGAGATGGAGAAGTTCAGTGCAGATGTGGGAATCCCCATGAACTGCATCTTCCCTGTGAAGAACTACCATGATGAAATCGATCTCAACAGTGACGTCGACAGTGACATATTAATAACAACACTTTCACTAATGTTAGCTTGGAGACCTAATTTTCCTGTTAAAGAAAATGACATGTCGATTTTACCCAAAACTTAAAAGTTAGTTTTGTGATGAGACGTCTCTGTTGTGAAAGTTATTAAAGATGTTGGCAAAGCAACGCACTACTTGAAATAAGCAGAGCAGCAGAAACATGTAAAGAGGTCAAACTATCATGTTTATCTGTCTAACACTTCGGGGTAACATCAAGAAAAAAGACTTGTGCATGATGCAGAAAGTCAACAAACACTGTGATCTGTTCTATACTGAATAGAAAAAATATGAAGCTGCACAATAGATAAATATGCACAATTAATCTACTTTATATTGTGTTATAGAGTGCCACATGACTGAGTCCTAAAACCTGGAAATAAGTTCATTTTTGCACTTCCTGTGCCCCTCACCTAGAAGTCACTGCGTACTTTGAATGTGTTCTCAGTTAAGAGTCGCCACAGGCTGAACAGGCGGGCCGTCGATAATGGAACAGTGATTGGTTGCGGTTTGGCACGAGATATCTTTCACCATCACCGATTGGTTCGTCGCCGACCTCAAGGGGAGGTGGGATAACAATGGCAGCGTCAACAACACGAGCAGAACATGCTGCTGCATGCGACTTGCCTGAAGACCCCCTGCTGCGTAAAGCCACTTTTGACGGTTGGAGATACAAACATTACTTTGAATTTGTTGAACGTAAGAAAATAACTTGACTGTAAGGTGCACACTTTGCCCGTGTTGGAAACTTCTCTCCATGGCTGCTAACACTACCTCAAACTTAACGAAAGCACCTACAGAGACAGCACGCACAAACACAAAGCTTGTTGCTAAGGAACCGTGGAGCAACATGAATGTAACTACTAATGTAACTAATTACTTTCTTCAGGGAGTAATCATGTAATGTAAGGCATTACTATTTTTGTGTGTAATGTGTAATATATTACTTTTTGGAGTAACGAGCCTCAACGCTGGTGACCGTGATGTCGTCTATTTGTAGCCTAGCATTAGCTTCTTACTGTTACACATTTAATTTAGCTTCAAACATCACAGAGTGGAGTTCATCTGTGGAGATTATCTTCATGAACAACACCTGGGAATATCATCATAAAGTTGAAATTATTTTCTACGATATCCCAAAACCCAATCTAAAAAATCCTCCAGGCTTTTTGTTGAGGGAACCAGAGTGATGCTAACTTCAGTTAGCTACAAAAATATGTTACCCAACAGCTGTTTGTATGGAGGGTTTACTGTACACAGAATGTGGTGAGTAGTAGTATCAACACATGTGGTCTAAAAGGGTTTATATTGAAGATATATTCATGCATTTAATCTGTGGAAGGTTGTTTTAAATGTGAGTTATGTTCAGCTGAGTGTAGATCTGTGTTTGTACTTCTTGTCGTCAGCAGATGAAGCTGTTCATCTCATCAGGAAGTCTTTTACTGCCCAGACTGCAGTGAGTCATCAGAGGGCCAGCAGGGGGCAGCATGCTGCTATTAACAGTGGTCAGTTTTTATTATATTCAAGTGTTTGATTTAAATGATCTGTAATATATTTCTGTTTCTTGTTTACTGACTTTTATATATCACTTCTAATTAAAATGTATTATTATCATTATTATTAAAATATTATGATTTCCTGATTCAGTTTGAGACTGCAGTTAGTTTAAGTTTAAACCTAAATGAGCCCATCAGAGTTCAGGCACACCGTCACCAGTAATGATACTGATATAAGATGCAACATTACCAAAAGATCATTTTGCTCAGCTAATATTAAAGGTCCTATTCATAGGAAAAGTTGATTTTTGAGTTTCATTCCCTCAAATATTGACACACAGGGATTGTAGGAGGCGTCGACCATCATCACTATGTGTCGGTATTTGAGGAGTTGGGAATGAGACTCAAAAATCAACTTTTCTTACAAATAGAGGCTTACAAATACGGTTAGTTTTAGTCGCTGGTCTCTGTTCCTGTGTTTCCACCTCTGTCAAGCCCTTCATGCTGGATGTGGGCGAGGAAATATATTTATCTCCCTCCTGCCTCTCAGTGTCAGAGGAGGAGCTTCCTCTGGTCCTGACATTACTGATGGCTCAATAAATAACGTAGCCTGGTCTTACTTTCACTTTGTTCCTGTACAACAGCAACATCAACAACACAGGTAAGAAGTTTCCATAACATCCATAATTAAATGTAAAATAGTTTGTTCTTCCTGTAAAGACTGCATTTCCTCTGTGTTTGTACCAGTGTAATGATTAATTCAGAAAACAATAAATAAAATATGATCATTAAAAGTAAGTAGTATTTTTAAGAAACTTTATATAATGTTTAGATTGTGTGTTTGTTTTTTTATATAGTTTCATGTATTTAAAGGGGTTTGGAAAACAATTAAAATTCACTCAGCATCGTACACCTCATCTCAACAACTCAAGTTGTTGCAGGATATTGAGTGTTTTTTGTTATCTGTGCTTGCAGCCACTCAGAGCCCACAATGCAATGTTGTGTAAAATATGGTCACATGCATTGTTGACCCACCTTCACACATAATTTCCTTACTAAACAGAGAAATACAACCGTACAACGTCTGAATTCAGGTTCCTCTCTTTTACTGAACTCAGACGAGCTTATTCACCTCGTTAACTCATCGAAAAAAACACTTCATTAAACTGATGTTTGTTTCAGAGACGTCAGAGTTCTGACTTTAAACTCAGAACTCGGAGAGAAAACAGTTGGAAGAATTATGAGAAACAGTCCAAATTCAGACTTTTGTTGCTGTGTGTAAAGAAAAGTTGATTTCCAGCTCGTCAAAAACAACTGTACCATGGGATGAAAGCCACCGTCCAAAGCGTCAGTATTTGAGGAGTTGGAAATGAGACTCAAAAATGCATTTTCTTAAGAAAAGTACCTTTAAACTTGGAATTTGAGGAAATGAAAGTCATAAGGACACAAACTGAATCAAAGTCAGAACAGACCAGAACAGTTCTGGTTTGTCTCTACAGTCTCCTCTGGTTTGGTCCAAATATATCCTCAGTTCACTGGAACATGTGAAAATATTCTGGCTCTACACAATGATGATGTCCGACTCTCTCTCTGTCCTCTGCTGGGCCGAGTCATAGTTCTGGTCAGCGCCCCTGTAAATCACCTCTGTACTGTTTCTACTGTCTTCACCCTGACCTCCGTCACTCTCAGAGGCTGAGTTCAGTCCCAGTTTGATGTCCACACGTCCTCACTGGGATGAAGACTCCTTCAGTCCCCCAGTGCTGACTCCCAGTAGAATCTAGTCAGCTCGTTAGCTCACCAGCTGCTCAACTAACTGAGCTAACACGGCAACAGCAGCTCTAAAGCCATAGATAGCTATACCTAAAAGAGCATTCAGCAGCAGTAACCAGCTACATTTACATTTACATTTAGAGCATTTAGCAGACGCTTCTGGGAGGGAGTCATGCTATGCGGGGTCGAGGTGAAGTATGGACAAATGAGTCCTGAGTCTTTTGCAGAAGACGGAGAGTGACTCTGCTGTCCTGACAGTCGGGAGTTCGTTAGACCACTGAGGTGCCAAAACAGACTTTGCTGAGCAGCTTTGTTTGCTCTCAGCGATGGCAGTACCAGCTGGTCAGCTGATGTAGATGAGCAAAGTGCTCTCTCTGGGGCGTGTGGTCTGAACAGCGTTTGGAGGTAGACGGGTGCAGTTCTGTTGACGGCCTTGAAGCACGGCACCATCGCCTTGAATTGGATGGGGGCCGCAACAGGAAGCCAGTGGAGGTCACGGAGGAGGGGAAACACGTAGGGAGAATTTGGGAAGATTGTAAACGAGTTACTCTGGTGATATGCTGCCCCCTGTGTGTTCGAAACAAACTTTGACAGGTGGCCAGATTTTACACATTGTGTCTTTAACTTAACTTCTTTTCTAACAAAGAATTTTACTGTTTTATTCTTCAGCCATGGGAGAAGGACACTCCAAATCTTGTGCGTCCAAACTTCCTCCACGCAAGTTACAAAAACAAACTGTAACAAACTCCTTTTCATGATGACTGTATGTTTTTACACTATTGTGTTTTCTGAACATGTCTCATGTATTTGGCAGTTTTTCCTAAACCATGGAGGGAAATAAACTGGGGGTGAGTGCGTCTGCAGTTTCTATGGGATATTTTTAAACATAAAACTTTTACAATGCAATTTTACTTGTTTCCTTGTTCATTGAGTAGAGCATCCCAGAATGACTGACATCTGGGCATCAAACTGAAAATAGAACTCAGCCACTTTAGCTTGAACCGTAACGTAATGTTTCCCTCTCTGAGCAGAGACAAACAGAGCACTCTGCAGTTTGTGAAGGACTTCAAACCTCATGTTGAAGGTCAGCAGATCAGGATTCTGCTTCATGGACCAGCTGGAGCTGGAAAGTCCAGTTTCATCAACTCTGTCCAGAGTGCCCTACATGGCCGAATGTACACGCTGGTTTTAGCAGATAACATCGGTCACGACAGTTTCACAAAAAAGGTATGAAGAAATTGTGATTGTTTTGATTTAATGTAACATTCTAATTTATTTTTGTCGTATAGTGGCTTTAAAATAAAATGGTGTTTATTGTTATTATTACTATCACTTTTATTATTAAACTACATTTGACCAGAAAGTACAAAAGGGTTTTTTCTTTGCAGTGGAAAATAGACCTCAGTAATGTGTAATAACAAAACTCAGGCTTCCAGACAGACAGCAGCATGAAGTCACTGTAAAATAATGTTTATATAAAATCCTTTTGGGCAGAACAATCCACCAATAAAACATAATAATTCATGATGCAATGTTTGTAAAACTCAAGACAACTTCTCCAAATCAACTATTTAAGGCCGCAGTGGACTGAAATCCTGGACTGCTGCAGAGCTCTAACAACCTCTTTTTTTATTAACTGATCATAATGGACGACTGATCAACAAATACACACACACACACACACACACAAAACAGCTCTTCTGCAATTGTTGTATTCAGGTTTTTCAAGATTAGACAACTAAGCTACTTCCACTTCTCAGTAACTAAAGTCATTACAAATGTTCAGAATCCTTTCTGACATGTTCTCCTTCATGAAGGAAGTGTTGTGAAGAGGAGACTGCAGGATTCTGGCCTTCCAGGCAGAGTAGCAAAGAGAAAGTCACGTCTGAGACCGGCTAGTAAAAGGAAAAGATTCAGATGGGCAAAAGAAGGACAATGTTATTGCTTTGTTCGTCTGTTAATGAACAGTATTTATACTTTTCTATGATCAGTTAGAACAGGGCAAACTTGGATTAGCTGACACAATGTGCCACTGGACCACAGAAGACTCAGTGTGGCAAAGCCAAGCACTTCATGCTTCATCATTCTAAGACTTCAAATCTACAGAATTAGAGCAACTAAGCTGAACAAATGAATCCAAATCTGCTGGAAAGAGAACTGATGTAATATAATTTACTGTGAACCAGCTCAGTGATGTTTGTCTGTTTGTCTGTTATTCTTATGATCTTAACAGTACACAACCTACAGGATCCCAAAAGAAGACCCACAGTCCTTCTACCCGTTTGTCTTCAGTGACATCATGGGCCTGGAGGCAAAGAAAGGAGTCCATGTGGACGACATCAACCTGGCTCTGAAGGGACGTGTGATGGACGGTTACAGGGTACATTTGTAAATCTGCACAATGTTTTTACACAAGATTAGTTCATGCGATTGTGAGTGTCTTTGAACAGAGGAGTTAGCCTACAACATCACTTATCACCCAACTACAATGCTGTACTGAGTTTCTCTCCACAAACAGCTGAATAACCATTCACACCTGAGCTCACCTAACAGCCCACATGAAGGCCTGTTGGGTCAACGACTCACAAGTGGCCCTAATGACTCTGAAACTCAGAGCTCACATGTGTCTTTAATGTCTCTGTAAGGACATTCCCACACAGAGTTTAAAAGCCTGCAAACTCCCCTCCAGCTAGATAGAACTGAAGAAGCCTTCAAGAAACTGAAACAAGTCATGTTGACAACGATACTGCCTTAGAATTACCATGACATGATTATCAACATTAATGTGGTTATTTTGATGTTTTTATTCATACATAATGCAGCTTTCATTCAGCTTTGTTTTAAATTGTATTTTTCAGTTCAATCCTGAATCGAGGTTGTCAGAGGATGATCAGTTCTATAACAGTTCTCCAGCTGACAATGACAAAGTGCACATTCTGGTCTGTGTTGTTCCTGCAAGCACAGTTTCTCAAATAGATGAGAAAACTGTGCAGAAGATTCGGGACATCAGGATGGAAGCCAGTGCTCTGGGTGAGAACAGACGTCTGTTGGTTTTTGTCTACAGAGGTCACAGATCACACTGCTTGATACAGTTTCCTGTTCTCCTACAGATATTCCTCAAGTGGCCATCGTCACCAAAATTGATGAAGTCTGTCCTGAAATCACGGACAATTTACAGAATGTCTACAAGGTCAAGTACATGAAGGAAAAGGTATGTATCATTAATTTTAATTTCATGAAATTGCAAAGAGATGGAATCACAGCTCAAAATGAGTCACAGAGTCCAGATGTTTTTAATGTCTGATGACTGATCAGATCGGCGAACACTAAAAATTCTGAGCTGTAATTTATTAACAGAGGCATTTTTTATTTTTCATAGATGGAGCAGTTCAGTGTAGATGTGGGGATCCCCATGACGAGCATCTTCCCTGTGAAGAACTACCATGAAGAAATCGACGTCAACAGCGACATCGACTCACTGATCCTGAGCGCCCTGAAACACATCATCATTGCTGGAAGAGACCACGTCAACTTCAAGAGGAGTCAGTCTGGATGTTCAGGCACATTTGCTTAATCACTGCATAGATTATATTAAATAATATTCTGTGAAATTAACCTGCAGCATTTCTAACACAACATGACTTCATTGCTCTTATCTTTGCTTATCTGTTTGTATGTGCTTTAGTTTAACTGCGATATTAAATATGGCTGACTGAACAGCAATTGCAGGAAAGTTAAACAATCAGGAACTCTTAATCTGCTTCTTCAGGAGTGTTTGCTGTAGTTCAAATGTATAGTTTTGAGTAAAATGTCTTCAGTGGATAGATCTGTGCAGATGTTCATGTTCTCCTCACGAAAATCACCTGTGTTTAGTGCTAAGCAGAAAATGTTGATATGCTAACAAGTAACACTGTATTTTTTAGCTTTTAGTTAAATGCAATGTTGTGTCTAAACAACCCTAACCCTAAACACAGCCCACAGAACTGAAAGCAAAATTGTGGTTCAGGAACTTCAATTATGTTGCTGCTCTTTGCAGATGGCATGAAAATGTTTTTTCAACTCTGATAACAGGTGAATCCTGAAAGGTGGAATGTGCAGTTGGGCGTTGGTGGATAAGATCTTTCATGACAGATTGACCAGGTATGAAGCATGTTAGCCAACAATGAGCTCTCCTTTATTCTGTGTCCACAGTGTATAAACTTGTTATCAGCTGTTCAAATCATATTTACCTTTAAACTAGAGACAATCTTGCGATGGGGTCACGCCACATTGGTGTGTATAGCACGATGGAAAACGTGACATGAGACAGGTGAACTGAACCATGTCATGACAGATTTAATCCAAAAAAAACTTTTCACATTTCACAACTCCCAATCTATATACTTTTTCTTTTAACTGGTTTCATAGTTCAGTTCTGAATCAAAGTTTGTCTCATACTCAGTTCTACAACAAACCTCCTGCTGAAGAGCAGTGTGACGTAAAATTTGCAAAAAAAAACTGCAGAATATTCATGAAACTCAACTTAAACTTAAGGCAGGAGTTATTAAAGGGGAAGAAGAAATGAAAGAAGATTGATTTGATTGTCATTGTTGAAAGCCACAGAATCTTCTTTTAATTGTTAACATGGATCTAAATGTGTTCAAACATACCAGATGTTTCAGGCTGCAGCCATAAATTCATATAGTCTTGTGTTACGATAGTTAACCCAATTTAATACCATGTAGCTTCAATGCCTAAACCATATACATCTATATAAAAAAAATGTAAGATTTGTGTTACACAGTGAACATGTTAAGTGACATTTCTTGGTGTCTGTGATGATTTTTCCAGTTTTAACTCATCTTCTGTCTTCAACTTTCTACTGAGACTTGTTGGGTTTGTTTAGTGCAGAAGCTGCACTGTACTTACACAGCAGACCGACACTGATAACATTCTCCCGCCACCTGCAAACTATGATACCAAACCTCCAGCAATAAAAATGGATGTTACACAGTCAGTGCTGTAAGACAACGTGTATGACTTTTATCAATAAAGGACTACCAGGTTAAACTTTCCACATTCTCTGCAAGATATCAGCTACGTTACTCCACCTCGTCGCCTCTTAATCTACCTGAGGTTGACAGATGAATAGTTTATGATGTAGTATTTGGTATTATTGTAATCCTTGGCCCTCAAATCATCTGGGTATATATCACCTCTTCCATTTTATCATGTTTGGCTCAAGAGAGATGGTGTAAAATACACACTTCAGTTGTGATGCAATTAAAAATGGCTGCCATGAGGGATTTATGTGATGGGTCCATATCTGGAAATGTTCAGGGCCCGACACTGTGAAGCTGTAGCAAGTTTCATGCTTGTTTTTTTTCCACATCACCTGGACTGTAGCAGCGGCCTCTATAATGTGGTAGAATGTGCAGATATTGAGGTGATCTTTATGATTTGTAGGTCACATGAAGTTGTTCAGTCATTTAAAGTGTAGTTTAAAAGAAGCGCAACATCCAAAACATGAAAACCACCAAAAATGCTGAAGCACAATATATTTAGAGGTGTGGACCCAGGTGAACTGAGGTTACATAACATTTAAACTTCCTGCCAATAGTTTCTGTTTAAAAGAAAATTGTGAGCACAGATAATGCTTGAGATAAGTATTATCTTATTTAAGGTCTCTGTGCTCTGTGTCTCACATCCTGACAACACGGTAATTCACATGTATTCTAGTTAAAGTCTACTGTGATGTGTGTCTCCTCTCCTGAGCAGAGACACACAGCGCTCTGCAGAACAGACAGGAAGTCAGCAGATCAGGATTCTTCTTCATTTAATGGGTGCAGCTGGAAAATCCGGTTTTGTCAACTGAAAGGTGGAATGTGCAGACGGGCGTTGGTGGAAAAGATCCTTCATGACAGATTGACCAGGTGTGAAGAATATTAGCCAACCATGAACTCTCCTTTACTCTGCGTTGACAGCGTATAACACTTTGTTATCAGCTGTTCAAATCATAATGACTTTAAACTAGAGACAATCTTGCGACGGAAACACACCTGTCACACCACATTGGTGTGTATAGCATGATGGAACGTGACATGAGAGAAGTGAGTTTGGTGAGACAGGTGAACTGAACCATGTCGTGACAGATTTAATCCATCAAAACCTGTTTTTACATTTTAAAGAAATGTACAAACAGAAATGTGTCAACAAGTGTTTGATGGATGAAGCTGAAATGTCGTCCTCTCACTTCATATCGTCTCCATGAGGCTCAAATTTGTAGTTTTGAGCATAAATAATTGTTTGAATCGAGGCCTTTTGATGCTCAGTCACTTATGAGTGACTTTGTTTCTACTAGAATAAACTTATTTTAAATGATTAAACGTTGTGACAAATTATCACTTTAAAATCATCTATAAAGGTGAGAGTCTGTCTCTGTGGCAGGTTCTGTTCACTCGTGTCATTAAAAACATCAACCTCACCGTGTTAAAGGCTCATTTCACTTCAGTCTGTGGAGCTCCACCTCTTCAGACTCAGTAAAGGACTTTTCTGCTCATCACATGTTCACAGCGCCTCCCACAGGCTGGACCACATCATTACAGCTGAAGGACCATTTCTATCCATCAGTTTGATGAGTGACGTCATCAGTATCAGGGTACAAACAGCTGGAATCAGCTCAATCACTACACATTATACCAGCACCCATATGATGTTTAGATTAACAGGAGGACACCTGGGAAACACCTTTAAAAAACCACACACGTCATCATCATGACGTGCACCGCAACGCCTCTTTTGGATCCACAGAACCGGCGTACTGGATGAATTACACACTGGTACATCTTCACGCCGGAGCTGCTTGGTTCTGTGTGAACAAACAAAGGTTGAGAATTTGTGAACCCGCGCTGCTGGAATAATGCAGCGTCTCTGTATGAAAAGGGTTAATGAAACAAGTGGTGATCCACTCCATCCATTATTTTATATTATACAAGAGTGAATGGTGCGAACATCGACTCTGTAAAGGACTCCAAAATCCTTCCACCATTACTAGCTGTTATGGAGATATTGATTGTAGGTATTAAGTTGATTATCAATCAGAGTTACAGATGGACCTTAGTGCCTTTTTATGAGACTAAATTATTGAATCATTTCCCTTATTATTTATATTAATAATGATCCCTGATTGCATAACTTCACCCAAACTCTATTATTGTTTCGTAAAAGCAGAATAATTATTTAGAGCTTTCTGTACAGCTGCAGTATGTATACAGCTCATCTGTACATGAAGTTTAATGTGTCACTAACCAGCCAGGAGGAGCTGCTCTCAGCTCTCAGCAGGCTCAGATGATCACTGCTGACATGAACCTGTTTCTTTTATTTAAATGTTGAATTGTTGTGGTTTTATCTTTTATGTTTTTTTCTGTGTTTTTTTACTCTTTGTTTGTCACTCTGGAGCATCCTTTGAGTCTGAAATAAAGTTTGAAATTTTTTAAAACTGTTTTGTCATCCTCGTCAGAGGTTCAGGTTTTAGGTTCAGTCAAACTGCTCTTCATCCAACCAGGTCCCTGTGAGATCTGATCCAGAACAACTTAGATAGATAGATAGATGGATAGAAATACTTTAATGATCCCAGACTGGGAAATTATTTTGTTACAGCAGTTGTGGGTCCACAAATAAAACACTTCGTACATAACATAAATAGAATCCAATATATACATAGTGTATATATACAGTGCACAGTGTGCTATAAACAATAAACTATAATAATATATACAACAAAACAGTAGAGAGACCAGAGTTCTCTATCAGGCAGAGGTGAGAGAGTTGTTGTATAAAGTGATGGCTTGTGGCAGGAAAGATTTCCTGTATCTGTTGCTACGACAGCGAAGCTGAAGCAGCCTTCCGGAGAAGGTGCTCCGCTGTCTGACCAGTGTGAGTTGGAGAGGGTGGAGAGGATTATCCATGATGGATAACAGTTTTTTCAGTGTCCTCCTCTCCACCACAGCCTCCAGAGTGTCCTGTTTGCAGCCAATCACATATATATATATATATACACACATATAACTTATAACTTGTGACTCACGTTTGAACCTACATGTAGTCTGATGAGCTGCTGGAGAGCAAAAAACAAACATGCAGATGTTGAACTGAACTCAGAGCAGAAAACGTTCATGAAGCATTGTACACTTTTGCTTTGAAGTAAACTCCAACATTTATTTCTGATGCAATATACACAGAAAGTAATCGAAAAATTGCTAATTTAAAAACAAACATTAATGATCAATATTTGGTTAATTGTACAGAGTTTTCTGTATTTTATTGTTGGTATAATATGAAATATTGATAGAATGTCAGTCGGTAACGGTTCATCAGTTTCCTCCTGAGTCAAAGTCAATCGTGATTATATTTTAATGATAGAGTTTATCATTTACATTTACAATCTCATGTCTGAGGGTTTATACTGTCATTATGATGCTAGATACTGACCTTTGTCCCATTACAGAAAGTATCTTTTGATCCGGTTAGGGTTAGAGGTGTGGCGTGTAGTTCTGCCTAAGCTTCTCCCTCTGCTCTACCAGGAATCCCCTCGAACCTTCGATCTATGAAAAAAATCTCAAGTAACCACCAAACTTTCTCTGCCTGTGCGCACCTACCTACTTCTTCTAATTGGTCATTTTGGTGGACTGAGGGTCGATCTATCCAATAGGAGGAAGAGGAGTTGGTCTGCCCCCCTGCTCAATTTCTGCACATCACCTTACTCTGCTGGTGTCACTCCTCACACCCTGAAGTTGACCTGATTGTCTCTCTTTCCCTCCATGAAAATGTATGAACATCTCCAAACATCTGGCACGAGGGCCAAACTCAGTTAACCTTTAACACACACACACACACACACACACACACACACACACACACAGAGCTGATCAATGACTCCGGGGGCCCCTGGACATGTAAACCCAACACCTTCCACATTCCTTAACGCACATAAGGAAAAGCAATCTGTCGCAGTTAAGTCATAGTTCAGAATGTGTAGGCAGTGCAGGCACCTCAGAATAATAAACTGCAAGGGAACCTTTGCATCACAATCAACAGTGATAAAGATTAGTGGATTAATGAAGTGTGTTTACAGCTGTGGCTCATGGGCCTTAAAGCTATAGTTTAATAATTAATGGTGCTCATGATTAAGAAAATGTTGGTGGCTTCTAAAATAACAGAATAGAGAAAAACAAACGATAATTTAAAAAAGAAAAACTTTGGGAAATGTTTCACACAGTCAGGAGAATGTTTAGCCCCATCTGTGACCTCAGCACCGTACGTCACTCTGTGATCCTGTCTTGTGTTGTTGTTGTTTATTTTCACCTGTTGTCCAGCAGTACAGCGAGCCCACAGGCAGTCTGTTTAGGTGTAATGTTCAGGTGTTAATGGACGTCTCCTGGTTCGGTGTAGGCAGTGTAGTCAGAGATGGTGTCTCTGTCCTGCTGAGAGCTGCTCTTCATCATCGTCAGTGATTCTGACCTGAGCTTCTTGTGTCTCAGAGGCACAGATGGATTTTGATGTTTTTAAGAAGTAACTTCTGCAAATTCAAGAGTTTCGATATGTGCTTCCATATCGAGTGATTTAATGATGAAATGGTTTGACAACCATCTGCTGTCGGTGAAGAGACAGAGAGAGACTTCCAGCCAGGATCAAAGTGACCTCTCTTTCTGGAACAGAAAACCAAGACTTTCATTTCCCACAACTAAAAAATGTTTTTCTCTGTTTTCACATGTGATTTATATTTGTTAAACTTTGGGTGTAACAAGAGTAACAACAAGTGTTGGTACAAAATAAAACTGACGGTTCTGTTTCTTTAAATAACACCAGAAATATGAAGGAAAACAAAAGAGCTGCTGTGAGAAATGTGTTGCACTGACAAGCTGTTTGGGCGTTTTAAGTGTTCAGATATTTAAACAGAAAAATGATGGGATAAAAAAATAAAATTATGAAAATGAAAGTAAAAAGTACTGTGTTGCCATTATTAATGATTTTATGAATAACTTTTTCTACGCCCTGTCCAAGGTTCATATTTAGTGCTGAACTTTGTTGTCTGTTCAGTCTGTGTGATCACTTTACTGTCCGACTGTGAGCTCATTGCTTCAGTGAAGGATTAAGGATATTCTGTGTGCCTTTCTGAAGACGGTGAGCATGTTTTTAATATACTATATTCTGCCTGAAGATTATTTTCTCACTTTATGAATTATGGTATATTTACCTGTCTGACTGCAGCTGTATGTGTAATAAAAGTAATAATTATATCTACATACATATATTTTTATTGTTTTTCCAACAAGATTTCATTTTCTACAGTATTACTTTAAATTACTTTGGAGTAGTTAAAGCAGTCCACTGGTCTAGCATTGCACTGCCTGGTCAGTGGCCTTATGCATAGTGTGACCTTGTAGTTACCCTTTGCTGTAATTTTGGAAGTAACCCTCTAATACATAATATTGATAGAGATAAAGGTTTTATTTGGTTACAGTCAGAACGGTTGGATGGTTCATAGATAGGACTCTTCCCCCAAAATTGTTTTTAAACATTATGTAAGTAAAGTTACATAAAGGATGTGACAGAAATAAACTAACACTTATTTTAATTCTTACACAAAAACATGATTTTTTTGCAGACAGTACTGCAGACAATACACATCAGTGTGTCCGGTATAACGTATTCCAGAGCATCTTCAGGATAAGGGGGACTCTCTAGCAGCTAACTTGGTCTAAAAAGTGTCCTTGGCAAAGTGATATTGGGGTTGTTACTTATAAATGCTAGCGGGGGCTCCAGGTCCTGTAGAAGGATGTCAGATGGGGATTGGATTCAGGAAGCCAATTGTATTGTAGATAATGGATATCAGTCAGTTTTGATCAGATTTGAGGGAAAGGAATTGATCAATTTCCTCTTCAGGGGATGATTGAGGAAGTGTGGAAACTGTTTTTGGATGAAGTGCTTACTCCAAGGAACCGAAAAAAAATGTCTATTGTGCACTTTGTACTTCATTGATAGAGACGGGAAGGATGAAAATACTCCTTTTTCATTCAGGTCGTTAAGTGTTCTGTTTCCTGAATTGAGGCCATATCTTAATTTTATTATGTTGATAAAGATTCTCCGTCATCCAGGCCATTGTAATTCTTAGTGCTGTATCGTAGGCAACTGGTCGTGTTCTAGTTTCTTGAAGACGTTTCACCTTTGGTCCAAGAGGTGTTTTCAGTTCGAACTAACTGGAACAGCGTTGCAGGGGTTAAAACGCTGTGTTGGAGTGTATCAATTATAATTAATGATTATAATTATTTATTATGATCAATAACAAAATCCAATTTACATAAGATCACCTTGGGGGCACCACCCTTGAATAAGGGAAAACATAGTCAATTCATTAAATCAGTCTCATAAAACTCGACCGTCAGTTTGTAACTCTGATTAATGATTAACTTATCATGCTCTAACTGGAGGCATCCGAATGCCTCCAGTTAGAGCACCGGGACGCCTCCCTCGGGAGGTGTTCCTGGCATGTCCCGCCGGGAGGAGACCCCGAGGAAGACCCAGGACACGCTGGCGTGACTATGTCGCCCAGCTGGCCTGGGAACGCCTTGGGATCCTCCCGGAAGAGCTGGAGGCAGTGTCCGGGGAGAGGGAACTCTGGGTGTCCCTGCTCAGGCAGCTGCCCCCGCGACCCGGCCCCGGATAAGCGGACGAAAATGGATGGATGGATGGATGGGCTCTAACTGGAATGCAGGGCAGCAACAGTCAGATTGCCTCTTTAAGTTGACCTGGGCTGAAACACATGGTTGTTAAATCTAAGTACAAAACTTCTTAGAGGGCCGGTGGCATGCTGTGATCAACACGAGGAGCACTTAAATCAAATCTTCTCAACCGTAGAACCTCCGTATCCCTACGCAGTTGCGCTAATGCGGAGGGATACGGAGAGTTAAGTTTCATTTTAATCGAAAGTTAACCTCTCGTCCAGCAGCTCGGCCTCGCGCTGTATTCCGCCGCTCGCAGCTGTTGCTCAGTTGCACTAGTGCGTAGGGATACGGAGGTTCTACGGTCGAGAAAATGTAGTGCCAAAAGAAAGGCCGGTCTGTAGGCGATGTGAAGCGCGGTGAATTTTACCTATACAATGTACACTTGAACTGTTATAGACTTTTTAGGGTAAGCCTTGTTTTAGGTGGTTAATTTCACTTTTCTCTGGACCCCGTTCACTGTAGTACAGAGCTGAGCGTCTGGCTTGAGCGGCTCTCTGCTCCTCCAAACTGAGGCTGTGCTGATCGGTAATTATGGTAGGGAACAGATGGACTATAGATATGTACTTTATATGACCCCACTTCAAAAAAACAACTGTGTTTGTTTCTGAGAAAATAGTCAGGCCGAGAATTCAAGGGGAAAATCTATACGAATACTGCACTTGATTACACCTTCCTGTCCTTGGTCCATCTGTGCTGAACCTGTAGCCATCTTGCTGTTGTCTGTCTGCCTTCATGTGTCGGCATGCATGTCTTATTGTGGTCTTGCTTTTATTGTGTATGCATGCATTCTGTGTCTGTGCTTCTGCTTTGCATGCTGTGGTGTGATGTGTCTTGCGTCATTGGGTTTTGTGCTGCATGTTTTGGGGATGTCTTGAATGATGTTTTCTGATTGATGTTATATATGCTATTTTGTCATGTTGTTAACTGCTGTGCATGTTTTGCAGATTGCCTTGGCCAGTAATTTTGTAATTTTAATCTTATTTTTCATATTTCATATTCTGTTCTGTGTTTAGGGTGACTTTAACATCTGTCTAGGGACTACAGATGAAACATAGCCTCTTGGCTAATTCTGGCGCATTTTCAGAAATGTTATTAATGTGCACTGTCCCTGTTTTCAAATAAACTTATTCAACTAAACTGAGGACATAAAAGTCACAAGTGTGACGTTAAAGTCAGTGGAAACAAACAGAATCAAAGTCACCAGAACAGTGTTGGTTTGAGCTGTAAATCACCTCTGTAGTTGAGTTCAGTCCCAGTCTGCTGTCCAGACGTCCTCACTGGGATGAAGCTTCTTCAGTTCCCAAGTGCTGACTTCTGGTAGATTATAGTCAACTCAGAAGGTCACCAGCTGTTTGACTAACTAAGCTACCGTGCTAAAAGCAGCTAGTCGCTAAAGCCATAAATAGCTAAACCTAAGAGTGTAGTGAGCAGCAGTTAGCAGTTACTCTGGTGATATGCTGCCCCCTGTGTGTTTGAAACAAACTTTGACAGGTGGCCAGATTTTACATATTGTGTCTTTAACTGTTATTTACTGTTTTATTCTTCAGCCATGGCAGAAGGAAACTTTCGGAAATTTTTTGGGCCCAAACCATGTAAGTTACAAAACCAAACTGTAGTTCCCTTTCAGTCGATTCACTCAGTACAACACATATCGTATGGGATATCACGCCCCCGTGTGGCCTGATTGAAGACATCTCTATTCACACCTTTACGGCAGATGACCTGTGGTGATGTATGTGCAGCCCCGCCTGCACATATATACGTGCACCGCCACAGTCATCCTTCAGTTCTTATGCTCTTCACCATGCTAAGAACACCTCTACCGAGTCAGGCTAACTAGCTGCTGCCAGTTAGCTTGGTCTCGTTGTGGCTACTGCCAGCTCGAATTAGCTTAACTGCTCCTGTTGGTGTTAGCTGCTGGCTACCCGCGGAGCGCTAATTTCGTCCGCTTTCTCTGGGTTTTTTGTCTCGATATAAGCACGCAGGCTAAGCAAGTGAAGGGAAAGTCTTCTGTTCGCCCCTGTCCTCAGGGGTGTGGATTCTCCCAGCACGAGAAGGACTTCCACGAAGCGTGTACCGTCTGCCAAGGGATTTTCCACGCCAGGAGAGCGTTGACTGAGCCCGAGTCCTGTCTCCAGCTCCGGAGCTCAACCCTGGAGAGAAGGGTCAAGTTCGTGGAGAGAGTCCTGGGAACGCCAGCCATTGCACGGCATGACCCCCTCCTCTCTGAGTCGAGGGACCCGGCTTTTCCGAGTCCGGTGGCGCGGAGCTGTTGGTCGAAGACCACGTTGGAAGCTGGGCAGACCACATAGAGTGTGATGTCGGGCTAGCTGGTTCTGAGCCGGCCCCACTCAGCCCCCCCGGCCCCAGCCGCTACCTGGGCTAGCCCTTTTACCATGAGGATGATGACACGCTGGACATCGGCCCGGATGTGCATGGCTTATCGGAGGATGAACAGGAGCCGCTGTCGTCGGGTGAGTACGCCGCAGCTGCTGCGCCAGTTGACCAGGTCGACACATCCTTCCTCTCACTGTACCAACGTGCAGCTCAGAAACTGGAAGTGGACTGGCCCTCTCCTCCACTGGCTCAGAAGCCGTCGTGGCTCTCAGGGTTTTTCCTTCCTCCCGAACCGACGACTGCCAGGGATAACCTGCCCATGTTCCCTGATTTTGTCATGGAGCTCACCTCGATGTGGAACAAACCGCTGTCTTCCCACGCCAAGGTGCCCACCTATGGACAGTTTTTGGACCTGGATGAAGCCGAAAAAGCTGGTTTGGTCCACCCTTCACCTATGCAGGCGTCCCTTGCAGCATATCTTGCCCCAGCCCAAAATGGTGTTGGCGGCCCCACCATGCTCCCATCCAAGCACTGCAGGTACTCCGCATCCCATTTGAAGAAGATTTATCGGACACAGGCTAGCACTGCCGGTACACTGAGCTCCATCACCATGCTTCAGACATATCAAGCTATGTGTCTGGCAAAACTCAGGTCACGTATGCCTCCTGACAGTCCACTGTCCCCTCTCCTTAACAAGGTTAGAATCGCTACGGATTACATCCTCCGAGTGTCACGCTGTGCAGCGCTCTCTCTGGGAAGAGGGATGGTGGTGGCGCAGAGGCACCTGTGTCGACTCTCTCCGCAATCCAGGCAGGGACAGAGCTGTTTATCTGGACGAGCCAGTGTCGGATGATGGTTTGTTTGGACAGTCGCTCGATGCCATCCAGGCTATGGTCGAGTTGAGGTAGAAACAAACCGAAGCTCTGAGCAGCGTCATCTCCAGATGTGATGCTAAGCCCAAACAGCCAGCCAACCTGCACAAACCGGCACCGCCGCCTCCTCCCAAGAGGTCTGCTACGCCGGCGAGGTTGGGACCCCAGCCGGTGAAGCAGCAAGCACCCAGTCAGAACCCACGTCCCTCGGCTTGGAGTAAGGGTCCCCCACTGGTCCTCCAGAGGGGCTCAGCGCCCAGGAGGAAGAAGCAGCAGTCATTCTAGCTTCAGGATCGGCTGGAGAGGGGCTTCAGCAGCAGGGAGACACTGCTGCCCCTCGGTTGTTGATGCCAAAAAGGCCACGTTTATGTTTTTGTTCAGGGGTCATGTCCCGAGAGGCGCTGCACTCCCCTTACACAGTCTCCCAAGCACAACCCCCCCTCACACACAAATGCCCCAAAAAAGATGCCTGTTCACTGTGTGAATGTTTCAAATGTGCATTTATTGAATTCAATAAAGATTTCGTTTTGTTCTCAAAACATTGCAAATTAAAAAAGCCTTTCCCCCAGAGTCCTGCAGGTCAGTCGACTAGCTGTTCACCTTCCTCACTCTCACCGGCTGTGCACATCGTGTCACCTCTGGAGGAGGCTGACGATAACTCCGTCTTACATGTCGGCTCTTCTCCCGTGGAATAGACCCGGTTTATTACAACATGAGTCCCTTATAGGGAGGGTGTCTTTTTGTAAGGTGGTGTCCACAGACGCATCCCTGAGGGGTTGGGGGGCTCTGTGTGATGGCGCAGCAGTGAGAGTGGTTTGGACGCCAGCACAATGAAGACTCCACATCAACCACCTGGAGCTATTGACGACCCTTTTAGCTCTGAAGCATTTTCGTCCCGTTCTGAGAGGCCATTGTGTTCTGATCAGGACTGACAACACAACGGTAGTTTCCTATATAAACCAGCAGTGAGGAACATGCTCCCTCCCCCTGTTAAAACTGTCTCACTCTCTGTTGCTGTGGTGCAGTGCTCATTTTCTGTCTCTCAGAGCAACACATTTTCCAGGGCATCTGAACCTGGGGCCGGACCTTCTCTCCAGGGGAGGTCCTCTTGTGAGGGAGTGGAGATTGCACCCACTGGTGGTGGCTCAGATATGGGACCGCTTCGGCAGGGCGGAAGTGGATCTTTTTGCTTCCAGAGCAAATACCTACTGCCCCCTGTTCTTTTCCATAAGGGGCCAAAATGAATGGATAATAATAATGGATGTGCTAGCGCACACACGGCCCAACACGCTGCTGTGTGCATTTCCCCCGGTGGAAATGATTTTGTCTGGGGTTCTCCCTGATTCTTGTGGCTCCTCGCTGACAGGCAAAGTCGTGGTACACCAAGATTATCAGTCTGCTGGCGGCAAGGCCTTGACCACCTCTCCCAGGCAGGAGGGGAGGTCATTCACCCACGCCCAGAGCTATGACAACTAGATGCCTACTTGTTGAGAGGTCCAATTTGATAGCTCAGGGTCTGCCCCCAAATGTGGTGACAAGTTTCTTTTGGCGGCTATATCTGCATGCCACGTTGGCTTTGATGGAGTGGCGGCAGGCGCTCATCTTCTTGCTATGTGCTTCCTGAAGGGAGTCTGCAGGCTGAGGCCTGTGTTCAAACCCAGCGTTCCCTCATGGGATTTAGCGTTGGTGTTTGAGGCTCTTTGTGGACCCCCATTTGAGCCTACTGAGTCTGCAGATATGAAATTTCTTTCATACAAGACTGTACTGCTACTTTACTTTGACTTCTGCAAAGCGAGTGGGCGACCTTCATGCTTTGTCTGTGCATCCCTCTTGTACTCAGATCTCTCTCGATGGATCTAAGATTACATTGCGCCCCAATGCAGCGTATTTGCCTAAGATTATCCCCACAGCCTCTAGCTTTATGACTTTTGAGCTCTTGATCTACTGCCCCCCTCCGTTTGCATCTGAGGAGCAGAGGAGGTTACATTCCTTGTGCCCTGTGCGTGCACTACGCACTTACATAGACCGGACCCAGGGTGTGCGTTTATGTGACCAGTTGTTTGCAGGTTTTGCTAATTCAGCTAAAGGCAAGACGGTGTCTAAACAGCGGCTTTCCCACTGGATTGTGGAGGCTATCTCCATAGCATACAGCTAGCAGGGGTCTTCCATTGCCCCAAGGTGTGAGGGCACATTCAACCAGGGTCATGGTGGCCTCATGGGCCTTGTTTAAAGGGGTTTCTGTGAGTGATATCTGCGCTGCAGCCAGTTGGTCATCACTGCTCACTTTTGTTTGGTTTTATTTGGACGTAACAGCCCCTTCGATGGCTCACTCTGTCCTTTCTGCTGGGTCTAAGATGCACTAGAGTGTTGGAGGTTTGACTCCGGTTCAGTCGCTGCTCTGCAGGGCGTGCATATGTCCCATACTATATGTGTTGTACCGAGTGAATCGACTGAAAAGGATCAAAATGTTATGAATATAACTTCTGTTCTCTGAAGGAGATGAACGAGGTATAACACTACGCTGCCCCGCTGCGCAGCTGGGCTCGGTGAAGAGCAGCTATCAAACTGAAGGATGACTGTGGCGGTGCACTTGTATATGTGCAGGCAGGGCCGCACATACATCACCACAGGTCATCTACCGTAAAGGCGTGAATAGAGGTGTCTTCAGTCAGGCCACACGGGGGCGTGATATCCCATACTATATGTGTTGTACCTCGTTCCTCTCCTTCAGGGAACAGAAGTTATATTCATAACGTTTCATTTTACTCCTGGAAAATTACACCTTGTTTCATGATAAATGTCTTTATAAAATTGTGTTTTCTGAACATGTATCATGTCTTGTCAGTTCTCAAAACCCCTTGGAGGAAAATAAATTGGGGGTGAGTATGTCTGCAGCTTCAATGGGACATCTTTAAACATAAAACTTTTACATTGCAATTTTATCTGTCTCCTTGTTCAGTGAATACAACGTCCCAGAAAGTCTAACATCTGGGCATCAAACAGAAAATAGAAACTCAGCCGCTTTAGCTTGAAACTTAATGTAATGTTTCTCTCCCTGAGCAGAGACAAAGAGAGCATTCTGGAGTCTGTGAAGAATTACAAACCTCATGTTGAAGGTCAGCAGATCAGGATTCTTCTATATGGACCAGTTGGAGCTGGAAAGTCCAGTTTCATCAACTCTGTTCAGAGTGTCTTACGAGGCAAAATGTACAGACAGGCTTTGGAGGATAACATTGGTCGTGACACTTTCACAAAAAAGGTATGAAGAACTTGTGATTGTTTTGCTTAAATAAAACATCATAATTTAGTTGTGTCGTATACAAATTTACAGTAAAAGGGTGTCTATTATTATTATTATTATTATTATTATTAATGTTATTATTAAACTGCATTTGACCAGAAAGTACAAAGAGGTTTAGTCTTTGCATTACCTCAGTAATGTGTGATAAAAAAGCATGAAGTCACTGTAAAATAATGTTGAGATAAAATCCTTTTGAGCAGAACAATCTACCAATGAAACTTTAATTTATGATGCAATGTTTGTGAAAACTCTACACAACTTCTGCAGATGAACTGTTTAAGGCCGCAGTCGACAGAAATCCTGGACCGTTGCAGAGCTCCAACAACCTTTTTTACAAACTGATCATGGACGATTGATCAACAGACACACACACACACACACACACACACACACACACACACACACACACACACACACACACACAGGAAACTGTAGAATGATTGGTTGTTAAAAATGCTCCTCTGTACATATAACAAGGGGGGCAGAGTTTATGGTGTATGTATGTTAAAAAGTTAAAATGATTAAAAAGGTGTTTAGATAAAACTGGTTGTGTATTTTAAAATCAGGCGAGAGAGCAATTGTTAAAACCAAGAAACAAAAGAAGCTTTAACAGGGTAAACACTGATATTTATATCAGGTTAAAATCGCAGGTAAAAGTCCATTAAATATGATAAGACCTGAGGGCTAGTGAAAGGGGCGCTGGAAGGTTAAAATGAAGGAAGCTAAAACTAAGGGGCGATAAAACAAGTCCAATAAAAAGTTTGGGGACTTATCTGCGGTGGGAAGGCGACAGCACACATCCAGTACGCCGGCAGGCGTGGCTCTGTCACCGAAGGAAAGAGCACCACACGTTCCATGTTCGGTCCGTGGTCTCCTGGCTCTGCCGCTCCGCACCGCCATCCTCTGCTGACACGGCATCGAGCTATCAGAGGCAAGACAGCAGTCACTGCACTTTACATACACAACAGTTATCATGAGTTGTGCTTTATCATTCAAGGGTAGAGTTTTACTCTGCCCGCCTCTTCATGGAACCTGCCATCAATTAGCCACCTAGCTTCTCCGTCCACCAGGTGCTCGGACGTCGATCCTGCGGTCGGTGTTCTCCCTCGTTAGAATTGCCGCCTCCTGCTTCCCACCCGCCTCCGTGCGTCTCGTTTCGCCTCTCCCTGCTTTCTCTAGATGCTTTCTTAAAGTCCTGCCAACCTCACTCTCCCAGGTGCTGTGATTAGGTCGACGAGTGTCACAACCAGGATAAGGTTTTTTTCAAAATAAAAGCACAACACACTCCCAGTGTACAATACAAGCAATAAAAACACAAAGATAAAATTACACACAAAAATCAGAAATGTCTCGAGTTAAAAACACTGGGAGCTTAAAATACACGCAATAAAATAAGCCTACCCATGTGCAGTGTCGGGGCTCGTTACTCAAAAAAGTAATCTATTACACAATACATATTACTATCAAAAATAGTAATGTCTTACATTACATGATTACTGCCTGGAGAAAGTAATTAGTTACATTACTCGTTACACTCTGTCTTGGCGTCTCATTCATGTTGCTCCACGGTTCCTTAGCAACAAGCTTTGTGTGTGCGTGCTGTCTCTGTAGGTGCTTCGTCAAGTTTGAGGTAGTGTTAGCAGCGGTGAGGAAAAGTTTCCAATGTGGGCAAAGTGTGCACCTTACAGTCAAGTGATTTTCCTTACGTTCAACAAATTCAAAGTAGTGTTTGACACTGGCCTGTCACCTGCGCAGCCGCGCGGGAGGGGAGAGAGCCCGGCGCTGCTGCAGAGGAGCCGTGTGGTCTGCAATGACTCTGAGCATGTGAATTACAATATAATATATTTTTCGCCTTTCCCCCGATGATCTGAATAAGTTGCTAAATTTGTCGTTCGTAGCTTTTTAGAAATAAAGTCGCTAAGAGGGTCTGAAAAGAGGATCGTTAATAAACAGCATATCCAGGTTCATTTTAAACCAACAACCACATACTGGGGCAGAAACTTGTCACTCTGAAGGACAAAACACCCAGGAATCAGTGGCGTAACTATCGGCGGTGCAAGCGGTGCAGCTGCACCGGGGCCCAGACACCGTCAGGGGCCCATGAAGGAAGAAAGAAAGGGGGGAAAAAAAGCTGTCCAGAATTGCCACAGGCCCTGTTTTTGTGAATGAAATATCTGGGGGCGGGTCGGTAAGGTAACGCTGAGTGGCCTTGATGCCTGTCAGTCATGATGAGCCGCGTCTCGTCACCTCTCCGCTGTGTCTGCAGCTGAGCGCTGTGGGCCGAGCCGATGCACGTCTCTCTCCCCGGGCCGGGAGAGTTATCATACCGTATAATACCAAATAATACCCGGGGCGTTTATTTGTTTCAATCACTGAACAGACCAGGTGCAATTTGGTACAGGTGTTTTAATTCCTTCCTCTCAAAAATCCGGGATGAAAATGTCACAAACTTCGCCAGCTTCTCTGTGAATTCTCTGGCATCCTTCTGCAAGTGAAGTTGTTGCGGCGGAGGACGCGATTCAGTCAACTACCACTCGCTGCAAACTCCTCATCTCTGCTGTCACTCACAGTGGCGGACATTTGTTTCTCCATCGCCCTGATCATTTTGCGGGACACTCTCTCCTGGTGCCCGTTTGCTGATAACTCATCCCTTCATGTTTATCTCAGGCTCCTCGCTAGCCTTCTTCCTCCCTCCAGCAGGCAGCCTGGCCCTGCTGCTGTCCTCCTCGGACAGATGCTGAAGCTCCGTTTGATTTTTTTCGCCAATCTCTCACTCTCTTGGGGTCGACAGAGAAACTTCTAGCAGCTGCTTCTCCTGAGTTATCCTCTGCATATTTTACGACAGAAAGTTTGAATTTCAAGTCGTACTTTTTTTTTTTTTTGCTGCACTGGAGCCATGGCGATCATCAGTGTGATACTGACTGACAGAAAGCAGCACAATACGTGAAAAAGGCGAAGACGAAAAACTTGCAGTGTCAATGGTCACGTCTTCTTCCCTGTGTGTGTGTGTGTGTGTGTGTGTGTGTGTGTGTGTGTGTGTGTGTGTGTGTGTGTGCGCGCGCGCGCGTGCAGTGCCCACGAGCGTGCGCTTGTGTTTAGGGGCACAAAAAAATTATTTGCACCGGGGCCCATCACCATGATGTTACGCTACTGCCAGGAATAAACAGAGTAATGCAGTTTATGCTGTTCAATGCAGCAGGACTGCACAGATTTGTACATTGTAACAACAAATTCCAAACTCCATAAAGAAATGGCACAACACAGGTGGGCCGACTCCTCAGGTCCAGACTCTGCTGTCCACTGACACCTGGAGGAGACTAAACATTAATTTGAGGACAACAATGTGAACTTCTTGTCCAGAGAAGACAGATGGTTTGAAAGAGGAGTAAAAGAATCCATCTATGTCAAACTGGAATGACCGAATGACCGTCTTTGAACAGAGGAGGTGGACTAAGACATCACTTATCACCCTACTACCATGCAATACTGATTTCCCTCCCCAGACAGCTCAACAACCATTCACACCTGGACTCACCTAACTACCCACATGAAGGCCGATTGGGTCAACGACCCACAAGTGGCCCTGACAACTCTGAAACTCAGAGCTCACACATGTCCTTAACAATTCCGTAAGAACACATACTTTGTAAGGACACTCCCACACAGAGTTTAAAAGCCTGCAAACTCACCCTCCAGTTGGATAGAACTGAAGAATCCTCTTGGATGAGAGCTGAAATGTCCTCAAGAAACTGAAACAACTCCAGTTCCCTGATACATCTGCTGGAAAGAGAACTAATGTAATATAATTTACTGTGAACCAGCTCGGTAATGTTTGTCTGTTTGTCTGTTATTCTTATGATCTTTACAGTACACAACCTACAAGATCCAGAAAGAAGACCCACAGTCCTTCTACCCGTTTGTCTTCAGTGACACCATGGGCTTGGAGCCAATCAGAGGAGTCCATGTGGATGACGTCAAACTGGCTCTGAAGGGACATGTGATGGACGGTTACAGGGTACATCTGCACAATGTTTTTACACAAGATTAGTTGATGTGGTTATTTTGATGTTTTTATTCATTAATTATTCAGTTTTCATACAGCTTTGTTTTAAAATGTGTTTTTCAGTTCAATCCTGAATCGAGGTTGTCAGAGGGTGAACACTATAAAAATTTTCCAGATGACAATGACAAAGTGCATGTTCTGGTCTGTGTTGTTCCTGCAAACACAGTTTCTCAAATGAAGGAAAAAACTGTGCAGAAGATTTGGGACATCAGGATGGAAGCCAGTGCTCAGGGTGAGAGCAGACGTCTGTTGGTTTTTGTCTACAGAGGTCACAGATCACACTGCTTGATACAATCATACTCATGTGGCGCCTTCTTTAGAAAGGGGTTGTGCTGTTGGTCTGTTTCCTGTTTTATTTTGAAGGTCAGTCCCCTAATGTGTCATGTTTTGTGTTACTTCCTGCCTCTGTGATCAGTGATCAATCCCTCTGGTGTGTTTCAGGTTTGCTGCCGTCACTCTTTGCCAGTTCATGCTGTGAATCAATATTCACTGAAGAGCTTCAGCTTTGTGTTCTAGACTTTGTTCCTCCTTTTGAATTCATGTCAGTTACAGTTTCCTGTTCTCCTACAGATATTCCTCAAATGGCCATTGTCACCAAAATTGATGAATTATGTCATAAAATTAAAAAAGATTTAAAGAATGTCTACAAGGTCAAGTACATGAAGAAAATGGTATGTTAATACTTTAATTTCATGAAATTGCAAACAGATGGAATCACAGTTGAAATTGAGTCACACGGTTCAGAGGCTAATGAGTGATCGGATCAGTGAACTCAAACAATTCTGGTAAGGGTTAATTTATGCTGTAATTTATGAACAATGATGTGTTTTATTTTTCATAGATGGAGCAGCTCAGTGCAGACGTGGGGATCCCCATGAAGAGCATCTTCCCTGTGAAGAACTACCATGAAGAAATCGACCTCAACAGCAACATCGACTCACTGATCCTGAGCGCCATGAAACACATCATCACTGCTGGAGAAGACCACGTCAACTTCAAGAAGACTCAGTCTGAGAGTTCAGACACATTTGCTTAATCACAGCATAGATTGTGTGAAACAATAATCAGTGACATTAACCTGCAGCATCTCTAACACAATCTTGTGCAGGACTTCATTACTCTTTGCGTATCTGTTTGTATGTGCTTTAGTTTAACTGTGATATGAAATATGGCTGAATAAACAGTAATTGCAGTAAAGTTAAACATCAGGAACTCTTAATCTGCTTCTTCAGGATTGTATGCTGTGGTTGATACATATATAAAGTCAATCTCTGCAAGCACTTTAAATCATATCCACAGTGTGCATCTATTAAAAAAATACCCCAAAAGTCACTCAGAAGAAGTTAAGATGCTACAAGGAACATTTGATTCACACTTTCTATTATCACCAAAACTGATTCTAGTCACATTTTCAGAAGATCTATAATAAATTAAACTGCGACTGCTCAACCCAAACCTCAATCTCCAGAATAAATGTTTACTCAGTACATTTCTGCAAAAGCACAGATGAGTTCTAACTGAACGTGTCACTAGCTTGCAGCCTTTTGTTTGTCTAGGTTGAATTTTTTATTTCTTTTTTGTTACGACACAGTGTTATTACTAAAACATCTGTTTTGTTCGACACAAAAACGGCTACAAACCTCCCGACGCGTCCTTTAAGAGACTGGGTGGTTTCACACTCAGAGATGTTGAAACACAGACTCGAACTGCGATCCATCCTATCATGTTAAAGTCAGTTAATAAACATGTAATGTGAACATGATGTGGCACGTTTGGTACAAATGCTGTTTTGAC